>JAYGXS010000006.1:20905504-20926963 GCA_036362985.1 Ligula intestinalis | reverse complement strand
GATACAGCTCAAGCAGAGAAACAGACGAGTCGGTCCCCAACGGTTAATGCAGAGGCCGCTGCGACTCTGCATCGAAACCCCACAACGCAGCCATAAAAATCTGCTGCCGACGGGACCGACTAGAAATAGTCGACAAGTGCTTCTAGGGAATGCATCTCACAAGTCTCCTCAAAATCTGGCAACGCGTTTCACCTGAGCGACCTGGAGACGGACGAACACTTTTGGGAAGATCAAGCAAGCGGACATTGGTTTCGGTAATGAGCAGCGGGCAGTATACGTTCACCTTGGACTGCCCTAGTAGCATTTGTCGACTATTCATCGACTATTCCTAGTCAGTCCCGTCGACTAAAAGTCGGCTACTTTGGCCAGAAATTAGTCAACTATTTCTAGTCGACTATTAGTCAACTATTTCCAGCTGCATAATAGTCGACTTACTTTAGTCGGTCTAGGCCATCGGTGGTAACTACGGTTTACGCTTGGCAGTGAATCCCTTTATTCGGCGAACGAACCCGTTTACACGTTTAACTCCCATGGAGTCGTAGAAAGGTGAAGTCGGAAGTATTTTATTACTGGAAAACTATGTTAAAAACCAAAAAACGAAAAGAATACATACAGGCAATATCGTTGTTCACGAAGTTGAAGCTTCATCTGTGGCGCCTAAAGGCCAGCAGTACTTGAAGACGTAAGTGTACTTGCCAATTGTCATCTTTCTTTTCTTCTCCCTCACTACATGCTGCGAATGACTGTCTAACAGAGATTTACGCCTCCTTATTGCGTCGTCAAAGTTGGTCCGAATGTACTTTTTTTCTTTATTCCAATTTTCGAAGAGCTCTAAGCAAATACAGTCAAGCAGTTAATAGGAGACATACTCACTATGACGTCATAAAAGGTCGAGAGTTTATCATCTTCTCCTCTCCAGTTGATGATGGATGTTATTTCATCTTCAAAAACTGCCGAGAAAATCCTCTTCACAAAGTCTCGCCACCTAAACATTGTAGGTATGTAATCTAATACAAGTAATCATTATCAAGTGTACAGCTTACAAGCTGCTGTCGAAAAGTGCTGTCAAGCAGCATGTTGTTCAGCTGACAAAAATCGGCAGCAGCTTTTTATGGCCGCGTTATGGGGTTTCGATGCAGAGTCGCAGCGGCTTCTGCATTAACCGTTGGGGACCGACGAATCAGCCCCTCTAGTTGCCGCAGGCGAGCCATCCCCGGGCGCTGAGATTCCTCGAGTTTGCCTAAACGGTAGTCAGTACGGATCCACAACTCCCGAAGGTTAGTGTTGATTTCAGCAACTTGGCGGTAAATTAGCAGCAACAAGTTGTTTTTTGTCGGGCCTGTTGTCATTGGCCGCAGTGCCATGATAGGAATCTGCTGAAGATATTTTGTGAAAGGGTAGTATTTACCGTCGTCATCGCCGGCAGGTAAAGTGTCGAACGATGGTTCGAAAACCTCATCCGGCAGTGGTTCCTAAAGGAAAAAGTAAACGCGCTAGTTGTGAGGACTTACTAGTGACCGGGAGGCTTCAGGTCCCACGAGGAAATTTTCCTGATCAATGGCAGGCCTACGGTCACGTTCTGACAGTTGTCTGCGAGTGCTCTGACTCATCTTCGGAACTACAATCGCACAGGAAAACGGGGAGTTATTTAACGAGATATGTCTAAGACCACTTCTTCCCAGCAGTGCTCGTGAACCACTCACTATGGGGACTGTGCGTTGTAGGGTCCAGAGCACTGTTCGCAAGTGCGAAAGGATAGTAAGTGGCTTGCTAACGGCTATTTATTATCTCAATCAGTAAGTAGCTTTCTTCATGTGGAAAACACACATACTTACTAAAGCTAGGCGGTGATGGTGCGAACTGCAATCTCTCACTGAGTTCTGCTTTAAACACCCTTAACCTCGATGACTTCTTCGGCTTGTCAAACAAGTCAGACATATTTCCAAATTCAGTGAAGGCTAGTCCTACGCGGCCGCCCTGACTGACAAATATGCTTTGAATACATACGATCTTATTATCAAAGGCAATACATCTATTGGCCGGTGTAATATCGATCCGAAACGTTTCTGTCAACAGTACTTTGTATTGTTGGCTACCTTCATGTCCAACTGCTACCGGTCTGAGGCTGTGCGGATGAAGAAACTTAGTGGGACAGTCTATTGGCTACCTGCTGCAGACGTCATGGAGCACATCTGAGATCTCTCTTTAGTGTGCCTAGATAACTCAAAAGGAAATGATGAAAAACTGTCTAGGGCTTCGTGACATTCTACGTCGTCTGCCATGTGCATAATACTGTGCACATTATAGACCATATGTTCTTCCCCGAAGAGAAGACAAAACCTACGAGTAAACAACTTGAGTAACTCTCGACAATAACCTACGTTTGCATAGCAAGTTAATGGATTAGCTAGTAAACTTAACGACGTAAATAATAGTAGAAACAAGTTATAGTGATTTTGCGGCAGGATACCTGAGAACATAAACACCTACATACATTACAAACTGGTGAAATTCTGTTCCCTTCCACAACTCTAAGTCACTTACCGCCCTTCCTCGCTGAGAAAACTCCGTAGGAAAGTATGTTGATATCCCTCGCCTTCGTTCGTCTATTGCTGCTACCTGCCGTGGCTTCAGTATGGGCACGGTGCGGAAACTGACAATATCAGTGTGCCGACCACTTACTTTAGGTTTATAGCCCTTAACCCACAACGTCAACAACTTCTTCACTACTCCCAGGTAGACTAGTTGTAGTGGGTCTAGAGGAAACTTAGTAATGAGACCAAGATTACACGAAAGAAAAGGTGAAGCTCCAACAATGTGCTCGTCAAACGAGGGCTGCAGGAAGTCCTCGTTAGTCCTATCTTCCTTGCCTTCCTCTGTATAAACAACTTTACCCTTATGCTTACCTTCCAATATACATCTTTCGCACCCATAGTAGGCATTTACATTTTTAACCTGCTTCACAAACGCCCTTGCAGGCGCGTCGCATATTACCCCCTTCACGCGAACATGAGTCGTATGCATCGTCTCCTAGTTGACTATTCCACTAACTTGCAGGGAAGCTATCTCACCTACTACTAACCTTCAATAGTCATGAACATTGGAGGGCTTACTGCCTCCATAGTAAATACCTACTGGAAACACATCGGTGAGATAGGGTCGCACTACCCTGCATAAAATAGGCCACATATGTGTGTTGGTTTTCTTACACACAGGCAG
This sequence comes from Ligula intestinalis, assembly GCA_036362985.1. Lineage (NCBI taxonomy): Eukaryota > Metazoa > Platyhelminthes > Cestoda > Diphyllobothriidea > Diphyllobothriidae > Ligula > Ligula intestinalis. The sequence continues at coordinate 20,923,744 of JAYGXS010000006.1, read as the reverse complement.
ACCATCTATCGCTAACTGAATATCAACTCTGTCGGCAACAGGATTTGCATTATTGTTTCAAACTCGGCCCAGTTGACGTTCTAAACCTATATGAACGCACTCACCATCACCCATTGGGGCTACCTTTACCTTGAAAAATTTCTTCACCACCGCTCTTGAGTCGGTTGGCAGTTCAGGTAACAGTGGCTTAATTATATCCATTAGTTCGCGCAAATGCTTTTGTGGTATATGGTTTCGAACCGCCCATTCTCGAATTAACTTAACGTAGTCTGTCGGCGCTGATTGAGGGCTATTTTCCCTACTCAGTTCCTTGATTTCGTCCTCGAGAAGAGGATCCTCTTCCTCATCACCTGTACGAACCCAATCAGCGTCACTTACGGTTGACGATGACTCACAACAATAATCACTCGATTCAGGAGGCGCTGTGCTCTCATTTTCTAAATGTTTTAGGGCACTCATGGCTTTCATTCTCTTCTTTAAGGCCTCCTCTACAGCTTGCCATTCCTCATCCGCATACCTCTTAAGCCGGCGTCTTCGTGTTCTCTCAGAATCCCCTTTAAACATTGGTAAAAAAGGCAAACAATGTCAAATATTATAACAAATATTAAAGGCCATAAAAATGAAAAATATTATTCAACAGCAGGCAAGTACAGTGATTGATAGAGTCATATATAGCTCGCGTGATTGACAGCTCGCGGGCGCACGCCGTTCACGCCAAAAAATGGCGCGACTACGCGCACTAACGCACTTAAAGAGCGCAAACCAATCGGACTTCAGATTGCGTCATTTTATAACCAATTAGATCACAGCATTGCTAACGACATAAAATAGTCACTTGTGGTCGACTAATAGTCGACTTAGTCACTCTATTAAGGGAAGAAGGCTTTCGCCCTTGAGCTCCCTATTCATAACCAAAATCGCATAATAGGTCCACCGTAACAATAGTACATAATACAAATGTACAAATGTTGCTACTAGGGATGTCTTCGAGCCTCCTCCAGTTGTACGTCCTGCGTATGAGGAAAGTTAGGATGGTCACGAAGAAAATAATTTTTCTTGATATCTAACAATCTTCTGAATAGAATAGGAAAACAAATCTCCTTGTTGCATACGAAAAAAAAGTAGTTGCTGGACTAGTTCCAGCAATGGTTATTTGTGAAGCTTAGTTTCTACTAAAAAGTTACTTCCCAAATATCACCGACATAAACATCGGCCATTGATGACCACTGTAATAACAAAAATTTTGGAGTAAGCTGTCACGATTTAATATATTAAATTTGCTTAGAGCTCTTCGACAATTGGAATAAAGAAAAAAAGTACATTCGGACCAACCTTGACGACGCAATAAGGAGGCGTAAATCTCTGTTAGACAGTCATTCGCAGCATGTAGTGAGGGAGAAGAAAAGAAAGATGACAATTGGCAAGTACACTTACGTCTTCAAGTACTGCTGGCCTTTAGGCGCCACAGATGAAGCTTCAACTTCGTGAACAACGACATTGCCTACATATATTCTTTTCGTTTTTTGGTTTTTAACATAGTTTTCCAGTAATAGAATACTTCCGACTTCACCTTTCTACGACTCCATGGGAGGTAAACGTGTAAACGGGGTCGTTCTCCGAACAAAGGTATTCACTGCCAAGGGTAATACTCCTGTCGAGTCCACGACCTGTAGGGTTTCGTTACTCCTGGAACGTCTGCTTCTCTAGAAGAGATTCGCAACACACCACGGAGCAGAACACGATAGACGAAGTAAAGACTTTATTGGGAGAATGATTGTAAAAGGCAACACACTGATGCGTTCCAATAACGGAGTAGAGGGGGAGAATCAGCGACGTTGAAGCGGAAGAGGGGGCAGACCTAAAGAATAAAAGAGGTAATCAAGCTTTTACCAGGGAGGTGCCTAAGACATGCACAAGCAAGATGGCGACCGTTACAAAGCCTCCCTTTCCGAAAAAGCCACTGTCCTCAGTGGTTGGAAGAAAAAATTTCGACGGTATTGTCAACAGGAATGTCCTCACTGGGGATTACAGGTGGTGGGTCGGGGGGTTGCCCGCCTTTAGTCCATTAAAGTGGACCAATAGTGTAGTTGGACTGTCCGGTCCGCGAATCCTATATACATTGTTGGGTAAACATTGTATCACGGAAAACGGGCCCAGCCAAGGATTGTGGAACTTGCTTGACTGTCCTAGAGAGGGATTGGCTTTATGTAGCCACACAGTATCATCCGGTTGGAACGGTGACCCGTGTTGCTGGCGGTCGTAGAACCGGGCTTGTGACTGTTGGGCTTGTTGTAGGTGCGTACGGGCCAGCCGTTGACACTCTTGATGGAGTTCGATCAGTTGCGTGGCATAAGTTGGTGGGGTGGGAAATTCACGTCGAGTGCTAGGCAGGTAGGCGTCCAAGGGCAATTGGAGTTCTCGTCCATAAGTTAGCATAGCTGGTGTGAATCGCGTGGATTTGTGTACCGTGCTGCGGTAGGAGAGGAGGCAATGAGGACTAAGAGTATCCCAGATGTCTTTGTTAACCGAGGTTATGAATGTGCGTAGTAGGGACAGAATAGATTTATTGGTCCTTTCTGTTTGCCCGTTGCCTTGGGGGTGGTATGCGGTGGTCCTCGTTTTCTGGATACCGAGTTTATTACAGAGTTCTTGTACTAATTGGCTTTCAAAGTTAGAACCCTGGTCTGCGTGGAGGCCATCGGGAACTCCGAAGCGTGCCACCCATGTGCACATGATAGCATCTGCAACCGTGGTAGCCGTCTGATCCTTCAGGGAGCCGCTTCTGCCCATTTAGTAAAAAAATCCACCATCACCAAGAGATATCGGTTATGCTCCAGAGATTCTGGGAAGGGCCGAACGATGTCAACTCCGAGTCGTTGATTCGGGTACCCGGTGGTAATTGGTTGTAGGGATGCTCTTAGATTATGTGTGGGGTGTTGACATCGTGCGCAGACATCACATTCCTGACATACAATGGATACATCCCGTCGAAGATTGGGCGTCCAGAATCTCCGTCGTGCCGCCTTCTCTAGTTTTCCTTGCCCCGCGTAGCCCAGTTCCCGGTGTAATTCCAGTAGAACGCTGCGTGTATGAGCTGGAGGAAGGACGAGGCGGATTGGGGATTCAGGGTCGTATTGGAAATAAAGTATGTGTTCTCTCATGGACAGATTAAACCAAAATGCCCACAGGGCGTGTGCTTCGCGGCTTTCCCCGGACATCTGGTTTTTCGAGGGTTTGATGGATCCTCGGGCGAATCTGTCGTGGATGAGGCCTACATCTGGGTCGTTGGCCTGGAGTTTGGCCCAGTTTACGGCCGTGGTGGTCATTGTCAGGACGTTTAGGTCGAGATCCTGACACTCTGCGCAGCTGTGGAGTTCACGCATGGGAATGCGTGATAACGCATCGGCATTGAGGTTTTGTTTCCCAGGGCGGTGTACGACGTTATATTCGAAGTCCGCCATCATCTCCTGCCACCGCGCTATTTGTCCTTCGGGTTCATGGAAACTGTCTAGCCACTGAAGGGCTGAATGATCCGTCCTGATGGTAAACGGTTTGCCTTTCAGGAACACCGCAAATTTCTTGGTAAAGTTGACCAGAGCCAACATCTCTCGACGTGTGGCACTATAATTGCGTTCATGTGTATCAAGGGTACGACTGCCGTATTGGATAACATGTTCTCTACCTTCGGCATCTGTTTGGGATAGCGCTCCGCCGATCGCGTGGGCACTGGCGTTTGTGTCCAGTATGAACAGGGTACTGTTGTTGATTAGGTCCGGGAACGTGAGGATGGGTGTGGCGGTGAGGGCTTCATTTAGGTGTTTGAAAGCGGTTTCATACTGGGTTGTCCACAGGAATGGCCGCGTCTTCTCCATGAGCCTGGTGAGAGGGAAAGCGATGCGGGCATATTACGGAATGAAGGCCCTGTAGTAGCCTGCCAAGCCAAGGAATGAGCGGACCTCGTCTCCCGTTGCTGGCTGTGGCCATTCCGTCACGGCCTGGACCTTGTCAGGGTCGGTCGTGAGGCCTTGGCTACAAACGATGTGTCCGAGGAATCGAATTTCTGTTTGAAGGAACTTACACTTCTTGGGGTTGAGAGTCAATCCGGCTTCTTGGTATCTCGTCAATACCTCTGACAGATTCTCCAGAAGTTCGGGTACAGTGGCTCCCCATACTATAACGTCGTCCAAGTACACGAGGCACTTAGATGGGTATATGTTTTGCAGTATTTTTTGCATGAGCCGTTGACAAGTCGCCACCGCGTGAGCCAACCTCATGGGTAATGTGTTGAACTCAAATAGTCCTGAGGGTAGGGTAAAGGCGGTCTTGGCTCGATCTTCCGGGTGTACTTCAATCTGCCAATAGCTTGAAGACAGATCGAGGGTTGTGAAGAATTTCTTCCCGGACATAGATGCTAGGAGATCGTCCATGCGGGGCAGGGGAAAGGAGTCGCTGATGGTGACTGCATTCAGTCGCCTGTAGTCGACGCAGAGCCGCAGAGAATTATCTTTCTTCTTAACAAGAGTTACCGGCGCTGCCCATGGGGAAGAGGAAGGTTGAATAATCCCTTGTTGGAGCATGTTCGTTACCAAGTTATCCAGTTCGGCTCTGAAGTGAAACGGTATTCGTCGGGGCGGGAGGTGTTGCGGCGGTGCGGTGCCGGTGTTTATTTGGTGCTCCACGTTGTTGGTCCGTCCGATGGCCTGCTCTGCCCATGTGAAAACGGAGCTGAACGGCACCAAAGCGTGGTAGAGGGCCCGACGATCGGCTAGATGAATGTTGTCTGGTATTATTTCTTCAATTGAAGAAGGATCGATGGGTGAGGCTGTGGAGACTTCGACACTGTTGACCCCGTGATAACTGGGTCGTCCTCGAGGAGGATGAGTGATTGAGTTGTGGGGGAGAAGGTTATGGCTTGGGCGTTTCGTTTAAGGAAGTCGCAACCCAAAATTACATTCCATTTGAGCTCCGAGGAAATGAGGAAGCAGTGTCGGATAGTTCTATCTTTGATGGTGACTGGTACAACTACGGAGCCATGGAGGGCTAGAGGGGAATTGTTGGCGGTGAGGATCTGAATATGTGAGAATTCAGACTGCGTGTAAGGCGTGTCGTACAAAAGACTGTTGTGGATCAGAGAGACGGCTGCCCCTGTGTCAACTAGTATACTGACTCTCCTATCCCCTATCCTACCAACGACTGTTACTGGTTTAAAGTCGGGAGACACAGTAAATAAAGCTGCAAGGGGTAAGGGTCGCTTGCCTGGATTGTGTCCGCAGGTTCTGGCTGCTCTGCCGTATTGAGCACAGTAGAAGCAATCCTTGTTCTGCTGACTGGCTGGACGTCTCTGTGGTTGCCTGTGGAAGGTGGGATAGGCGTAGGGCGGTCGTACTGGGGCCTGTACAACTGGCGGTTCGCCCCACGTATTTGCCGGCATGGCGCTGCGTTGTTCCAAGGCCAGGGGGAATTGGGTGCGCCGTGTCGCCGCCAACTTGAGAGCCTCCTCTGCGTCCGCGGGTGGGTGACTCGTGAAAATTAGTGCGAGTTCCCGGTCGCAGATCCCGCTGATCAGACGATTGAACGTCATGTCCTCGTCACCATGGGGAGGGAAGGTGCGGAAGCCTAAATTTTAAAGGGCTATATAGAAGTCCAGAAACTTTTCCCCTTCCAGTTGGCTTCTGGCAAAAAACCGTTGCTAGTCGGCCGCAACACTGGATTCGCCCTGAGCAATCCATTGTAGGGCCGCATAATAACCTAAGAAATCGCAGTATGGGGACGAAGCCATGCCGTCCACCTTGTACCGCAGTTCCGGGTTGAGAAGGGATTTGAGGGTAGCCCTTTTGAACGCTGCGGGTGTTTCGTCCATGTAGGGTTGTGCCATCGACACCCACTGCGGAAAATCTTCGTTCTCGCGCAGCACCGGTGGTTGGATGGGCTGCGGGGTCATGTAAACTGGTTTGGGTATGGGATCCGGTTTGTACGCGGGGTGCTCTTGTACATAACGGAAATGTCCGAAATTATGTGCGGTTAGGTCAGGAAGGGAAATCGGCGATTGAGGGTAATCTCTGCCAATTTTCGGGGGTGAAGGGGGTGGGGTGGGTTCGCGGTCGGGAGCATTCGATCCGGGCATCGCTGCCACCACTTTGTAATACTCCTGTCGAGTCCACGACCTGTAGGGATTCGTTACTCCTGGAACGTCTGCTTCTCTAGAAGAGATTCGCAACACACCACGGAGCAGAACACGATAGACGAAGTAAAGACTTTATTGGGAGAATGATTGTAAAAGGCAACACACTGATGTGTTCCAATAACGGAGTAGAGGGGGAGAATCAGCGACGTTGAAGCGGAAGAGGGGGCAGACCTAAAGAATAAAAGAGGTAATCAAGCTTTTACCAGGGAGGTGCCTAAGACATGCAAAAGCAAGATGGCGACCGTTACACAAGCGTAAACCGTAGTTACCGCCGATAGCCTAGACCGACTAAAATAAGTCGACCATTAGGCGGCTGGAAATAGTTCCCTAATAGTCGACTAGAAATAGTTGACTATTATTCCACTCCACTCCAGATGGGACTTGTATCTGTGTAACGCCGTTCCCTATCACCATATTATTTTCAAACTGTGTACGTATTCTTTATTGCAAGTAGATTTTTCTCCATATATTCACGTTTCCTTCTACTCCGGCCTTTATATTTGTGTGCTTTATTGATGCTTATCAATCTGATTCCGAGTTTCCGCTTCAGAACCATCTTCAGGTCTCTTATTCTTTAGGTGTGTGCCAACCTCGACATCCCCGGTCCGCTACAATAGCGACCCGAACCGAACTATATGTGTTTTATTGGGCTAACCCCCCGCTCGTTTTGATCTTGCAGAACTGGACATGCAGTTTCGGTGCTACATTGGACTCGATAAGTTGAACCTTATTTGTTTCCCAATTCTCGGTTCTGGTGTTATTATCCACCATATTTTTTATGGTTAAACTCTGTTTTGTGTCTTGTATTCTCAGTTTTGGTGTTATTATCCACCATATTTTCGATAGTTGAACTCTGCTTTGTTTCTCGTGTTCTCAGTTTCGATGATATTACCCACTATATTTTTCTATATTCGAACTCTATGCAGTTTTTAGAAGTTACAATCTTGGTGTTATTTTCCACCATATTCGCCAGCCCGACGCTTATGCGTTTTTCTAGTTACACCTGTTTACGTCACTTAGTAGATTGTCCCCTGCCGTTTTTGTTACACACCTCTTCTAATATTATTGCCGTTTTGAAAATATACCTAGCTCATAGTTTACCAGAACTTCTATCATAATAAATCACGACGATATGCCTGGTGGATTCGATGGTTCAGAGTTTGTCCAATTGCTTGATGATGCGTGGGAGACTATTCCCCTATTTCAGAATACCCCTCCATCAGACAGTATTCGATCCGAAGTCTCTTCACTAGACCCGTTCCTTCTGACGGACCCTACCCTGACCAACCCTTTTTCAGATACATATCGGCTCATCGTGATGCAATCTACCCCAGCGGTCAACTTACCCGAGGACCATACGTTTAATCTCCCGCCACCAGTCAGCTGGGCCGCTTCAATGGTGGCAGACGGTGACACCCTCTCCTTGTATTTCCCGAACCTCGCCCCAGGCAACCATCGTTTATGCACCCATCCCATCCCCCGCCCCGTCCAACCCACACCCTCCCCACTGCTGGCCCCGATCACCTTCATGATTGGCAAAGACCTAAACGAATGGTTTGACCATTGTGGACATTTTTTTCACCACGGTGCCTACCAACCAACAAACAGCCTTCCTTCTACATTTCCTCGTACCGGCAGTTCACAGATGCCTAACCTCCGCCAGAGTTAAAACCACCACCCCTTTCCCTCGTGCCCGCCAACTCCTCAAGTCTAAGTTCGAGTCCCCCATTCACGCAGGTTTTGCCCTGGAACAGTTTGCAGCACTTCGACAACGACCTGATCAAGCCTTTGATGATTTTACAGCTTAACTTAACCGGTAAGCTGCCCCCGCTTTTCCCTCCAACTTCCCTTACCAAAGTAGTCTAGTGTCACACCGATTTATGACTGACCTTGCTGACCCCAAGATTTCGGAGGCGCTCATTACCCACTGCCCATCCTCCCTAAGAGCCGCCCTCAATTTCTGCCGGTTCTCCGAATCCTATCGCTCTCTCCATCGGCCATAACCGGACTTCCACTCCCCCCGGTCAGCCGCACCCAGCCCATCTGCTCCCGTTCGCCCGAAGACTCGCCCTAACTTCCAGCCAACAATCTTCAAACGCCCTCCCCCCGCCCCAACCGAAACCACCCCTAACTGTTCGCTATACAGACTTCAATCCCGTCTGTCGTTACTGCGCCGCTTACGGGCCAGACGCTCGACAATGTGGCCACAATCAACACTGTAAGTCCAACATTCCTTCTCCCATTGTAGATAACCCCTCAATTTCACCATTTAAAGTCCACATATTCATCGAGAATAATAGCTGTAATGCCTTCATCAACACTATAGCTAATGTTTCGCTCATTACCCCTGCTAGCATTCCCCAGCACTTCTATCAGTGTATAGACCCACTCTTTCGCTCTGGACCTAAACAGGCCGTTAACGGCACTCAGATACTGGTCATAGGCTCTATTACCCTAACTTTCGCTTTTTGATACTCCTGCCTTTCACACGATTTTCGAGTTACCCCTTCGACCCCCTGGCCGGTAGTATTGGGGCTAGATTTTCTGACTCATCATAACTGCATTATTTACGCCCATGACCGCCAAATCGTATTCGCTCAAGCTGACGATCTCCCAAACCCCAGCTCGTCCCCCACCCAACCCGGACACTGACTTTAACCTTATGTGTAATACCGTTATGGCGGCCATGGCCCTCGAACCCTCCTCCTTGGAGGACATACTGCCCTCCTCATCTACAGTGGGTGCTACCGCTCGTGAACAATTACGCTACATCCTCGAATCCTTCCCAGGACTTTTTTCTTGGTCCACTGACTTCCTAGGTCAAACCAACCTTATCCAACATACTATTGATACTGGCGACGCCAAACCCATCTGGCAACCACCCCGCCATATCTCAGCCCACTACCGAGCCGAAGTGGATAAGATACTCGATGAACTCATACGCGGCGTGATTATCAAACCATCTTCATCCCCCTGGGCCTCACCTTTCGTCCTAGTACTCAACAAAGACGATTCCTTATGGCTGTGCATCGACTACCGACGACTCAACGCAATCACGGTACGCGATTCTTTCCACCTCTCCCGGCTTGATGACAGCCTTGAGTCTCTTGGTAACGCCTGTTGGTTTTCCACGCTCAATCTTAAGTCAGGCTACTGGCATGTTGAGGTACATCCCAACGATCGTCCTAAAACTGCCTTCATTTTTCCCCAAGGACTCTTTGCATTCAAGACCCTCCCTTTCGGCCTCTGAAATGCACCTGACACTTTCCAACGATTGATTTTCTACATCCTCCAGCAACTTATACCATTTGGATGCCTCGTCTACCTCGACGACATCATAAGTTTCGGCAACTCCGTAGAACACCATAACCCCAACCTACGCTTAATGTTGGAAGCTCTACACACCGCAGGTCTTACCCTCAACCCCAAAAAGTGTGTGTTCGTACGCTCCGAAGTACAGTTCCTAGGACACCACATATCTCTCGGCCATATTGCACCCCTTCATGATCGCGTGTAACTCGTACGCTCTTGGCCAAAACCTACCAACCAGAAGGAAGTATGTAGTTTCCTCGGACTGGCGTCGTACTACAGACGTTTCATACGCTACTTCGCGCACATAGCCGGTCCCTTGCATAAATTAACACAGAAAAACCAACCGTTCTACTGGTCCACCGAATGCGACACCGCTTTCGATTACCTCCGTAACGCACTCTGTTCGGCCCCCATCTTGACCCTTCCCAATATCGATGCCAATGCCCCACCCTTCATCCTCGATACCGATGCCAGCAAGTCCACTGTCGGTGCTGTCCTCTCGCAAACCGATGCCGACGGGGTCGAACACCCCATCTGCTTCGCCAGAAAAACCCTTTCAGGGTCTGAACGGAACTACTGCGTTTACCGTAGAGAACTCCTCTCGGTCATCACCTTTATCCGCCAATTCAGGCACCTAATACTAGGTGAGGAGTTCATCCTTCGTACAGACCACAAAGCCTTAATATGGCTGGATGCATTCAAGGACCCCACAGATAAATTTGCCCGTTGGCAAGAGTTCTTGCAAGACTTCCACTATAAATGTGTTACCCGCCCCGGGTGCCTTCACAGTAATGCGGACGCTCTCTATCGATTACCCCACGCCCCCAAAATCGATGACTCACACCCCTCCCGAATGCGTTAGTGCCCTAGTGACTTCAGAATTCAACCGACTCCAATAGTCCTCGGCCCAACGTACCGACCCTGCTTCCTCCATCATTTATCGCCATTTGGCCGAGGGCTGGTCCAACCCACAAGAAAAAGACATGCGTGGTTCCAGCTTTAACGCCCGACCCCTCCTCAACCAGTGGCCACACCTACTAATTTAAGCCAAAAAATTGTTCCATCGCGACCCCGATTCAAACCGATTGCGCCCCATCGTCCTCACTTGCCTGGTAGACCCTGTACTCACCGACATCCACACTTATCTAGGGCACTGCGGACAGCGCCAAACAGAGGTTGCCGTCCATTCCCGCTTCTGGTGGACACAGCTTCGATCGTCCATAGAACTGATCTGCCAAAGCTGCCCCGTTTGCTCTTCCTTGAAATTATCCAAACCCCTCCTCGAGCCCCGATGCAGACCATGACGGCCGGCTTCCCAGGAGAACGTGTCAGGCTTGACATCGTGGGTTCCCTGCCCATCTCCTTTCGAGGGTACGTGTGCATACTCGTTATGGTAGATTACTTCACCAAATGGGTAGAAGCCGTCCCGTTGAACAATCAGAAGGCATCCTCGGTAGCCAACGCAGTCACCCGCACGTGGGTCAGTCGTTAAGGCGCCCCTACGTCCTTCCATTCAGATTGCGGCAGCACTTTTAACTCCCTACTCTTCAGGGACGTATGCCAACTCCTTGATGTTCGCAAGAACTGCACTAAGCCGTATCACCCGGAAGGCAATAGCCTCATTAAGTGGACTAACCGTACCATACACAATCTCCTCCTCGCCTTCTCATACGGCAACAATCCCCACGATTGGGACGTGCAACTCCCTTTATGCTTGCTAGCCTACTGTGGCTCAACCCATTCATCGAACGGCTTCACACCTCATTACCTGTGGACCGGTCGCGAACTCCGGCTTACTTCCAACCTTCGCTTTCCTCTTCCCGCCCCTGACCACACTAAACTCCATCCCTATGCTAGCCGGCTCCGGGAGACTATCCGTGACATCCACAATATCGCACGTCACACGCGCGATACTGCAGCACAACGTCAAAAGGAGTTCTTTGACCGACGCTTCTCCGGCACCCCATTCCAAGTCAGTGACCCGGTCATGTACCGCCGCTGCTCCCGCTCTCCTGGCACCCCCACTAAGTTCCAATATTCATGGATCGGCCCGTTCACGGTGATAACCATCAAACCCACCACCACCGTCCTTCTCTGTAACACTGAACACCCCTACTGCCATCCCTTCACTGCACATTTCGACAAACTTAAGCGATATCGCGGACCCCTCCCCCCATGTCCCCCAGATAACCCTGAGCAACTTACCATAGATCCAGCAGACCAAGTTCCCCCCTAGAAGTCACTGCAGCCTCCCCCATAGTCGACATCAGCACTGAGGACAGTGCTATCCCTTATGACGGGGGCCGTGTAGCGACCCGAACCAAACTATGTGTGTTGTATTGGACTAACCCCCCGCTCGTTTTGATCTTTCAGAACTGGACATGCAGTTTCGGTGCTACATTGGACTCGATAAGTCGAACCTTATTTTGTTTCCCGATTCTCGGTTCTGGCGTTATTATCCACCATATTTTGCTATAGTCAAATTCTATTTTGTTTCTCGTGTTCTCAGTTTTGGTGTTATTACCCCCTATATTTTGCTAAATTCAAACTCTATTTAGTTTTTAGAACTTACCGTCTTGATGTTATTTTCCACCATATTCTCCAGCCCAAAGTTTATACGTTTTTCTAGTTACACCTGTTTACGTCACTTAGTAGATTGTCCCCCTGCCGATTTTGGTACACACCTCTACCAGAACTTCTATCATAATAAATCACGACGATATGCCTGGTGGATTCGATGGTTCAGAGTTTGTCCAATTGCTTGATGATGCGTGGGAGACTATTCCCCTATTTCAGAATACCCCTCCATCAGACAGTATTCGATTCGAAGTCTCTTCACTAGACCCGTTCCTTCTGACGGACCCTACCCTGACCAACCCTTTTTCAGATACATATCGGCTCATCGTGATGCAATCTACCCCAGCGGTCAACTTACCCGAGGACCATACGTTTAATCTCCCGCCACCAGTCAGCTGGGCCGCTACAGCGTCATGAAATAATGGCTGACTCCGTTAGCACTACTATCGTCAAATGATTAAGCCAATCAAATTGCGAAAATTTCGTTGCATGTGCGCGAAGGCCTTTCGTCTAGAATGTTCCAACCAATGAAATGTAGGACTTACAGAATTCTACATTTTTAGTGCCACTGTTGAGTCCTACAGCACTACAACTGCTAATAGGGTTATTTTGCCTGAGTTACAGCGGTGATTATAGACACACCCGGTAACCGCTTTCTTATTGTGTGGGAGGATGACTAAATTAAGAAAAACACTTCCAGAAAAGGACGAAATGCTCAGATGAAACGGGAAATGTAAAAAGGATGATTTTAGAAAGGCAACCACCGCTACGCTCTTCAATGCAGTCTTGTCGGTACAAACTATAGTTATCTATGGCGAGCGTCGAGTCAGATATAAGAGTGTGTCCAAGATTCAGTGACAGAGAGCGCATCTGGTTCAAGCTCAAATGCTACTGTTTTCAGTTCTGTCGTTATATAAACAAATGATCTCGCATTGAGTGATTCTATACTGAGCGTATCCTTCAGATGCATGTTAAGCTCGTCAATATTTATAATAAAGGAAAACTCGGTGGCGGAAAGAGAAACTGCATGGGAGAAAAAAGGTGGAAATCAAATTGGCCCTGGTCTACAGTTCGCCGAGTAATTATTATCAAATGAACTATGACTAATGTAGAAAGGCATATTAGAGGGGATTTATAGAAAGGACGGCTGAATTGTGGCATGGGAAGACCAGGGGGCATAAAAATAGGATTTTGAGGCAATATATCATAATTTGGCTCCGAAAATTGCATGACTGGTTTTGAAAAACGGTTAACCTTAGTAGCTGGCTTAATTATTTGGGGATGTTGATGCACTTGGGGGTAAGGAAAAGTTCTAGCTTGAGCGTTTGCGTCTGTTTTAGATACTGAGTTGTTATCAGTAATCAAATTGCCGAATTTGACAACTGACGTAGATTTACTGGGGGCGTTCATAGGTTTAGTGGGATTTAAAGCTATGTCAGATGTGGTTGGCTTAAAAGGGAAATGACTTGGCGATGCTACAAATTCACTCAAATCAGGAGTAAGGTGAATGGTAAAAGTATCCGGTGAAATTAACATTGATCCAGGGGGACGTGGGCTTACCTGAGCTGGAGGGCCAACCTCAGGGACAACTTTTGGTAACGCTGACGTAGAGGTATGGTCCTCATTTGCTAATTTGGGTAAAACCCGACGCCTCATTGGCGTTTTATCTCTGCATAGAAAATAACGTCTAATTATATTGCCGAAAAAAGTTTTAAGAGAATTAGCGGGTTTTTACTTCGAGATGAGAGTCTTTTAGCTTCTGCAAATTTAAAATTACAGCCACAAGAGTAAAAAAACTGGAACGCAACATCTGTAGGTTGTTCATCTTTTGAAACATTTTTCAAAAGAAAATAAAAAAATTCTTTTTTTGCCGCTCACGGGTCTCAGAAGACACCATATTGAGGAAAGGCTCTAGTTTCTCACATTGCTGAGAAGTGAGCTTTGATACCTTTCATCAAAGATGGCACCAAGGACCGTAAACAGACAAGCATATTGGGTATAAAACTTACTTAAATTTTCTTAAGCATCAAGATCAAGTTTGTTCATGCTAAGGATGAGTTTATTGTAAGGAGAACTGACACTACGTCTCAGTTGTTGCTTACGTATCATATTGAAAAAGAGGTAAGTGATAGGATATGTTCTGAGCAAAGTTATGCACAAAATTTTGACAGAAAAATTGAATTAGCGAAGAGGCTACGCAGGATTTTTATATGAAAATTATTTCAAATAGTATATCGAGTAATACAAACTATTTCTTGCTGAAAATTGATATATTACCAAATTCTCAGATCTTATTTAATATTCACGCAATAGATTACTTGCTTTTAACGTGAATCTACCGGAACTAGTATGAGGCTCTGTCGGGTGAAACAGTATTGTAGAAGATATTTTTAAGAAAGCCTCAGTTTTGTTCATTTTGCTCTGTATTAAAGATGGCGGCGAACCGTTTCACGACTTGGTTATTTAAAAAGACATAATCCTATTGGCTATTTGATCGGCTATTTCATGTCTGCGAGTTTATGCTAGTGGCTATTGTATAAATTACGCGTTTTCATTGGTTTAAGCCCTTATTTTATCGACTTCACTCTTTCTATATATAGGGTGGGGGGACATCGAGAGTTAATCATCTCTCGCGGCCAACGCCTCCAAACGTCTCTCCAAAGTCATCTCCAGCCAGGACCAGGACCAGGACAGTCAATCAGCCCCACCAAAGGACCGATTTTCCCGATTTTCGTAGGCAGGACTAATAAATTAGTCCTTCAATTAGTACTAAAGTTCAAGTGTTAGATTTATTGTTTAAAACGTCTGGTTCATCCTTAAGTTAGATTCGGTAGTTTTAGTCTTGCAATCGCGTTCGTTGTTCTGTTTCGGGTTATAGTCGTACGAAATCGCCCGTTGGTCGTCTCGGTTCGCTACATTTTGTTGGCATATGGTGAGATGAACGCCGAAGATCAACTCGCTCGTCTAGTAACGGCAATGGAGAAAGTGACTTCTCCTGCATCAAGGACCACGCGGACGACTACGATCTATGAGAGCCGAATGAAGACCTTCATTGAGACAATTGATGAAGGTAGCCCATTGGCGGCCGTCCTCGAATGCGTTGACGACAAGGTACTGATTGTAGCGAGGGCCTGCAAAATCACGACCTCGCTAACAACGGCCACTATCTTTGAGCGTCTTAGACGAGAGTATGGCGTACCATCGACGCCATGGAACACTCGGAAAACCCTTAAAGATAGATAAAAACTGACAGGAGAGTCAGTTGGCGAATACCAATGCCAGCTCCGCGTGCTGGCCAACGAAGTTTTCCCAGACTCCAGCTTCGCTGATCTGGAAACAAAGATTTTCGACATCTTTATAGAAGGTGTAGCTAGCGAGTTTGCTCGTTCCACATAAGCCACCAGAAGGCTCTGGAGTACGCCCAGCAAGAGGAAGTGGCCTTCATTGCCGTGCCCTAACGTGCCCCAACCGATGACTTGCGAAAAATTCGGTCCCAGGCCTCCACCGCCAGTTAATGTCTACGCCACGAAGCAGTGCCAAACCCGCGAAATTGGCACCCAGACTGCTCAGTGGCAAATTGACCCTCCTACGGCTTCCCTCAACCGTGGCAGGGTCCTTCACAACCTTGGCATGATCCGCCACTGAATGTTACTGCCTGGCGTGGTCCTCTACAACCGACCTCACCTTAGCGAGGCCCTCCCCCGCCCACTCAACGAGGTAATTGGAGACAGCAGCGGGCCAGACAGAACCACCCCCCATATAGTCCCGGTGTTCAGGTGATCAGCCCACATGAGGACGAATCAACCAGTAAAAGCATATTGCCAAGTGATATGTTGATTATGAACATAGGTTCCATTTTGTCTTTCCCAGTTATTGACACTATTATAGGAAATACTAAGTTGCAAGGAAGACGAAGACGCGATCTCTGGAACGATTGTTTTATTCTGAGCTTTCGGCTCCACACGAGAAGCCATCATCAGAGTAAATGAGAACAGCAAATGTCAGCTACGCATAAATCTGGTTAGTAGGGAAAGGGGTGGTGGTGGCAATTATTGATTGGTCTTTGTCCACGCCAAGGCCATTCTCACGCTATCTTATCGCGTCTCCGAAGCGCGTCCCTGGAGTAACGGCATGTGAACTTGAGGTGGTGGCCTGCGTGATTGTAAAGGAACTGGGCCCTGGTATCTGGTCACGGGCACGGATGGCAAAATAACAGGGCGGTTTATCCACATGCCTGTTTATGGAGTAAGGATCTGACATCCAGATCTCCAGCAGTTCGCGTCCCATCCTACTACTGGCCCGTGCCATTATCCGTGTGTTCGAGAAGTCAAATGCGTGGCCTTCCTCCAGAGTGTGGGTAGCGATCTGGGACTGTGGGTCACCTTTCCGCACTGCACATTTGTGCTCCGTAATCCGTGAGCTAAGTCGCTGCCCGGTCTGCTCTGTATAATGGCGAGAACAGTCGCGACATGGCACCTGATAAATGACGCTAGACTGCTCATCTACATCCAACGGCTCTTTGATTTGCAGGACTCGTGCACGCATGGTAGCTGTCGGGCGATGAGTAATACCCACACCGAGCTCTGCGGCGATACGCTCGGTTGCTTTTGACACGTTTTTAATGTACGGTAGAGATAGCCAGAGCGTTGGTGGTCCCCTTTCGTATGTTCCCCGTGGGCGCGTTTGGAGGCATCGGTGGATGAAGCTGTTGGGGTATCCATTCCTGGCAAGTTAGTCCCGAAGATTTCGTTATTCTTGCGCTTGTCCTTCCGGTTCAATGCAGTGTGATTTCACCCGATGACCTTTTGACAATCTCATGCAACTCTTCGTCTTCTGCCAAAGAAACTTTTTCACATTTAATTGTCAAGCATACTAACAGACCAAAGGGATGCCGGTGGGATCCACAATTTCCAGTCTCATCGCAGAACTGGTCTTACAGGAGCTGAAAAATATCGCCTTCGACCAATTTGAGCCTGCATTCTGGGGCCGATACGTGGACGACACTTTCGTTATAATCGAACGGAGCAGGCTATCAGACTTCCAAATCCTGCTTAATGGTATCTTCCCCGACATATAATTCACAAACGAGGAAAAGAGTGCCGGAAAACTACTGTTCGTGGATGTTCTCGTCACGTGCAGACCCAACGTAGAACTCAGCACCACAGTTTATAGAAAGGCAACTAACACAACCCAGGTGTTCAGCTTCCATGGCAACCACCCACTAACGCATAAACGTGGCTGTATTCGAGGACTATTTTTAGAGGGTGAAAGGCGACCCACAGTCCCAGATCGCTACCCACACTCTGGAGGAAGGCCACGCATTTGACTTCTCGAACACACAAATAATGGCACGGGCCAGTAGTAGGATGGGACGCGAACTGCTGGAGGTCTGGATGTCAGATCCTAATTTCATAAACAAGCATGTGGATATACCGCCTGTTATTATGCCGTCTGCGCCCGTGACTAGAAACCAGGGCCCAGTTCCTTTACAAGCACGCAGGCCACCACCTCAAGTTCACATACCGTAACTCCAGGGACGCGCAATGGAGACGCGATAGCCTAATGGCAATGTTCCTGACCCTAAGGTGCACTGGCCCGGGTTGTCTACAAGCTGTCATCGAAATCGATGTTTAAGCACCCACACACAAGCTCTCACGTCCATCTGAGAAAAAGCCCTACGCAAACTTACGTCTCCTGCATTCGCTACCTCCCCCCTCTCCAAATGCGGACCTTAATCGATGCCTTGCTCTGGCGACTACGTGCATCAAGTGCAGTCTGAGCAAGCTCGGTTAAGCCATACGTTTATACAGTAGTCGCACCCTACCCCCTGCCCCTCTACCCTCAGGTCCCCCCTATTTGAACGCATGTGCCCTGAACACGGGTTTGTCGCCCTAGGCATACGCCGACAAAAGTTGCCAGAGCAAGGCATTGATCCAGGTGCCGCATTTTGAGAGGAGAGGTAGCAAATGCAGGAGGTGTAAGTGCGCGTAGGGTTTTACTCAAGTGGACGTGGAAGATTGTGTGTGGGTGTTCGACCATCGATTTCGATGACAGCTTGTAGACTACCTGGGCCAGTGAACGGAATACCACCCATATGCGCAATCACGGCGCAGTGGGACCAAAGTGGGACCTTTGGTTCTACTGGAACCACTTTTACCTTTGGCTCC
>JAYGXS010000006.1:20884307-20905404 GCA_036362985.1 Ligula intestinalis | reverse complement strand
CTAAAATTAGCTCGAGCTGCGTCCCCCAAAATTGTACAGCAATTAGGTAATGGTCGTTCTTCAAAAGAGGGCATATTGCGACTTATCAAGTAATATTACGTTGTTTAGAAATACTGGCCATTTGTAAAACTGCGAAACATTCCAAAAAAGGTAAAAAACGGGCGTACTAGGAAAACTTTAGTTTCAAATTTAAAGGAAGTTTCTATATGCAAAAAAACGAGTTAATAAAGCAGTGCCAGTAGAACTCCGTTGGAAAATAACCGTATTGTAAGATGTTCGGATACGCATGCTTTCATATTCCTTGCACGGTAAGGTATGGCCATTACCGAATAACCTAAAGTTCAAGTATGTATTTTAAAATGGTTTCACGAGGATCGCTAGTCATTTCTTCCGTTTATCAGTTGTTTGAGTTACGTTGGACGAAGACAAGCAGATTTTTGCTTGATTACGCCGACTAGAGAGTCCGCGGCGTAAGATATTTCATAATCTCACGTGCGGACATGCCGGTCAGTGACTATAACATTTTTATGGAACTATTTGGAGGTTTCAGCAGATTTAAATAATTCATTTGACTTAATTGCGAGAAATTCACGGCCTCGGAGAGAGTCGAACCCACACAACAGGGAAGGCTTTTACGCAGCAGACGCTATTGCGCTTTAGGCCAATTCAGTAAATAAAATAAATAAACTCAAACGCCATCAACTTAAATTTCGAACTTCACATTTCATCAGTTAGGCAATCTCCTGTAAAAATAATCTGATTCGCTAAAACCCGTAGTTAAGAAGGCTGCCAACTGACTCGGGCTAACTGGGACCACCTGGTCAGTCCAGTGTACGTTTGTGTGCAGTTGCTGACGCAGCGCAAGTCCTCATTCTTGAATCACCCTGCTGTCTAGCACCCGGTGGAACTCTTGTCAGAATCGACGGTTGAACTGTCGTTTATAATTATTACACAGGCCATCACCTGTACAAAAACCACGTCCGGGTACTTAATACGTAGAAAATAGTCTTCGGGAACCATTTTATTTTGCAGGTTTTTATAGACATCAATTACCAAACCTATCGTTTTTGGAAAGTCGATTGAAAATAATGAAAACCAACAAGTACTCATTATCAGCAGCAGATGCGCTGTTTCAACAACTGTTGACCGAAATTCATTAATTTGTTTTTGATTCGAATATATTACGTGAATAGTGTTGTACTATTTATTATCATGCAGTATAACCCCACTTTAGTACCGTCACGATATGCTGCCGGATTTTGAAGAAGCTTTCTGCTGGTCGTCGTCAAAAACTTCGCTCGGGTGTAGCAAACAAAGCTGACACTGGGTTTGTTTAACCAGGGTGGGACACAAAGGACCAACCTCGAGAAGAGATACTAACAAAGGTTCCTTGTTTTTGTCTTTGTTTTAGTACGAGTAACAACGGACGTACTTCTTCCCCCGGTGGTAGATTCCAACTCCACCTTCCCTGACTACCAGTCTTGAGTGTTTTGCTGATATGTGCATTGCCCTTACACATTCTTCCTAAAAACGTCTGTACTTGTAGAATTAACCTTCATACACGATACCTACCTTGGATTATTACTTTGTGATCATTTGCAATGACTAATGACGATTGTAGTGTGATCGAGGACGTACAGAAGCCGGTTGCTAAAGCTGAAGAAGTAAATATAACTGTTATACCGGAGAAGACCATCCCGAAGGAGGAACCTATGTGCTCGGGCGCTACAGTGGTGGCAGCAATAGTGACGAACACGCTAGAAACGAACACGATATATCAAAATCATCAAGAGTTCCCATTGATACAAGTACCAAAATACGAAGCACGGAAACTTCCAAGCGTGGCTTAAAAGATCTCGATTTTACCTGCAAGAGATAAACCCAAAAGATCGAAGCCGGGCTTTAATGAAAGCTTTGGGACCGAAAGAGCTTGACAAAGCACTCGACGCTGGCCTGTCAGCCGACGAAGACAACGTTGTGCTATACCACTTTGTCAAGGGCATTACTAACCTTGACCTGAAACATTCCTTTTTGGTTCAACCACCAAACGAGATCACAGAGGCAGTGACCCGCGCCGAACGGAACCTTCAGGCGGCGAAGACGACGAACAGACAAATAGCTAGCCAACCGCGTGGCGACTTTCGAGGTCGATATAACAGTACTCAGAGACCCTGGCGCCCGTGGGCTAACCGACGAGACGCCAGAAATCCAGCTGGTCCAAGATTCAGTGGGGGACACTTCCCCTTCTACCCTACGAAAAACACTGCGACTACCGGAGCGAATGCGAATAGATACCCGGGCAGTCAACACGAACCCAACAGAGACGCATGCAATGCGATGGATACCCGAAAAACGCCAGAGGAAACCCCCGGTACCTCATGCATTCCTTCTTGTTTTGATATATTTTATACAACTGCCCCGTTTTATACGGTAGTTACAGTTTTTAACCGGTTGGTAAGAGCGCTAGTCGATACAGGCGCTACACGATCCTTAGTGAACAGCCACATAGTTCCACGTGAGTGTCCACGGGAAACGAATTTCTCCGACAACCTTCCCACACTAGTAACAGCCGATGGGTCACAACTAAGGACATCGGGTAGGCTAACAATCCCAGTAAATTTCCCAACGACGGCCAAGCTCCATGAGTTCATTTTATCACCTAATTTGGCCTGGGATGTTCTATTAGGCACCGACTTTCTGGCAAAGAACCGTTGTGTCCTCAACGTGCATGATCGAATTTTGTCTTTCACAACCCAATGCCCTCCCGTGACACACGTAGATGAAGACATAGTGATTGCTTCAATTACAGCTGCAGTAGCCCTGCCACCTACAAATATTGACGAGATACTACCACAAGACACCGAAATCGAAATTGGAGATAAAATGAATCTCAAGGCCTTATTAGCATCATTTACAGATGTCTTCGCTTGGAACGAATTAACAATAGGAAGGACGTCCTTAATCCGCCATGCCATAGATACTGGAACGGCAAAACCACTTTGGCAACCCCCACGTCGGATATCACCACAATTCCAACAAGAAGTCAATGATATAATTGATAAAATGCTCTCCACAGGAGTCATACGACCATCTAAATCACCGTGGGCTTCACCAATTGCACTAGTTCGGAAGAAGGATGGAAAATTGCGATTTTGTATAGACTACCGTAGGCTAAACGCGGTTACCACAAGAGACTCTTTTTCCACTGCCTCGGATCGACGTGACACTAGATGCACTAGCCGGGGCAAAATAGTTTTCTACAATAGACCTTCAATCAGGATATTGGCAGGTCGAGGTGGAACCCCAAGACCGACACAAAACCGCATTCATATTACCACAAGGACTTTTCGAATTTGAGACGATGCCATTTGGATTATTGAACGCAGCGGCGACATTCCAACGACTGATGCAAGTGGTATTTACCCCACTCTATCCTCACTGTTGTTTAGTATACCTTGACGATGCCATTGTATTCGGAGACACAATCGCCCATCACAATGGAAACCTAATGGCGGTCCTGGCCACATTAAGAGAGACAGGCCTGCGATTGAACCCGTATAAATGCAAATTTTTACAAAAAAAAGTGACATTCCTGGGACATGAAATTAGTACAAACGGTATTTGCGCATCACCCGACAAAGTGGCGGTGATAAAAACCTGGCCCACACCAAAAACATCCACCGATATTCGGAGTTTCGTCGGACTAGCATCATACTACCGAAGATTTATATAACACTTTGCAGAGATTGCACGACCACTACACACGCTCACTGAAAAAGGACGCAAGTTCAAATGGACTGAAGAATGCCAACAAGCATTCGAAGAATTGAAAGCTCGCCTGATAACAGCCCCTATACTAAAATTACCCGACACACAAGAAGGTGCTTCAACTTTCATACTAGATACAGATGCGAGCGGGTTTGCGATAGGGGCAGTACTTTCTCAATGCGACAGTTCAGGAGTAGGACGACCCGTCTGTTATGCGAGTAAGACACTAACTAAGACTCAGCGCAACTACTCCACATACAAACGTGAACTCTTCGCCCTAATAACATTCATCAAGAGGTTCAAACCGTTTCTACTAGGCCGACACTTTATTATACGAACGGACCATAAAGCACTGCAATGGTTGCAATCAATGAAAGAAGCAGAAGGACAAGATGCCAGATGGCAAGAATCCTTACAAGAGTTTCATTATAAGTGCCAATTCCGGGCTGGAACGAAACATTCTAATACCGACGCCATGTCCAGAAAACCTCCAGAAGAACTTACGGACAACGCAACAAATAAAGACTATAGCGTCGCATCGATTGATATTAGCGAGCCGACTCGCCACTATTGGGCCATAGCCCAAAGTACAGATCCCGATACGGCTATCGTCTACGACCATCAGTTAACAGGCCGACACCGTCCAACCGATGAGGAACTTCAAGGCTCATCAGAAAACGCCACTATACTCCGAACGCAATGGCCATATCTATTTTTAGACAACGAAATACTCTTCCTAAAAAATAAGGTAGACGGCCGACCCCGTCTTGTGGTGCCAGGCTCTCTAACGCGGTCCGTGATGGAAGACATCCACCGAGAACTAGGCCACGTTGGACAGTTCAAAACAGAAGCAGCAATTAGACGACAATATTGGTGGCCTTACTTACGTGAACAAATAACTATCTTCTGTAATACCTGCTCAACATGTGCTTCTTTTAAAGGACCTAATCCAAAACCAAAGGCACCATGACAATCAATGCCTACGGGATTCCCATTCCAACGCGTTGGCATTGATATAGTAGGCCCAATAAATTTTGCAACCACAGGCAATAGATACATTCTAGTAATGGTCGACTATTTTACAAAGTGGGTAGAGGCTATACCGCTGAAAACGCAGGATGCAGCTTCAATGGCGACGGCCCTAATAAATCACTGGGTTTGCCGATTTGGCGCTCCGCTCACCCTACATTCTGATTGTGGAGCCAATTTCGAGAGCAAGCTAATCAGAGATGTTTGTGACTTGCTACTTATCCAGAAAACGCGGACAACGCCTTTCCATCCCGAAGGCAACGGACAGTTAGAACGCACCAATCGAACACTAATTAATCTGTTAAAAGCATTCGCAAAAGACCATTACCCTCTCGACTGGGATACCCGGTTGCCATACGCATTGATGGCGTACCGCACTTCGATCCACAGTTCCACCGGATGCTCTCCATTTTTTTATGCTAACCGGCCGCCACCTGCGCCTACCAACAGACTCTAACTTCCCCCTACCCTCGGGAGACGAATATAAACCAAACAAATATGACCTCGAGCTGCAAGAGTTACTACACCTCACCCACAACTTAGCACGCACCCACCTACAAACGGCATATACCAGACAAAAAGACTACTTCGACAGGCACACACACGGTTTTCCTTACAAACGTGGTGACCTTGTACTGCGATACCGATCAGTCCCACCGGTCGGAATACCAGCAAATTTTTTTTAATCCATGGGAGGGACCATTTGAGATAACTGACGTACGGTTTCCCAACACATACATCATCCGGGATTTACACACACGCAACGGGCCTACCTTTTCTGTACATTATGATAAACTCAATCCATACATAAGACAACCTCCAACTGCTACACCAGATACCCTAACATTGCTAACTCCACATCTCGTGCCTCGCGCAGCAACCGAGATAGAAGTTGAAACTACACACGACCACCCATCGACAAGCCATGAGGGCATGGCCGCGACTGAAGGGGGGGCATTTGTAGCAAACAGAGCTGACCTTGGGTTTGTTTAACCAGGGTGGGACACAAAGGACCGATCTCGAGAAGAGATACTAACAAAGGTTCCTTGTTTTTGTCTTTGTTTTAGTACGAGTAACAACGGACGTACTTCTTTCCCGGTGGTAGATTCCAACTCCACCTTCCCTGACTACCAGTCTTGAGTGTTTGGCTGATCTGTGCATTGCCCTTACACATTCTTCCTAAAAACGTCTGTACTTATACAATAAACCTACATACACTATACCTACCTTGGATTATTACTTTGTGATCATTTGAAATGACTAATGACGATTGTAGTGTGATCGAGGACGTACAGAAGCCGGTGGCTAAAGCTGAAGAAGTTAATATAACTGTTATACCGGAGAAGACCAGTCCGAAGGAGGAACCTACGTGCTCGGGCGCTACACGGGAAACAAATGACTGCTTACCTATAGTGTGGATAGGAATTTAAAATAGGCGAATGAACGTGTTCGATTAACTCATCATCAGGCAATTACAATAAGAAAAGTGGGGGTAGAGTTAAGAAAAGTTTAAGCAACCAATCAGTAGTAACAAGGGGGGAAGGGGGAAAGGTTTTGAGGGATCAGAGGGGTCCGATTCCAGTCATAAGTAGGGACCAGAGAAGACATGCGTTTCTCACCTGCAAGTGGGCTTTTTAAATTAAACTACCATTTTTATTTGCTCTATCGTCACGTGAGACTTTTGTTATTGGATACTACCTTTTGAATTCACCTTTTCAGTACACTATTAGTTTTTTTAATGAACTTAAACTGCAATTTTTACCGGCGCAGTTCACAACGCCAGTTGTTGCATTTTCTGTCCTATCTGTCGCATTTGTGGTTTATGAACGTTGATCTTATAACACTTTCCTGAAGAAAAGTATGAGTAGCGGAAAAAACATTGTTGTGGTTCACAGAATGTCCTGAAACGACAACCCAATAACAAAATAACGATTCCCAGTTTTCTGTCAACAAACTGTCGTTCAGCAAAAAAAGAAGAAATGGACTTACTTCTGTTCACAATGGAGCGCAGTAAGACAGGAGTTTTCTATCTTCGAGAGAGACTATTACACCGCCGTCTTTTTTGTTTTCGCTTGAACCGAAAATCCTTATCCAGTAGTAGAGTTGGTGGAGGGGCTGTTTTTTTAAAGCAGCAATGATACACAAACTGTAAGTCCCTCTTTACTTACTCAGATAACTTAATGGATGCTATTGCTTTCGTTTTTAAGTCAGAACTGTTGAGAAGATTTCAAGGCATTATTCAGGTTTTCATCTGCGTTCTCCCTCGACGTGCAAAGGTGCTTAATGACTTCCTTTTCCTAAAACTGACTTTAATATTTTACGAACATTTTATTTATTGAGGTGGTAATTTGACGACGTAGTTTCTTTTAACACTCACGCGGATGCCCCTCTTTATCACCTTCGGATCATCTACCCCAAACTGTTTGCTGCCAAAAATAGCGTTGTCAGACTCAAACCAGTTTTTGTTATTGGGTCTCCCAACTAATTATTCCATCCCTCACAAGTCGCTGTTAGCAAAACCCGACAGGAAATTAAAGGTGCGCGACCAGTTCCCACATAATGTTTGTTTGCTTTAGACTTGTATATCGCAAAAATGCCCCTGCCTTCCTTAAATACCCGAACGTCGAGTCGTAGTCTAGTTATCTTACATATTTTCAATAAAATTTTTAATACCTGCTTTCCTCTTGACACTGTTATGGTTAGACTTGAAATAATTTCTTCTCGCCATCTAAAGTGCTTAAGACGTCGAAAAGGAACTTCTCCACAAAATAGGTCTACGGATCAGATTAAGAATCATTAAACTTTTTATAAAAATGAGAGGCAAAAGTAGTTAATGTAGTACACCTCACATACCCCTTGTCCTAGCATTTGTGTTAAGTTAACGGTGATTTTAGGGTTTCTGGGGGTGAAGGCAAAGGATAAGCAGAGAAGATAATTTTTATGAGTATGTTTAAAAGGAAAAATGTAGTCGAATTTGTTTCCCGTGGCAGTGGGGAATAAGTTGTCCCGCAGGTAAGTTGACGGTTTGCGAGGCGCTCCGCGCCGCGGACAATACAAATTTTATTCCACAGCTGAAATTTGGACCTCAGGTAAGTTGAAGTAGATGACCTCCCAAACACCATTTCTAGATTTCAGGAAGGTCAAGAAACCTGCAATTTGATAATTGGGTTTTTCCGCTATACGTTAAACGATAATACAGAAAAAGAAAAACATTTCAGATATATCAACATTTCTCAATACAATAAAATACAAAAATACACATGACAGATTATAAACTATATTCAACTGCCTATCCTAATTCCCCACTCATAAAACCCTATAACCACCGTTTTTGTAGGACAAAAGGCTGGGACTAAGAATTAATGAGGTGCACTACATAAACCACAGTTGCCAACTTAGATTCCTATTCTGAACAACCTCTTTGTTAGTCAGCTTTTTACTTCCTCTTCCACATCTTCGTTTCTTCTCTCCTCGGATAAACTTTGGAAGAGTCTTAAGCGTCTCAGGGTCCAGCGCAATATATGGGTCCATGTCGATGCTGACTTAGACTGATTAAATGCAAATTTGATCTACGCTCCTTCTAACTACTATCCTCCGTCAAACGACATTTCCTTATCACAAAGAGTCTTTTCTTCTATTTCGGTTACAACAGTGATGAAACACCTTAATTTGGTTCGGGTTTCAACATCTGCGACCCAGATGGTGTCTTAATTGTTCTAATAAAATCTTGCTGTTTTCAATTAGCCCCTACTCTGACACACCCTACCAACTTGGTCTTCATGGAATCCAATATTCCGGATGGTTGACATCCATTAAGAATCATTCCCGTCCCCAAAAAGCCTCTAGTTTTGGCTCCAAATCATTTCGTCCAATTGCCTGTTTTTTCGCACTACTGAAATTCCAAAATAAGTTGCCTTCGACATAATCACGTCAGTTTTGTTCGATTTTTCCGACCCTCAGCCATTTGCATATAAGTCCAGGCGTAGAAACCTAGAGGCTGTTGTGCTTGTGGTACATTCTGCTCTAACATACTTTGATAATGGCTGCCGTGCATACGGATGTGCTTTTCTCTAACACTTTGGAGCCTACAATACCATCTCGCGCCGAAGTTTTCTAAATAAAACTTCGAAATGCGGCTCTCCCGGCTGGGCTCTCTCTTGGCCTGGGGACTATTTCACTTCCCACACTCAATTCGTTCAGTGCGGCAAGTGAAAATCCATGGTCCTTCCCAGCAACTCTGGTGAACAAATTCTGTGAAAACCAGTACCCATATAGATGTATTACCCCTTCCCCCCCAATTTCCCAAATATTGAGGTCCGCACTAAAAAGCTTACGACTACACAGAAAGACTGCCTTGTCTACCGGACGCAACAACGTGATCTGGATATTGCGATCGCTAGCGCTTTCCATGTGGTAAACCTAGGCGTATCCCTCACGAGCTCTCTCTCCCCCGCCTATGGAAACAGTGATAAAACATCTTAAAAAGGTTCATGGTTCAACAGCTGCAGGGCTAGATGGGATCTCACCGTTTCTCCTTAAATCCTGCCGTGCATAAGGATGTACTTTTTTCGACTACTTCTCAGCCTTTCATACCATCTCGCGCCAAAATTTTCTGAATAAAACTTTTAAATGCGGCTCTCACGGCTGGGCTCTCTCTTGGCCTGGGGACTATTTCACTTGCTGCAAGCGAAAATCCATGGTCCTTCCCAACAACTGTGGAGTTCTTCAAGGGTCTATATTATCCCCTCATCTGTTCTTCCTCCACACTGACTATCTAAGATCGCCAAACGAATGTTTGTTAGTTAAATATGCTGATGATCATGGTTATTGGCCATCCCCCTCATAAGTTACATACACCTCCAAATACTGAATCCATGGTCCTTTCCAGCAACTGCAGAGTTCCTCAACGGTATATCTTATCCCCTCACCTCTTCTCCCTTCACGCTGACGACCTGTTATCTCCACATGAATGCAGTTTTGTAAAATATTGAGAAGAAGAAGATGACTCGATCGCTGGGACAATATGTTTATTCGCCTGACGTTTCGATATCCGTCGCGGATTCGTCATCAGAGACATGAGTAGCAGAAAGGTTAAGTATGCACAGACGTTTGCAGTATTTATAGGACACAGTCATTACTGCAAGCATACAGCGACAATTAACGTTAATTGCTTTCTTGTGTGTCGACTGCTTGTTGGACGGCACGCGGGCTCTGACCTGTTGAACTTTCATCACGGGCGGTGAGCTCGGGCATGATGATTGCACGGCCGTCTGGCTCCCCGGTGTTGGCGTACGATGAGGTGGTGGCCTGCCCGTTCCTCAAGTGACGGCTTGCTTTGGCCAAATTGAATCTCAGGATTGAATATGGATTGGGCAAATCGTTGCACTCGTTGATGGATTTGGGGCCCGTGAACCATGACTCAAGTAGTGCTCAGCTCACCTGATTGTCACCTTTTGCGAGAATTTCGGCCTCATCAAATTTGAAGGTGTGGCCGGGTCTCGTCGAATGAGCCACAACTTGAGAATTGGCATCATTTCGCTGCACTGCAGTCTTGTGTTCGGCTTTTCGCGTCCTGAGAAGTCTGCCAGTTTCTTCGACATAGTTGCGTTGACCGCAACTGTACCAGATCCTGATCATTATCATTATCATTATCATCATCATTATCATCATCATAATCATCATCATAATCATCATCATCATAATAATAATAATCAACATCATAATAATAATAATAATCATCATCATCATGATCCTCATCCGTCGCAGATTCTCCATCTGAGACTTGAGCAGAAAGCCGTAGCAAAAACGGGTAGCGCAAGCACAGTCTTCGGATTAATTGGCAGACTTCTCAAGACGCGGCAGCACTGTGGCTAAACAATGCCGATTCTCAACTTGTGGCTCATTCGACGAGACCTGGCCACACATTAGCATTTGATAAGTTCGACATTTTAACAAGACGTGGCAATTGTGTGAGCTGAGAATTACATGAGTCATGGCTCAATAACCTCCAGTCCATAAACAAGTGCAACGACTTGCCCAATCCCTATTCAGTGCTGAGCCTCAAAATGGACAAAGCAACTCGTCACTTGGGAACCACAAAGGCCGCGGCGTCGTCTTATGCCCACACCGGGGAACCAGATGGTCGAGCAATCATTACGTCCAATTCTACCACACATAATGAAAGCTCAGCAATTTAGGGCCCGCTTGCCGGTAAACAAGCGATCAACACACAAGAGGGAAATTATCATTAATTCTCGTTAAACGTTTGCGGTCATGACTAGGTCCTATAAATACTGCAAATTCATGTGCATATGTTTTCCGTTTCTGCTATTGCTTTCTGCTTATGTCTCTGATGAAGAGTTCGCGACGATGTCGAAATGTCAGGCGAATAAAACGGATGTTCCAGCAATCGACTCTTCACCTTTCTTACTTCCTGGGACTCGCATGTTAGCAAATATTAACCGCTAGGTTCACACTCCCCTCTGAGAGGTTGTGTAGCTGACTGGTGATAACGGCAAAGTCGGAACTAGTCGGACGGTCTTTTTAGCCCTTATCGGTAACACTAATCAAACAGAAATTAGTTGCAGTCTGCGTTTGGAAAGCGGCCAGCTGAATCTGCACACACGCACTGTGCACCCCCAGCACCATCGCTCCCCTTCACCTTCACCTACCAGGCATCTAGTCGGAGACGAGAGCTCGCTGATCGCGACAGGACAGGACCCCGTGCGATATCACATCTACGCCCGCAACTCACGCACAAACGCGACATGCAGTTAAATCCTGCCTCCAGGGGGGTATAGTCAAAGCCCAGATTGATCAGTCAGATTTTATCTACTCTAGTCGGTGAGCAGACTGCCCATGCAGGTACACGGGACGAAAAACCAGATACACAAGACTGCACGAACAACGGTAATTTGCCAGAGAGACTACAACTATAATCTGGCTTCTGTTTATGGCCGCTGGCTTCGCTGTAAAATGGATGAGCCAGAAGGGGAACAGATTGGAGCAACCTAGCAATTACTCGATCAATAGATGTGACAGTTCGACCACTACGGAAGAGCGAAACAAAACCGCACGTTAAAGTTGATAATGCTAAGAAGGAACTCCAGAATAAATAAAATAGGTACAGAAGATATGCCTTCCAGAACTGGAAAATGTTATACAATTTTTTTTAGATTGATGTGAAGCCAAGTTTAAGAAACCAAATTTGTTTGCTGTAACATTGAACATATAAGTTTAATAAATAATGTTTAGCTATCTGGTTTAATTTCTTTGTAAAAAATGCATTAACAGAAGAGTTTCTGTCTGAATGCAGCAATGAACCTAAAATGTCCTTCAATAAAAACCAAATGTCTTACATGTTTTCGTAGATTTAACACAAATAATCTTTATTAAATGTAAGTAGTGAAGAAAAATAGTTTTTAGTATACTTTACAATCCCCTTTTACTTTATTTAGAAATAAAAACAGACGAAGGAATAATGAGTACTTCAAAAATGGCAATGTATATGGCCAGTTTTGTTAATTCGCCAGCATATATCTGTAAGTGGAATTAATCTCATGCGGAAGGTAAACCATTATATAGATAAAAGATAGTTATTTTATTTCCAGTCAAATTGAATCGTTTATTTTCAGAAAACTTAAAGAAATCCTCAAAATTCTCAAATTTTATTGTGACATTACGTTGGAGAAATTAAATATACACAGAAGTTTGTCAGCCAAATACCTAATCAAAGCAATTTCTAACAGGTTACCTTTTATGGAACGTTTTTTATCAATCTAAGGAATAGTAGTTGCAAAGTTAAACTGCTGACATGATTTAATCTTGACAATGCGGTTTGCTGTTTCGAGGCATTTCTACAAAGAAGCAACATGGTCATCATTCTATGAACTTATATCCAAAAACAATTTCTTTCGGTAAATACCTTTTACATATGCCTGATTTTAAAGGTTTTGGTGTAAACGTCGAACAGATGCGCAAATTATGAATTCATCAGTGAAGCAAGTAAAATCAAACAATTTGCTGACACTTTTTTCGCTGACATTCAATAAATACGTAACCGGTAAGAACAGAATTTACATAATAGTTTGACTTAAAACATTATTTTATTATATAGAAATTGGTTGCTTCAAGTTTTCAACTTAAGACAATATCTAAATTTATTGTTTTATTTAAGAGCCCTTTTTACGTCTCTAGAACCACGACATTATCAAGAAAATTTTATATTCCTTTACGAACACTTAGTAATTCCTACAGTTATTATTAGTACTTAATAGACCTTTTGCAGTTCATTATTATTTCTATGTTTTCCTAAATAAATTCACACTGGTATTAGAGTAATGATCAAACTTATACAAATTCAGGAAATTTACGTGGTCAATGGCGACCACTGTAGTTTCTATTTTATGTGGAACGGCAGGGGTTGCTGAGTTCGAGAAGCTTGCCATTCATTTGCACTTGTTTCGTGTTTCTGCCGTGAATGTTTTATGTATAGTAGATTCTTTTACTCGAATTTTACACTTAATTATCTGTTACGAAAAATCAGCGCAGTCTTACAACTGAGCAGGAATGACCGTTAGTAAAGAATCAGGCATATTTTGGTTGGTTTATCTAATAATATGTTGTTTAGAAACACCAACGTTTTTTTTGTAAAGCAGCAAAATTTCGCAAATGACAAAACCCAGTGTAACTAAGTAAACTTCGGTTTAACATGTACAGACAGAAAAACAGAAAAAACAGAAGAAATAAATTAATAAAAGTAAAATTACAGTGGAAAATGCTATATCGATCAGGCTTGCAGTTAAGTACCTTTAAGAATGAGTAAAATGTAAAGTATGAACATCAACAAAAAGCCTGAAGGTCGTGTGTTGATTTATGAGAGTTGGCTGATTTACAGTTCTGCTAGTCCCGCAAGCAACTTTCCTAAATTTGTAAATGTTTGATTATTTTTCCCATACCAGTGGGAACGCATTTACAAAAACTTAAAAATAATAATGATCAGCATTAGGCATATTAAGTACTTAAAATAATGGTAAGAAGTTCTGAGTGTTTGTTAAGAAAAATAAAAATTTCTCGGTAGTTCCCAGCTAGAAATTAGAACAATAAATTATAATAGTTTGTTAAGTATAAAACTTAAAGCACCCACTTTTTTATACAAAAAGAACTTGATTTTAGTCAAAATATTTTGCATATGTGGGAATGATGAGATTCCTATTTATTGAATATCGTTGAATAAATTCTCTCTACATTTCGCAAGTTGTCCGTGTATTCATTGATAAGTTTACTATTTATCCGTTTGTTCGACTTTTACAGCAAACCCTTTAAAATTAGATACAACTAAACAGCATTTACCGAAAAAACTGAGCTTTTGAATATTATTTCCTGTGCAGATGGCCATGCTGGTTACATAAGGAAATGCTTCAAAACAGCAAACCACATTTTCGAGCATACAACATGTCTGCTAGATACCACGCATATTGTTATTCCTAAGATTGATAAAAAAGTTTCCATCATAGGTTACCTCTTTAAAAAATGCTTTTATTGGATATTAAGCTGACGAACTTCTGCGTATATTTACTAGGTTCAAGATAATCTCAGGGGGAAATTGGGGAGGTTTGACAATTTCTTTAAATTTTCGGAAGAAAAACGATTAAATTTGACTGAGGATGAAAGAACATACCTTTCTCTTTATAACAGATAATTTTTCGCTTAAGGAGATCTATTCAAAGATCCGTAATAAACATGCAACTGCAAAAAAAGCAGGCCACGTATATGACGATTTTTGGAAAAACGCATTATTCTTTTGTCTGCTCCGTTGCTAAATAACGCTTGAGCGGAACCTATTGTTTACAAAAAACTATATTTCTTCATGACTTACATTCAATAAGGCCTTTTATGGGCTGTCTTCGCGGTTACAAGTAGAAACTTTCTTTACGCGCACGACCAGCTGTGCGATAAAAGAAAATTTTCTACCAAGAACTTTGTGTGTCTGCATTTTTTATAGAAAGAGTTCACAGAATAGCTAAATATAATTTTCAAACGTCTATTGCTGCTTGTTTCTGAAAATAAATGTGATTCCTTAATCTTCGCTTGAGTTCCATTTGATCAACTTCGCACAAATTTTGCATTGCTGGAAGGGATTATTATTCCACCCTTTTTACTAATTATGGAATTCTTCCACAGCACAATGTATATTAGAAGAGATTTTCATCCTGTCTTTCTTATAGCATACGGAATTCCTTTTATATAAACATACTCATGATTAAGCGAAAAGGAGAGCCCATTTCCTCCAATAAATTTAAATAAGTGGGCAGTTTTCAAAACCAAAGCTCTTCTTCTTATTAAATCCAATACGCTGATATAATAACCTGTCCAGATATACGCTAATCTACTAAGTTAAATTTCGTCCTTAAATTTGTTTGCAGTATTCACAGAACTGTATATTGCTAGAGATGCGGTTAAATGAAACAAACCTGATTCCGCTTGATTGCGCTGATAGGGATATTAAAGAAAAAAAATAAAGCGTAAGCTCGTATGCTGATAGGCCGATCAGTGGTTAATAAAGCTAAATAAAATTATAAAGTGCAATATTAATCATACAATTTTGTGTATATTATAATAAATTTTTTTCGACATCCCTTATATATATTTTTGGTGTTGAATTGTAATGAGTTTCAAATCATCCTCCAAAAAATATTTTAAGCATTTTTTTCCTGGTGCAATACTGAATATTGTGTAAACGGAAAAATATATTGGATCCATTCATTTTGAGAGTGCTGACCGGTTGCTTCCTCTTGTTGCTTAACGTGAATAACGTAGAAGAAAAAAACCAATTGAATTAATACAGAAAAATCAATAAAACCAGCAAGGTGATGGGAAATGGCCAAGAAGCTAATCAATAACCTAAGAAAGTTAAAATGCTGTGGGCAGCAAATCAGGGAAAAGACGTCTGAGGCAAAATGTGGTGAATGGAAACGTGTAAATAAGAAGCCGGTGATACCGGCAGAGTTAGTTTCACTACATGCTCCAGGTTTAAACCACCATATGCAGGCTGCGTCCAGGTAGCCTTAGGGACGTTTTTTTGTGCCCGAAAAAGATACGGTATTTACTCAAACAGGAATGGGCGCGGCAGACGTAACTGGCTTTTTTTACCCTTATGGACTCCTACGCTTAACCATCCGGCAAAATTCTAATCCAGCGAGAAAAGAACAAAACAAAAGACGCGCCCGCAGCCGACAGTCAGAAATGACAGTCATAAATGGCACTTCCAATCTTCTTTGTAGTTGTCAGCTGCGTCACTATATACAAACCGATCTACTGCCCCCAATCAAAGCAAAAAAGCTCCGTATGGGTCCTAGAGGTCCCGAACAGGCAACCAACCACCAGGCAGAAGTCGGCCAGAGTTATAATTGCAGAGAGGAGGGACGAGAGAAAATGCGGGTAGACTGGTACAGCCTGCTTCGGGTTTATTAAACCTTCATTCATTTATTCATAACCACGACTACCAGCTCGGATTGGAATTAAAAACCTCGCAGATATTACACGCACACACATAGTGGGTCTAACAGACGGGTGATTAGC
Source organism: Ligula intestinalis (assembly GCA_036362985.1). Classification (NCBI taxonomy): domain Eukaryota; kingdom Metazoa; phylum Platyhelminthes; class Cestoda; order Diphyllobothriidea; family Diphyllobothriidae; genus Ligula; species Ligula intestinalis. The sequence goes on along the minus strand of JAYGXS010000006.1, from coordinate 20,889,027 downwards.
CCTTCATCGAATCGACTGTAATCAGTATCTCGCCACCTGTCATTCTCGGTTATTGCAGATCGGGTATTCATTTAAGCATGGATTAAGATAAACGGATCAAGGACCTTATGAAACGGATAATGAACCTAAAGAACTGGCAACCACCTACTCCTAGACCGAAATAGCCATGTTGCGGTGGCGCAGGGGAAAACGGCATGGGTAGCTTGACACAAAACTGGTTTGGATTTATTTTGCCTCCAGTTCGTTCGACGAAGTGCCCATGACCAATCTGCTAGGCCTCGTCTGTGAGCAAGGCCGTAGGCGAGCGCATGTTTGCATTTTCTATTCACAAATGGGGTGACGAACCTCATGAATGGCTGAATGGAGAAGGCGCAGACAGTTCAACATCAAATTGCTCACATTCGCCTCCCCCTCCCCCTCCCCCTCTCCCTCTCCTTTTCTCCTTCGTCTGAAGTCAAAAGACTTCAGTAATTGAGATGCGGTTGACCAAGAAAATTTAGGGTCGCTTGAGTTTGCGAGTAGAGTTCTCACTAAAATTAACCTTCTTATGGCATCACATGACGATAAACCGGTTTAAGACAAAGCTACTGGGTAGTTTTTGAGGACCAGGAGGTATTTTTCTATATGGTAGGATGAACAAGTCATACAGAGATCGTAAAAGTTTGCATTTGGTGTGCACAGTGTTGTGTACTTCGCAAGCAGCATTAAAAAATACACAGATAGGATGCTTAATGAAGGGACATTTTACGGTCTTAAAAAGCTCACAAGCAGAAACTTTTTAAAACAACTCAATACCTTTCTTCAGATGCGAAATTAGAAGACAAAAAGTAGCTACTAAATGAGTACAAGAAAGCATATGTTTATGCATTTTCTTTCGATAAATTTATCTAAATTTATAAGGATATAGGAGATCAATGAGATAGAGAGAAATACGCTTTATTCTGAAGGTAAAATCCAACATTAATTTAGCAAAAAGGGGGTCCATTCACTAAGACTAAGGGATAAACTCAAACAATTCTCAAAAATCTAGAGATTTACATAAAATTGCCATTTTTAAAGAGACAGGTCTAATCTCATGTTCTGAATTTCCGTTTTTTACACATAAGGCAGCGTGCTAGGAATGAGAGTACAAAATGCTGATATGCCGATGTACGAAAGGACATGCATCGGAAGCTTTGGGACATATATTAGGAAGACTTCGCAGAGCGGATTGGAACAATGACCTCATCAAGAATGCAATCAGCAATTTACTTGACCAATGTAAAGCGCCATCATATTATAATATCAGCCAAAAGTATAAGGAAAACTAGCAGCTGAAGGAAGCATTCAGAAGATACTTCGAAGAATCAACGACTCTTTTTTAGGCAAGGCGGGAAAATAACTGGAGAACATGAACACAATGCGTGGAAGAATACAGACATCTATTAATTGCCAGATTAGGGCTTGGGCGTGTGATAGGAATATAATAGATGGATAAAATGTAGAAGTTTATCAACTTTAATAAAGAGAGTTGACCTATCAAGAGAAAATGAAAAATAAGATGCCAGCTTAACACCAATTTAACGGAAAGAGAATACTTCATTGGGCAGGATTTCGAAGGATTCAGGATTGAAAGAGAGTCAAAATCGGAAAAGGCACTGGACTGACTTCGGATTATATAGTAGAAGAACATTGGCTAATGACCATACTGAGATCTGGTTCACCCATCTTTCAGAACCTGGGTGTGTGTCTAACTTTCGAGAGAATGACAAAAACTCATATGGCCAGCATATTTTACATAAAAGCTTGTATTGGCAAATTATTTGGGCGCGATGCGCTTAGATCGGCCCGACGATGGGAAACATTTACCCTTTGTGAAGCCTCAGCCTATTCGCAGATTCGGTTTCTGCACAGATATCTTGACAATAACGTGCTGGCAAGGAGTGTGAGATACAAGCCGGCGTTGAAAACGGAGGCAGCGAGACGCGTAATGTTTCAAATTGGCAAGAAAATGGTCCGTCTGTTCATTCAAGATTGCCACGCGAGGCTACGTAAATATCGCCAGATAATTGACCATGGGCAGATGAAATAATATGAGCTTATAGGTGAGGACAGAACAAAACTGCTTCAGCAGAGAGTGCTTGAACGAGCCCGCGACAAACAAGCAATTCATGAAGCTGCACTGGAGAAAAAATTCCGCAGATGGCACAATCCAACGTCATCCAGAAAAGACGTACTGGTACACAACCTGTCGTCGAAAGAACTGACGAAGGAGCAAATACAGGTTCTACAGCACGAGGCCTCATTCAACACGGCTGATGCTAAACCTGCTAACAAGATTGCATCTGTGGAATCAAACATAAATCAAACAGAAGCAGCGACAGAGACGAAGAACCTTATCCGACACCAGGTAGGGTCCCTCCTGATGGCTCATAAACCGCAGGAAGTGCTTCCCAATGTCGAACGCATTGCATTAAGAGCACTCAAGGCCGACCGGGATATTGTCATCGTGCCAGCCACCAGGGACGTTCTTCGGTCGTATAAGACAGAACCAACTACCTTCAAAAGGCGAAAAACTTACTGGAGAATCGTCAGTTTTATGTTCCTTGTGAAACCGATCCCATCACAAAGCTGACACGCGAAAGAAATTCGACCTTAGTTCTGCAAAAATTCCCATTTCGTTAACGATTGAAAAGTCGTGTTGGCATACAGCTGTTTTCGGTCATTCACTTCAGGCCGTTACAGTGACATGGAAAAATTGGCGACTAAAGCAGGCAGTTCGGTACAGTGCTAATATAGTTCTTGAGGTGGGGGGGAGAGGGGGCTAATTAGTCATCTCGTGGTTCCCTCATCTTCTGCGAGCCGCACTCAGCATGCTGAGGACGCTGGGGTGTCACGCGTGTGGAACGGGAGAGGGACGTTCCACGATCTACGTCATACGCGCAGCGGGCTCTCTGTGACTGTGAGCAGCATGGTCGCACTGTGTGTTCTATGTGGCTGCGGGTAGTATGGTTTAGGGCTGCGTAGCTTCTGACGTCGTGAGTTCTGACGTAGTGGCTTCTGGCGGCGCGGGATCTTTGTATGCTCTCGGCCACTGGAGGGGGACGGCATGTACCAGCGTCTTTTGACAGCAGAGAGCGGGTTTCGCTAAACGAATAGCCACGGCCTCAGCTGTGGCTGGCACTTGTTTACGCAGGCCTTGAGAGTAGAGCGTGGGTGCCTGGTATATGACCTGAAAAGCCTCTCTCGCGTCAACTTGGTGATTTTTATCGATCAGGTGTGCGAGGATTGAGCTTGAGATCGATCGATTTTCCCCTTTACTTAATCAGGCTGGTATGTGTTTGCATATCCTCTTCGCCAGACGTCTCGTTGTTCGGCCAATATATTCATCATTATCAGACAAACCACCAGATAGGGATGCCAGTAGAGACGCTTAAGGAACTATTGACGTGCTGCACGCAAAACGAACAGTTCCTCTGCACTGGCCAGTTGTACAGGCAAATAGATGGTGTGGCCATGGGCTCACCCTTTGGACCATTCCTCGCGAATGTCTTCATGGGAAAAGTCAAGGAATCGAACCCCAAAGACACTATCAACAGCTTTGCGTTCTATGGTCGTTACGTGGATGATATTTTTTTGCCTGACGAAGCAGACTACCGATATATATGGCGTAGTTCATACGTTCAATAGGCCCACGCAGCACTAAAGTTCACTGTGGAAACGGAGGTGAACAACGAAATCGCGTTCCTAGATGTGCTCCTGCACAGACAAAAAGACGGTTCAATACAACGCCGGGTATACAGAAAGACAACCTGGACGGGGCAATAAATTAATTTCAACAGATTTGTTCCCCTTTATCTTAAAATAAACTTAGTCCAGGGATTGGCAGCCAGAGCACGACGCATCTGATCTCCTGAAGTAGTTGAAAGACAACTGCAGCAGCTACAGAACACACTTCGTGAAAATGGTTATCCAGAAAGGTTCATCCTTCGTAACATTAAGGAGCCTAACTGATGAAATGTGAAGTTCGAAATTTAAGTTGATGGCGTTTGAGTTTATTTATTTTATTCACTGAATTGGCCTAAGGCGCAAAAGCGTCAGCTGCGTAAAAGCCTTCCTTGCTGTGTGGGTTCGACTCGCTCCGAGGCCGTGAATTTCTCGCAATTGAGTCAAATGAATTATTTAAATCTGCCGAACCCTCCAAATAGTTCCATAAAAATGTTTTAGTCACTGACCGGCATGTCCGCACGTGAGCTTATGAAATATCTTACGCCGGGGACTCTCCAGTCGGCGTAATCAAGCAAAAATCTGCTTGTTTTCGTCCAACATAACTCAAACAACTAATAAACGGAAGAAATGACTAACGATCCTCGTGAAGCCGTTTTAAAATACATATTTGAACTCTGGGTTATTTGGTAATGGCCATATCTTACCGGGCACGGAATATGAAAGCATACGTATCCGAACATCTTACATAACGGTTATTTTCCAACGAATTTCTACTGGCACTGCTTTACTTACTCGTTTTTTTGCATATAGAAACTTCCCTTAAATTTGAAACTTAAGTTTTCCTAGTACGCCCGTTTTTCACCTTTCTTGGAATGTTTCGCAGTTTTACAAATGGGCAGTGTTTCTAAACAACGTAATATTACTTGATAAGTCGCAATATGTCCTCTTTTGAAGAACGACCATTGCCTAATTGCTGTACAATTTTGGGGGACGCAGCTCGAGCTAATTTTAG
>JAYGXS010000006.1:20862774-20874770 GCA_036362985.1 Ligula intestinalis | reverse complement strand
CTTGCGGCCTCGAGTGTCGGCCTTGAGTGTCGGCCTTTGAAGGTCGCTCTATTTGCCCGCTCTGCATGCGCCGGTAGCCTGTTCGAGTCCTTTGTTCTGGTGTTCTCAGGACGGCCCGAGTTATGACTCGGCCATACTAGCACGTACTAACTGATCGCCAACGGGATTAATTCGCCGCATTTTGTCTTAAGGCTCAATCTCGAAGTTCAGATGCAGCCCTGCAATGACCAGTAGAAGAGGCAGTGGATTTGAGAGTCCACGTAAGTTTCGCGAGGGATCCAGTCATTCCCTCCTCAAAAGCATCCTATTTTCATTGAAGGAATTCTGGTACATACTGGAGGTGCTTGTGTGTGTGTGCCTGATTTGTCACTTTTGCTATTCAGCCCATAGAAAGACTTTGTGCAGAGCGCCAGTCAAAGATTTAAATAGGAAATAGGGTATTACACAGCACCTTAAATTCTCGTGGACATAAATTTCTGAGTCGCTGAAGTTCCCTAAAGTTTAGGAAAATCGAACCTTTTTAACTGTGAAACAAACAAAGAAAAATTTCGTCAGCTCCAGACCACTTAGCTCGGCCTGTCGTTTCCCTTGCTTCTGGAGGTTCTACACTGAAACCATGAGATTACTCGGTGGGGCCTCAAGCACTCACTCATCCTCTGCTGCCTCTGGGCTTGCTCTCGAGCAACATAATGGCAGAGGATTCGAAAGTCCACATCAGTTATTTCCCCCTCTAAAGTGCTGTCATTGTAGGCCTTCGGGGACATACAGGAAGTTCTCGTGCATGCCGTAAATCGTCAGCTTTGTTGCTTAGTCCACAAAAACGTTTGCACAGACCACTATATGCCCCAGGCTGGAATTAAACCTGGAACCTTTGTTCCAATAGATGTCAGAATGCCAATAGCTTCATCGAATTCATGCTGAATATGTGGTGCTGGTTTCCGGCCACAGAATTCCCAGCAAGGTGGATCCTTGCTTCTAAATTGTAACAGCCTATCTGAACAGCAACAACACCCCACGAAACTGTTTCGCAAGCGACTCAAAACAAAGGCGACTCAAATTTAAATTCCATCATCTGAATGTCGAGGGCCGATGCTTAGCGACATCGCGATTGCCAATAACGCCCTGTCTTCTCTCGTTTACTGCTCACATCTTGGTGACTAGGGATGAAGCGAGCGGAAAGGCCAGATAAATGTCGGCGTCATCGAAAGCCTTTTATCTAATAATAATAATGAGAAAATCACCCCTATTACAGGTTATGCCGGCTAGTTTAAAGCCCACCAGACGGCTAATGGTTTTGGCGGATCGTTAAGCCGCAGTCACAATTAATGGAGCTCAATCGGATGCATCTATTTTCATGCTGAGACAAGCAAACGTAGCTTATGTTGCCCCACTCATTAAACCCTACGACCTGCATGTTTTCCTACGACAAAGGTTTTAATCGGGTTTTATGGACGAGAAATTAGGGCACGCAGTGGAATATAGCTTAATAAATGCTGAATGCATTTGTATTTCACTGTATTGAAAAGTGTTGTTAATTTATATCTGTAGATTTTACTAATCTATACTATTATTTAACTTATTGCGGGACAACCCGGTTATCAAATTGCAGGTTTCTTGAATTTCGCGAAAAATTTAAATTGTGGTTAGGAGGTCCTCTACTTCAACTTACCTGAGGTCCAACTTACCGTTCTGGAGTTAGATTAGTATAGTCCGCGGCGCAAAGCGTTGCACACACCACCAATTTACTTGCGGAACAACCTGCTCCCAGTGGCCGCGGGCAGCAACTTTGAATGCACTTTTTTACTTTACCTTAACTTCTTAAAATTTCCTTTTCTGCCTATCCTATTTCTTCACCCCACAAAACTCTATAACCACCATTTTCGAAGGTTTCTATGCTGGAACTAGGGGTATATGAGTGGGACTACATAAGCTACTTTTGCCCGATTATTTTTAATGCAACCACAGCAGTTGCGTAATAATCAGATGTAGCCTCCCTAGTCCCGGCTTTATCGTCGTTAATATAGGGTTAGCATGGTAGATTGGAGGGAAATTGACCTTGGAGCGTGGCGGTAAATATTAATTTGCAAGCATGTTCTTTCACCTGTTTTATAGCCCCTCACACTAATTGCCGTAAAGCTAGGCCAACATCCACACGCGAGGCCAAGCAGCGAGCAAAGAAAAATCGATCAGCCCACAGCTGACACGTACGGCCACAACTGTAAATTGCTGATCGATAAAGTCAGTTTACACTTTGACGAAGGACAACCGGCCCAACTGTCCATAACGTCATTGAAAAAAATAAGTCATTCCGGTTAGCACAACATGATATCTGACTTAAGAAGTCCCCTAGTTGCACAAGCAATCCGACAGACGTCACCCGCCACCCGCCTAATAAGGCCACACGTGGGCCATGCTGCCGATGACGCGTGCGACTTGGCACAAGGTCGATACGAATATACCGTTTGAAATTAAAACCCAATCGATCACTGTTCCTTGGTACTGGCAGTTGGTGTGCGCAATCACAATGATACGATATGAAGCTCTCTGGATTCTGGCTTACATTTTAAGAAGAAATTTGGCATGGTTCGTAATTTGTGTGGCAGTTCTGCAATTGGCTGTGAATTGCATTGAACACTGCGCTACGAAACCGAAGTCCGGCCACTATACTGCGAGTGAGTACACACAGCTTTTGGCTGTTTTCTATTCTTCTTTCAAGTTTTGATATCTTGTGAAGTATATTCAGTCGGGATATGTTTGTTTGTTACGCTTGGGACAAATAGTTGGCCAGATCATTTTTCATGCTACCACATAGGATTTCAAGTAAGTACATTTAGTCTGCCTAATTTCTGTTCATATGCGCATCTATTTTCGATCCAGTGAGTTTAAAACCGCTTCCTAACTGGAACTTCGTCACCCTCAGCTCTTATCTTCTTTTGGTAGTGGTGGCTATATACTTTCACCTCCCTCCCTATCAAAGCAACTCATTTGACCATTAGGTGGCATATTGGCTACTAAAGGAGGCTTATTTCCAGTTGAGGGACTCGCAAGAAGGTCCTGTCACATCTTACATACACTTCTGGGCTGTTTAAGGTCCCTACATTTAATGAAAAGCAAACCGTTCTTAACTGTGATTGAGCGAACAACATTCAGCAGGTCTGTGGCAGCCCCTTGCCATACGTGTATTTATTTACAACTTTGTCATACCTCCATTTGTATAAAACTTCCGAAACTAATTCTAGTTATTACGCATTTCTGCGACTTGCATTTATCAGCTTTTGTTTAAGTTTGGGGAAAAATGTTACCCGCCACAATTCAGCTGGTTTGAATTACGATTATCAATAGCAGACATCTTGCTCCCACTGTTGTTCTCCACTTGACGGCATGGGATCGCGGTATCGATTGCTCTTTTCATTAGCTATAGGTTATTGCGACTAATTCATTTAGTCGTTTACCTTACTTCTGGCGGTGCTACATTGAATCCTTTATGATGATGGCGAGTGACTAAACTGCACAAAACGTCAGCAGCCTAATAAATCTGTTTAAGGGGATACTTTTTAATTCGTCAAAAATATCTTTCTCCTGATGATAAGTATTTTAGACATTTTATTGAAGCACGCGTGGTTATATTTTATGAAAACTTCTGTCTGACATAAAAGAGTCGACTGAAAATAAAAGTGTACATGTAACTGGGGTAGATTTAACGCTGGACTATAGAGAATAGGTTTGTTAACTTCACCATTCTTATTTACTTTTACGTAAGTGCTTCTGTCTGCTCACATGTCTTCTATTGCTATAAATTAAGGCTAAGGCCTTGTGCACGTATTCGGCAATTACGGTGGCACAAAAACGGCATTTTTTAGAGGAGTAACAGTGGTTTTACCAACAACTTTAAGTATGTTCTTTTTATCTAGCATCGCCAATTTTATCAGCCAATAGTTAATGAAGATATTTTAGAGAATTTATAGCCTATTCTAAGCGACACTTCTATTGGTTCTTCTGCGATCCGGACGCAGAGTTGTCGCTTAAAAAAAGCTGTCACCGTGTTTCGAAAAAATGTCACTCAACTCACCGAATGGTCAGCGTTCAATTGCACTAAGTGATCGGGTGGTTTCGTCTGCTGTAGAGTTCGTGAAGAGTTCCCTTCAGGCTCAACACTATCACTGTGTCGTGTCAAAGAAAATGCACTCAACTAAATTATGCACTTCAGACGCGAATTAGGGGATTAATTAAAAAACGCTAAAACGAGAATTCTAGCAAAATTAAAGACCACATGCGAGGTTCTTTTGCTCACCCTTTAATTTTGATTGTATTGCAACATTATTTTACTGCACTTTGAGAGAAATCTCTGTAAATGGGCTAATTAGTGAGTGGAGAAGGAAAAGTTGGGGGGAGAGGGGAGTAATCTGCTTTGATAGCACTAAATGCCAGGAGAGTAGTGACCAGATCTCGATAGGAGAAGTAATAATTGGACAGAATTCTATTAGATGCTATTGTAAAAATCTGTCGGCTGAAGTTGCGAATTTTAGAGTAAAATATTAAAAATATAATCCTTCTTTGAGCCAATCCAGCGCCTTATGTCAACTTGACAAACACTTGCCAAAAACCCTTATTAGACTCAAAGTGCACAAAACGTAGTTTGGTGCATTTATGCTTCTAAAAACAGTTATGAGCTATATGAAAATTGCAATCCGAATAAGCCACCAACAGACCTCTGCCGTCCTTCACCGGTTTTCCGCGTGATCTTCAGATGAAAACTTGCATGAATTTCAGACTTTTCATGCACAAACCTGTCATTATTAATTACCTTGATCACTCATTAGTAAATTTCGAAATGTCTGATGGGCTTTTGATTTTTTATGACCATCAGAACGTAGAAGAACTAAATTTAGCAGACAGATGCATAGGAATCTTCCAAAGACTATGGGCGTCAATGCCTAAATAAATGATACTCAGTTACTGCTCTTGAATGGTCCAAGTTCTTAGTAGACAAAAGTACTAAGTACAGTTTACTATTTGCAAATCCTGGACTTAAGGAATAAAATTAAGTGCAGTTTGAATACTTTACAATTGTTGAATAACAGGTCTATATTTTGAAGAGATAACTTTTAGACAGTAGGAAGATTAAGCATATACCTAAATGTCACATACTATGGCAAAAATAAGACACAATTTTCTAAGAACTTCTGGCCACTTGAAGGCCCAAATTCAAGTTTATTGAAAAAAACAGTTATTATCAACATAGTGGGTACATATCTTTTAGAATGCGTAGCTATTTTACCACTGGCACAGAGACAACTTAGCCCAAATATTCATAGAACCTCAGGCAATGTACTCAAAACAGTAAATGCCCTGGAAAATGATCTCAGGTTCCCGACCGAAATATTGCCACACCGGTTGGAACGTGGGTGAATTAAGCCTCCTTCAACCATTTTTAGGCCTCTTTTAGTATTTACATGTGGCATAACATGTCACACATTGTGAAAATCTCGTCTACCAAGCAACCACACGTGAACGCGATAATATATCCATACAAACGCACAATTACCAAACGACCCAGGTGCGTTTACTAATCTAATTTATGTACACAGAATGCGTTAGTGTCCTACCCGTCTTTGCAAATAGAAATACCAACGATAGCATCTTCTGAGCCGACAGTCGTTGAGATAAGAAGGTAGGGGGAGAGGCATTGAGCATGTCCTAATAGGATAAAAACGGAGTCTTCCCAACTTACGCTTGGGCAACCGACAGTTCGAGAAGATATCGGCCGAGTCATTCAACGTCAATCTCTCCTTCAGCCACACTCTGCCTGACCATTTGACACTTAGGCAATAACACAGTACCAGGAGTTGGTTCTTTTTATGCCTCCTCTCTTTTTATTCTTATTTTGCAGTCGATCTACTTGAGTAGTATTTTTACGACGTTGGTCTCAATTTACAAATTCCTGGTCGACTAGAGTGAGAGGGCACTATTATTATACAGTAGTCGCCGGTTATCAAGCCCACGGTTTAAAGGTCCAGCCGCCTATGCAGCCCAAAGCAGCTTGGGACGGAATGTTATTCAGTAAAATCCGCCACCTAATAAGCCCAGTCGCCGGCTACAAAGTCCAGTTTGCCAACAGGATAAAGTGAGGTCCTCATCTCTCTGCGTGCGCAACTGGTTACATACTTTTGGCCAGTCTTACGCAAAGCAAGATGCCGGATGCATGGAAGCAGGCGAAGAAGAGTACAATAGAAAACTGTTGGTAAAAAGGTGGTTTTAAAATCCCTGATGCTGTTACTGCTCCTGATGTTGGTGCCGCCGATGTGGTCTCTACTCCACCAGGAATCGATGAGGAATATTTTCTTAAGTGGTTGGACATCGATGCAGATGTTAAAGTCACTGATGAAACAAGCGAGGAAGATTTTGAGCAGAATTTGGTCAATGAAATCACTCAGAAGGAAGAAGGGAAGAATGGAGGAGAAGCAAATTGGGAAGTTGATGATGATGATAATGAGGAGGAGGAGGACAAAGAGGACAAAAAGCCAGTTCCCACTGCTGCACAGATGGAAGCTGCACGCTTTACTCTGCAACGCGGTCTACAGGCATTAGATTTCACAAATTTTGACGATGTCTGGTGCCCGGAAAAGGACATCAAAGAGCACTTGCGAGTGAAGTTTCCTCCAAAACAACTGACATTCGACCGCTTTTTTAAACGTATCGCAAATAATTTTTGTGTTTTTGTTATTACGTCAAATACAGACAAACAGCATTATTTTCTTGTACATAACCAAGCTCTACACATAATGCAGTGCGTATGCAATGTAAAGTGCCTATCCTGCGTTTGCTAATCAAGAACTAGGACTCTCCGGTTAATTCGCCCGCCGCTTATAAAGGGCAATTTGGTCTGGGCCCAAGGTGGGCTTAATAACCGGCGACTACTGTAATTGGACAAAACTTGATCTGAATGGACTCAAAGGAAGAGGGAGGAGCAAATGGCGACTCTTGTTCTGCGCAAATCATTCTACTTTTAGTGCATTCGATTATAGTGTGTCAGTGGGGGCAGCGCCATTAACTAAGACGAATAAACAAGCGTAACAGTCAATTTTTGTCGCTTAGGCATTCAGCTTGCTACGGAAGTGTGTGTGTGTCGTAGCCACGGAAGTGTGTCGCTATGGGTGACGGAAGAGGGAAGGTAAACAGCCGCTTAACTTACAAAAGACGCTGGTGTGTGTCACCGTCCCCAGATGGAAACAGTCTGTAGGACAATCGGATGATATAAACGTCGACATGGTTTCCGATCGAGATGCTTACTTGGTGGATTTGGTCTCACTGTTAGTAGCGGTTGTGAGAACTAACGCAGCATAAGCCTCATTGACATTTCTGCGAAGATTTTCGCTATTGCTGTCCTCAGGTGGTTCCAGTCTGTGCACGACTCCAGAACGCAACCCAACCAGGCCGGATTTCGTGCTGGGAATGGATGTGTGGATCAGATATGAACACTGAGACGGATCCTTGAATTCCACCAAAGCTATCAACAACCGACGGCCATTTGCTGTGATGACTTTGCCACTGCGTTCGACTCCATCAAACTGTGGCGATCTTCATTCTATGGTGTCACGGGTGAGTGAGGTCGCGAAATCGGTCGGTTTGTCCATCAATGCTGGAAAGACCAAAGTGTTTTCAGGTTGCATCCCTACGGAAGAGAAGGCACCTCTCAAGGTTAGTCACTGTAAACGTAAAGGAGTCGACAGTTTCAAATACATAGTAGCGAGGTTGCTGCCAAATTGAAAAAGTAAGGATGACATCGTCTTCTAAATTGACGCAGCACTACGAGTGTTCTCCAGCCTTCGGAAGTGCTCATGGACCCGATGCGATACTTCTATATCAACAAAGATCCGCGTGTACCGTGCATCTATGTGGTCAGTTCTCCTATACGGATGCAAACGTTGGGTTATGCGCTCGGAGGATGAACAGAAACTGGAAGTCGTTGACCACCACTGTCTAATGAACATCCTTCGATTGGAGTACACCAACTTCGTCTCAGATGAGACAGTCCGCACTCGCTGTGACAAAATAACAAGGATATCCCAGGCCATTCAGGAAAGACGGCTGAGGTTGTTTAGACACGTTTTTTGTCGCCAATTTCAAGAGCTCAGTGCTACTGTCCTCTAATTGGAAACGCCGAAGAGGGTGTCAACTCAAAACCTTGCTCGACTCAGTCCGTTAGGACATGGAAGTGTTTCTTGGACCTTCGATATTTGGTCTCCGTCACTGGCGAAGAGAATCGGTTGAACTGTCCAGGTCTGCGGTCACGGATTGTCGCGCGCGGAGAAGCACCATACGGAACATAATTGAGGTCGGCTAGATCAGTCATGATCGCAGCCGTCACAAGAACAAGTAAGTAAGTAACAGTTGTGACAGGACGTGGAGAAGGCAGGAGGGCATTTAGATAAAAGAACTTGCGAGTCCTGGTTGCATTCAGATAGTCAGAGAACGAGTTTTCGTTTTTAGGATTGCGCCAATTGACCTGATGAGTTGGAACAAATAGGTTTTTTCAGGAGTCTGCTGGGGTTCAAGTCGGGTGTGTCTGACAAGCGTAGATGGGCTGTGTAGATTTGCCAGTCACTATCCGCCTTCCATTGTCCTGACAGAGGCTTTCAGTGACATCCCGATGCGCGAGTGAGGGATGCGGAAGACGCTACCCAGGTCTATCTCACCATAAGCTACAGAAGATTCCCTATCTCATGAATTGTCACTCGGAATTCTGAAATGCCTTCTAGATTTAAACAGAGGAATTACGTATGGTTGTAATAATGATGATCATACAGCCAAAACTCAACATATTTTAGTCACGTCAGGATGCCTACTTATTAACGAGCGTCTTTCACACAGCTAATACCAAGTAAGCTCTTCAAAATTTGGCTGCTTAAGAAGTATGCATTTTCACCAATGATGGTTGCTGCCTCTATAAATTCAAATATATTTTACGGAAAACATAAACGAAAAAATTCCTTCATTAATTAGTAGCAAATTGCACCTTCTTTAAATTTCATGGTTAAAGAAGGGGATGCATTCGGTTTTTTACAAAGTTTCTACTGATGAGCATTTTTACAATGGTGAGATGTTCATTCATTATACATCACATCCGTCAATTTATTAATGCAACCTATAATCCATACAGCATCTTCCACGTCTGTTGCAATATTTTAGGAGAAGTGTGTGACTTCTTCCTCAAATCGTAGGCGAACATGTACTTTTCCTTAAACAGGATGTACACAGCACGTCGTTTTTAAACATTGAATATAAGTGTAGCAGTTAAGAAGTTTAAATATTATTCGACTTTAGAGAAACCTTTTTTGAATCGAAAGGTCCCCCTTCTTTGAGCATAAACATTAAAGAAGGCGCAATTTTCTACCAAATGAGTATGAGCAATATTTTTTTCCCTTATGTCTTCTATAAAATATATTTGAATTCATAAAGGCAGTCAACATCATTGATGAAAATGCATTCTAACTAAAAAGCCTCTTTGTACATCACATAATTTATATTAGCGGTCAGAAATAAGCTCTTGCACTGTACCTGACCGCTACCCCCTGCCCTATTTGTACGAGTTTTCATCTAGCCTAGCAAGAGCAACAGTGTTTTCCAGCATCGACTTAGTAAAAGCCTTCCATCAGATACCCTTTGCTCCAGAAGACATTTTGAAAACGGCAATTACTACACCTTTTGGTCTGTTCGAGTTTGTTCGGATGCTCTTTGGACTATGTAACTCTGTTCAAACTTTTCAGCGTTTCATCAACGAAGTCCTCCGCGATTTACCTTTCGGTTATGTATATGTCGATGATGTTCTGGTAGCAAGTTTCAACGAAAATGAACACCTTCAACATCACCGCCTAATTTTTGAGTGATTCAGCCAATTTGGTGTCTTCATTAACGCATCTAAATGCGTTTTCGGTGTATCGTCACTGTTTTTCCTAGGATATCGCGTAGATGCTTTTGGTCGTCACCAAAAAGATGCCAAAGTTTCAGCTATTCGCGAGTTCCCTAATCCCACTTCTTTTAAACAACTGCGTCGTTTTATAGGCCTTGTCACTTTCTATCGACGTTTCATCCCGCATAGTGCCGAATTGATGTTACCACTTACTAACCTTTTGCGCGGAAGCAACCACGAGCTTTCTTTTCCTGACACAGCAGTCGGCGCTGTTAATCGTGTCAGAGAGATTTTGGCAGATACAACTGCCCTCGTTCACCCTATACCTGATGCGCCACTCTCCATTGTTGCTGATGCCTCAACTTGCGCTATAGGTGCCGCCCTTCAACAACAGGCACCGACGGGCATCCAGCCCTTGGCTTTCTACTCTTCCAAACTGACACCACCACAAACTCGCTATAGCACTTTCGGTAGAGAACTCCTTGCCATTTATTTAGCCATTAAATATATCCGTAACTTTATTGAGGGTAGAGGTTTTTGTAACTTCACAGACCAAAAACCTCTTAATGATGCCCTTTTCACTTCCTCTGACAAGTAATCACCCCGGGAGGCCCGCCATCTTGATTTAATTTCTCAGTATACCACATATATAAGATTCCTTAAGGGTCTTTATAATTAAGTTGCTGACTGTCTTTCTCGACCTGGAATTAATGTCATCACTCAGCCTTCAATCGAAATGGAGCGTATGGCAGAACTGCAAAACCAGCCATCCTTCACTGAAAGCTTTGAGCAAACAAGTCTTCAACTCGAAGCTATTCCTTCATCCACCAACTCCGGTACAAGCTTATGTGACGTATCGCGCGGTGCCTTCAGACCTGTATTGCCAAGCGAGGTGAGACGAGGCGTTTTTACTGCATTGCACAATCTTGCTCATCCTGGCATCCGCAGTACTCAGAATCTGGTGAGCGAGCGTTTCGTTTGGCCAAGCATGAACACTGATATCGGCCAGGGGACCCGTTCATGTTTGGCTTGTCAGAGGGCCAAGGTCGGGCGACACAACAAAGCCCCCAATTGGCACATTTCTTGCACCAGATGCACGTTATGCACATGTCCATATCGATTTGGTAGGTCGTTTGTCAACATCGCGTGGTTGCAACTATTAACTTACTGCCATTGACCGATTCACTCGTTGGTCCATTGTAACCCCCATAACAGATATATCCACAGATTCGGTTGCTCACGCCTTCTTGGAACACTGGATCTCCCATCATGGCATCCCCTCAACTACTACCACCGATCGAGGCCAACAGTTCGAATGCAGACTTTTAAGGGCTTAACCGACTTACTCGGATGTTCCCGCATACGCACGACAGCCTACCACCCCTCATCAAATGGCTTAGTTGAACGTTTCCATCATCAACTCAATGCCTCGCTCCGAGCTCACGACAATCCTTCCCATTGGAGCGAGCACCTTCCTTTGGTCATGCTTGGCATTCGTAATGCCCTCAAGCCTGGAGTGCTCCTCTGCCGAGCTTGCTTACGGTACTACCCTACGGATCCCTGGCGATTTTTTCGGGCACTCTCAAAGCTCAGCCGAGCTAGATAACACGGATTATGTGAAAAGACTGCGCCAAGCCATGTCTTACCTGCGCGCAATTCCTCCACGTTCTTCAACAAGAAAGTCATACATCGACCCTAACTATCTAACATGGGCCTTTGAATTTGTTCACGTAGATAGTGTTCGCCGACCACTACAAAAACCGTACGACGGGCCATATAAGTTACTATCTCGCACGGACAAGCATTTTACGATTGCCCGGGGTGGCCGCACCGACGTGGTCTCAGTCGATCGTCTGAAGGCGGCTTACACCGATTGTCCTTCGACAGCCCCAACCGAACAACTTCCACCCGGCACATTGCCAACTCCTTTATCCACGACTCTACTTACACGTGCTAGGCCCGCGCTTTCCCCCATCCCAAATTCCCCTCTCTTGACACGCAGCGGACGTCATGTCCATTTCCTCGAACGTTACCAACTTATAACATATGCTTAACACTCGCTGATGACGGCTAATAAGCCAGAAAT
>JAYGXS010000006.1:20849018-20862674 GCA_036362985.1 Ligula intestinalis | reverse complement strand
TACACTTGGATACTTCAACCAATATATCGAGTTGGATTGAATGTGCAAACAGCTCTGAGAAATATGCAAGAGAAAAGAGCGGATACAGAAATCAGCACTCACTCCAGATGACTTTTGATTTTTTCTGCACGTTAGAAAGTTAAATCGTTCGTTGCACATCCTCTCTCGTCAGACTGGGGAAGCAGTCTCAAAAATTTACTGAATAAATTTACCTTTCTATTCCAAATAAAACCTTTTCTTCAAATCACATGTCTTAGGATGTCTGCTTTCCAATTCCCTATGCTTTAAAGTAATAACACAGCCCCAGAGTTGTTAAGAAAGAATCGAAAAATCATGTTAATCTATATGGTATACTTCAGAGACGGGTTAAAACGTGAGGAGACCAGCAATTGATGGTGTTACTCTCAAACTTTTCCGCTCCCTTTCACGCACCTCCCACTTTTGCTATCATACACCCAGACAGCACAAGCCTTACTGCTGGTCACTGGGTGCATGTCTAGTTACCAAATAAGTACACTACGAGGTCTGAAGACTGAACAGCCGTAGCCCATGTAACAGTACTTCCCATGGGTTCCTTCAAGGCCACCTGCGCTACAGATTTGCTGGTCCACCAATGCAGGAAATAATAACTCATGAAAGGCACCTATTATACTGCACTAAGCCCACAGAAATCCAAGCCGACGGTCGTAGATGTGTAATGGCTTGTTCTAAATGCAGGCCATCAAATCGTATCGAGCCAAAGGTCAGGGAGCTCATCAGTGCAAAGGAAAAGAAAGAGACTGTGGGATTCGATGTGGTCCGGCCAGATAATAGGCGATTGAACGTATCCTAATATTTATAAATTAGCAGGTAGAATAAGGCGTTAAAAGCCAGATTTTTATGAATGAATTAATAAGGTTAGAAGGATTAGAATCTGAGGAATGGGTAAGGGACTCCCAGACAAGTGCAGTCCAGCCATATATGGGCCGGAGTCCAGAGGCGCAGTCCGGCAAGTAGATAACCGGGTCCGGACAACCACAACCGAACAGTAGGACATCGGTTCCGGGAGTCACTGAGCGTAATCAACTCCCTCCGTATCTTGTGCACTGGTCTTGCCTTGAGAAGTGGTTGGCTAGTGAGGTCAGACAATTCCAGACCTTGAATGGGCTGGAATCCGTGAGCCAGGCAGAGAGTGACCTTGAAAGGCTTGTCTCTGCGGCGTCCGAAGAAAGCATGGTTCTGAATAAGGGGTCGCTACAAGACCATACTTGTTGAAACCACCTTCAGAGCGGACCAACGCAGTCCTTTTTATAATAAAGCTCACGCGTTTAATCTCCATATCGACGCACTAAAGTTATTGGTGTGCAGGAATGCAAACTGACGCTATAAGTGAGAACAGAGAGTCAGGTTGCAGTGGCTCTTTCTCAGGGTGATCTCTGGACGCTTTTTCAGAAGTCTGGTGGGAGCCACATCGCGTGTGACAAGCCTGGACATTTATATTCACCAGCAACTGGACGCGAGTCCACCGTTAGTCGTCTTGACAGAAGTTTGCCATGATGAAGGGGAGAGAGTGCGATAGATGCTAAGCAAGTCTACCTTACCATAACCTAGTTCACATGTACTGTTATCACTTTAAAATGTGTCTGGTACTGGCCTAAGGCCACAGCTGCCAACGCAAATGACTCTTGCCACGGCAACATAAAGGCACGATTAATGTCATTTTCCATGCAGCAAGGTCTCACACAACTGCTTTGTAGAAATCAATGTAAACTATAAGGGTTTGTCAGAGGGGGAGAGGTGAATGCATACGTTCAACGTCTAACTGCAGATTAAACTATATCTGGTAACACTGTATCATGCATAACACCATGAAAACCAAGATTTCAAGAATGCTGTAATATAAAAATTGTGGTATTGTTAATTTATTTTTAAATTTCTAGTTATTTTTTGATGAACGAAATTAAATATGTTTATTATTTGGTAATTTAATTTATTTTTCAAATATCGCGGGCTTTTCTGTTGTTATAGCATTGCTCGAAAATCGTGCAACTTTAGTGACGAAAGTTGACTGTGTAGTTAAGCGTACATTTCTTCACATAAGTTTGATTTATTGAGTGCATTTAATCCTGGGAAAGGCTTTTAGTTAGGAAAATAACCATTTTATTTAGGGTTATTAAGAAAAATAGAAATTTATTTTGGCGAGATTAGAATAAGTCTCATATTGAAGGAATTTCCTATGCTTTTATGTATGACAGATCCAAGCCTTTTATTAATGTACATTATGCTCTTGAAGAATTTCAAAATAAGTAAAAAAGTGTAAACTTAATCCTTTTCGGAACCAGAAAATCTTGTCCAAAATTGTTTAGATGCAAGCGAAGCTAAGTTGAAGGAGTCGCATTTATTTTCAGAAACAAGGAATAATTTATGTTTCAAAAAGCACGTTAAGCTTAACTCTGAAGATTTAGTGCACAAATGCAGTCAACAAAGTTTTCGTCACATTTTGTTTTACCGCATCCCCTACATGGCGGATTAGCAAAGTGCCAACGTAAATTACCGTGAAAGGTAATGAACAACAGGTCCTATTAAATTTAAGCCCTGTAGAAATAAACATTTTTAATCTTTGCGTTTCACCTATGCGTAATTTAGACGCGGAGCAAACAGAATAATAATAAATTCAAAATGGTTATGTATGCGGCCACTCTTGTTTGCATTCAAAAGTTTATTACAAATCCTGGAGGTCATCGATAAAAAATAATCCATTATAAAGAGAAGAGTAATTTCTTTCGTTTCTAGTTAAATTGTATAGTTTTTCCTCAGATAAAGTTAAAAAAATTGTCAGAAGTCTCCAATGTCATTTTGACATTACTTTGGAAAAAGGTAATTCATGGGCTGAATATCCAGTTAAAACACCTTTCAAAGAGTTTACCTATTATAAAGTGTCTTTTTATCAATCCGAGTTATCTTGTTGATGTTCTTTGGGCTTGACAATGTGTTTTGCTGTTCTGATGCATTTCTAAATATGATCCACATGGCAACATTCATAAGAACTAACATCCAAAAAATCATTTTTCCGTAACTGCTCTTTATGCTTATCTTATACTTAAGTTTTTGATGTAAACGTCGAACAGAAGCTCAAATGTCGGATGAACAAATGAACACACGGAAGACGCTGGAAATAAAGCCAGCATTAAAAGGATAATATTCAATGAAAGTTATACATTAATCGTTATACGTATGAACAGTTTGACTAAACAAACTTCTTTTTATATGCGTAAAATTTCAAGTGAACAAAATATTTAAATTTATTGCTCTAATTTATAGCTACCTTTTACGTTTCCAGAAATTGGACACTATTGACCAAAATTTTACTTTTCTTAATATAAACTTAGCACTACTTGCACCCATTTTAAGTTTTAAATTACCTTAATTTTGCTCATTATTATTTCTGAGTTTCGTAATTGTGTTCACTCTGGTGTGCAAGTAATGATCAAACTTCTATAAAGTTATGCATTATGCAGGATTTTTGGGCCACGCTGTATATATATTATTCTCTGAATAATAATTCTTTCAATTATTCCCTGTTTTTGTTGGATTTATTCCTTTAGTTTTCTCTCCTGCTCCATGAAATGTCCCTATTAGTTAAAGGGGTTTGTCAGAGGGAGTAGATGCAGACTTTCAACTTCTAATTGCAGTGGCAGGAGATCCAATGCGGGTGAGAGGAACCTGTCTCTAGAGGTCACTCCTCTGGAGACAGCCAATAAGGCTGAGTTTTACAGACTAAAAGTAGACCAAAACTCATGCAATAAAGTAGCTAATTCGCAGAGACCTTCCGGCTTCCTCGAACCACTAATCGTGCAGAACTCTATGCCGGCGAAGCTGCGCTTTATTTATACGAACGCATAGATTTAGAAGATTTACGGATGTCATATCCATTACAGAGACCTGGCTACAGGCTGACGTAAGGGATGCCTAGATTGCACCTGAAGAATCCCAAGTTATTCGTCGGGACCGGACACATAGGAGGGGAGGAGGAATAACAGTGTTTGTCAAGAAGGGAATCGTTGCGTCAGAACGCAAAATTGGTTCCTCTCATGATTTTGAAGCTCTATGGCTTAAACTGAAAACGCGTGGTGCACCCACTTTACATTTCATGACTGTCTGTAGACCGCCAAATCAATCGCCAGGTGGTGGCGAGACCATGTTTGGACTAATGCGTGAACTGGCTCAAAATGGAAACGCACTGATCACTGGAGATTTTAAGGCCCAACTGATTAACTGGGATGAGCTATCAGTTAAGGGTTTTCATGAGTCTTTTAGCTCCAGACTCTTAAAGCTGAAGGGGGACCTCTCTAATGCAGAATGTTTGATTCCCAACGAGAATAAAAGAAGCACAAACAGCGAACTGTTTGAACCCCGTATTATCGAAAGACCCGATTGATACAAGCGAAATTAGGTTAATAGCGCCTCTAGGAAAGAGTGATCATGTCATGATCCTGTGGGAATATGCTTTAAACACCAATCAAGCGAGAAATAGGGAGGTTCGGTTAGACTACTGGCGCGGAAATTACACCACAAGGAGAAAAGAACTAGCAGCAATAAATTGGTATGACCTTCTAACCAGTAGTCCAGATGCCGACTGCAACATTTTCAGGGATCTTATAAGTGAAGTTATTCATCGAAACTGTCCGCTGAAAAATGTACAAAAGGCGAGCAGCCCCCCCCTGGTAAACGCAAGATCTGAAAAGCCAAATAAACCGCAAGAACAAACTCTGGAGAAGGTACGCATTAACACGCCAGCCTTCACAATACGAAGAATTCCGCCAAAAGCGGAACGAGGTTAGATCAAACATTCGAAAAGCGCGGAAAGTCTATGAAGCAAAATTATAGAGCGGGCCGTTACTAAGCAAAAGGTGCTCTACAGTTACATCAACAGCAGGCTAAAAAACAAAGACACAGATGCAGTACTAAAAGGTGAAAATAATGAGGAAATTATAGACAATCTCGAAAAGGCAGAACACCTTAGCAAGTGTTTAGCATCTGCTTTCACTAAGAAACTGCATTTTAATCCGACAGACTTCCATGCAGAGAGTAATGGCAGAATCATGGAGGACCTCCGTTTCACAGAAAGAGGTGTAAAGGATGAACTTCTTGCGCTCAATGAAACTAAGTCTCCGGGTCCAGACAAAATACCAACAACAGTACTGCAAGAGCTGGCTTTGGAACTTTCCAGAACGCTTACGCACATTTTTCAGTTGTCCTTTGATCGAGGCCTCCCCCCATCCGATTGGAAAGTTGCGAACATATACCCTTTTCACAAGGGTGGATCCAGAGTTATCAAAAAGGCAACCATGCAGTTCCTCGAAGTAAACGACTTCTTTGACGGTGCCGAACACGGGTTTCGAGGAAACTACTCCTGCCAGACCAATATGCTTTATTCTATGGAGCAGTGGTCCAGGTCATTAGACGAAAATACCACCGTAGATATCGTTTACATAGACTTTAAAAAGCCTTCGATAGTATCCCTCACTAACGGCTACTCTACAAAATTGGTGAATCCCGGATTTGGTGCGATTTACTAAATTGGGTAGGAGATTTTCTCATAGGCCGATCGCAGTCCGTGTGCATCGTAAACGCAAAATCGTCTTCAGTGCCAGTTGCGAGTGGAGTGCCTCAGGGCTCCGTTCTTGGGCCATTATTGTTTCTAATCTACGTCAATGACTGTAGGCATGGGCTGGTCACCAATAGAGTCTTGTTTGCAGATCATATTAAGGTATGGCAACCCACCAGAAACGCTAATGATGAACAAAATCTACAAGAAGGACTTGACCGCCTAGGTAAATGGTCCAAAAATGGTAAATGCGGTTTAACTTTGAGAAGTGTATCACATTGCGACTCAAGACGAATAAAGTGAGCGCGACGGATGACTCACACAACTACGTACTCGATGGAAGTTCCTGTCGAACGTCAACGAAAAAAAGATCTGGATATCACCATTGTTCCATCCCTGAAGCCGTCTTTGCAGTGTGTTAGGGCTGCCAAGAGGGCAAACAGTGTTCTGCTTGCCATAAAGCGAACTTTTGTCGACATAGATAAAGAAATATTCGGCACAATATACGGAGCATTTATTCGTTCACATCTGGAATATGGCGTTCAGGCGTGGTGACCGTCTTTGCCAAAAGATTAACAGATGCTGGAATGTGTTCAACGAAGTGCAACGAAAATTGTGAAAGGCCTAAAGTCTTCATCTTACGAATGAAGACTAGAAGTACTTAACGTTTTTCCTCTTGAGTACAGACAAATCCGAGGCGACCTTATACAGACGTACCGGTTTGTGAGGAATCGGGAGTGTGCCCTGAAGTTTGATGACTTCTTCGCCTTCGCCACTTCAACCAACCTCCGTGGGAATTCCCTCAAACTGCGGGGAACCTTATCCCATCTAGAGGTTCGCAAGTAGTCGTTCTCACTACGAGCCATCGGTGCCTGGAACGGACTGCCCAAGGAGTTCGTAATTACAAACTCCACAGATACATTCAAACGGAAACTGGATAGACATTTACTTTACAGTCATCAATCATATGCACAAGGAAATAGTAGTAATCTACGCATTAGACAAGCATACAGATACAATTTGTACATATGTATATGCTACTCACTATTTTATGGTAAGATATTTGATGTTGGATATATTATGCACACAAGAGACCATCCGATAACTCTCACGGACATGCTGACCATACCTGCAGCTAAATGTGTGCATGTATATATGTTACTCAATCTTTTATATTTAAATATTTTATGTTGGATATTTCATGTATACTGTTTTCAATAAGGTATTCGAAGACATTGCCTACTACCCTGAATAAACTGAACTATATATAACACCATTAAACACAAAACCCTAGAATTCTGCTATGCGGGAACGGTGGTTACATAATTTATTTTTACTTCATTATTTTGTTAATTTATTTAATATAAAAATCAGTATTTAAATTTATTTATTATTTGCTAATTATTGCGTGCTTTTTATTGCCCAATATTAGCTTTCAATAATAATTTGTTCCCTCTTTCCTGTTTTTTGTTTGATACATTCCTTTGATTTTCTCTTATAATGTCCCATAAAATCCCACTCGTATAACTTCTATGACTGCTTACTTGTAATAGACTGTTGCACCATCCATTCACCAAGCCGCCAACTTCGATTACATCACAACTTCGATTTGATCACAATTGGGTCACCTAAATTAAGTAAATCAACCAAACCAACTTAATAACTTCGATTACGGTCCGACGTGTCACATGCTAACTGAGCTTTCAGAGGAGGGAAGTCTAGGTCTCTCGCCTGGACTAGCTACTGCGGCCACAGATAAACAAGTTCCTGTTGAACGACAGCAAAAACCGATTTATACGCAAAGTGACAGAAGACAAACCCATAGCTTTTTACAAAATCATTGTTTGAAACCTCTTGTTCAACTGTCAAGGGCGTAGGGTTTGATACGCCAGCAAAACACATTGTAGTGTTTTAAGGGCGCGCAGAAGGGCGAGAAAGCAAAAGTTCCGGAAAATAAAGTGGGGTTTTCTCTATGTACAAGGGCTAGAATCGTCCGAAATTCGAACGCAGTTGAATTTTCATGCCAAAGAGTTGGCGTGGGAGGACGCAGCGGCCTTGACAGGAGAAAGCCGAAAACAGTCATGGATTGGTGTCGTCAATGGTGTTGATGATGTTGAGAGCGAGAAAAAACAACCCAAAGACCACCTCGTAGTCCACGTTCCCCACGTCCCCCGCTCCCGGAAGCGTATCGATGTCCGGAAAGCAGGAGGTGGGGGGTGGCAGTCGGATCACATGGAGTTATTGAGCAATCAAGAGTTGATGTGGCTGTCTGAAACAGCCCGCTCCTTCAGTGGCCCAGCGGAGGAGGACTGCCTTCGCAGCAGGGATGGCTTTCCGTTGTTGTTGTTCGTGTTGCCATTCACCGCTTGCGGACTGATTGAAAACTGCTGCATGAACTCAAAGTAGCCCTCCATCGACTGTAAGTGGGCCCAGTATTCCTGCACAGAAAAACACAAGGTACAGACGCTAAATGAGCATATCTGGAAACAAATGCTTCTTTTTGAGCTTAAAAGGATGAAAATGATTGGCTTTGCTGGAGGTAGGAGATAATTGTGGTTGGTAGATGGGCCCGCACTGATCCGTTACGGGACTTAATCGTCCCGTCAGCAGTCGCACAGCGGCTATAAGAATACAGGCAGAAATACATAACCGGCAACGCAAAGAGGGACTGGTATGGCAAGTTCTGACTTTTTGATGCACGATCGTTCGATTGTAAACATTCCTGATCGAAAACCTACAAGACAACAAGTCAGTAGCGCGATAATCAGGATGTTGCTCTTCTTATCACCAGGTTGCTAGTTCGAGTCTCGGAGGATGCAACATCTGGGATGGAGTATGACTGGCTGATGACGGCTACTGAGCCAGAAATGCCCATTCTAGTCTTCCTTGGGTTTGCTGGTGATGCTAACTGCCTATATTCTGGCTTACTAGCCATCATCAGTCAGCCATACTGCAGTTCAGTTGTTGCGTCCTCCAAAACTCGAGCCCTGCCAGCAGCCACAAAGCGAATATTATTATAGGTAGACTAAAATAACTGGCAAAGACAAAAAAGTTAAAATAGCAGTTTCTAGCTTATAAGCCATCATCAGCCATCCATACCCAAGCCCGGTCGTTGTACCACTCGAGGCTCTAACCGCAACCTGTTGATTGAAAGTCCGACACTTTAACCATTTGGGGACGAGTAAGTCCTGCGAGATGGGGGAAAATATAGAGAAGGCATCACTTACATGATGCTTACGGCAAAAAATGGCGACAAGACACGCCCGCAGTGCAGGTTGCTTTAGGGTTAAAGTAAGGATACGGGCTACAGGTAAAACTGATGTAAAAGTAAGGCCTATGGTAAAGGTTCGGATAAACGCTTCATTTTGCACGGTAGTATTTGTCTCTCCTGCAAGTTGACGCAAAATCAGCCGCATTACAAGCGAATGCTTCTGACCAAATAAACTCCTACTTCACGAGTTCAATTAATTTTTTTCCACAAAAAGATGGTTCGCCATCAAAAAACAAAAATACGACCGAAAGAAATCGACCAAAAAATGAAGTCGGCAAATTTTATGCTGCAAAGGGACTACGAGATTCCTGCAATATTGGTCTAGTTCAGGCCAATTTACTTAAAAAGAAACACCATGTATGGAATCGATTAGACGTAGAAGGCAGGTTAAAGGTTCATTTAACAGTCGTTCTAGAAAGTTGTGGATTAAGCTAGGCTGAAAGAAAGAGCAAAAGGCCGAACCTGATTGGTTGATTAGAAAATCGATGCTAGATGAGCTCACGCACTAGGACCAACAGTAGACCACGAAGCATTAACTATACGCATTCGCACAGGCAAAAAATCTAAACAACTCATCGTTGCGGCACCCACAGAATGCGCAGGGGGTGGTGCGACGCCTTGTACTCGGAGCACAAAATCCAAAAGCTGTCGTGAACGGTAATAGAGATAACCAGTTCTGGTTAATTCTAGTTTCATCAGCCGCCCCGCCACCCGTATTAATCAATTAAGGCCAATTCGCGGCAATTGAGTGATGCCATTGTCCAATAAGACTGACACGCATTTGAATGTTTCACGACGCGCTTAGAATCGGTGCTTGGAAATGACTACCATATGATGGGATAACTGAGTCCATTTCAGCACTGACAGTCAGACTGCAATGGCTCATTGTTGCTACCTTTATGGCCTTTCTGTCATCCGAGATCTTAGTCATCCTTAAAGTAGCAGCCTATAATGCGTATTTGGAACCAGGTCTTCAGCGTGGCACGCGTAAATTGATTCTTCAGCTTTTTAACCATCAGTCGTTCCAACATTGTAAGTGAAGTGAGCGAGGCAGATTTGTGGCAGACGTTAAGTCATTTTAGTTCACCGGAAAATAATTTGTACACAACTCAATGTTCTGCGTCAAGTACCTGGAGCACAAGCTGGAATTTGATGGTTAAAGTGAGGTCAACAACAATCTGAGTGATTTATAAGGTGAGAAGGCATTCTGAGGTGACTAGATAAAAGCTTATAATCTTTATTCACGCAAAAGGGAGAGATCAGAAGACGGCCGGAAAAAAATTACACACGCTAGCTCAAATTGACATCATCTTTGCAGCATGTAGCGGTTGTGGGTGGTTGGGTAGTTGGGTCTCTATTCGCTGGTCTTAAGGAACGTTAGATGTAAATCCATAAAAACTTTCACAGGCGGGCGACTGTTGAATACTAATCAATGCACTGTCTACTAGCTAGAAGCAAGAAGCTGGAATGGACCGGGGAACCGCCTTCAAAGGCGTTCAACCGGAACTCAGAGTCAAAACGGAGCATCCCTCTTCCGTTCTGCCACCCAAATAGACTGACATACACTACTCTTACATGCTCTTGAAAAGACCTTGAAAGTTCGCTGACCTCTACAGGCGTTGACAGCGTTATTTGGTTCGCACAGTTTTTCACATGCATTGGCTTTTGTCTCGATTTAATGTTGGACTACGAAAACTCACAGTCACGCTTCATTTCCTCCTCATCCTTCTCCTGCGAGCACTCATATGCGGTGAGCCAATTTTCACACAGCTGTCAGCGGAAGCATGACGATGCAAGCCAGAGCATGACGTAAGCCAAGACGGATCAGACTAGATAGCATAACTCGGCAAGCGAGAGGTTGTCTCGAGATTTCAGCGCGCCGAGAGCTCCTTGTTAATTGCAGCGGCTGTAGACAAGCCTGCCCGTGAGACAGTATTATCATCTGCATGTCACAGGCTCTCTAAGGCCGGATGCTAGTCGAAATTTCGGATCTCCTATATACCCTTCAAACCCCAGTATTCCACATGAAGGCCTTTAGGTACTGGAGGGTTGCTTTGCTCTGGGCGTACAGAGGAATATTTTCTACAATAAGACAATGGATATAGTGCCAATAAAATCGGAAATCCAAGTCCCAAGATAAAATTGGGAAAGAGCAGATGTGATCGCTGGGAGAAGAAGTTTATCCGTCGGAGGTTTCAAAGTCCCTCGTGGATTCATCATCAGATACTCGTTTCTGATATTTTATCTGATGATGGGTCCGCAACAGAATTCGAAACTTCCGGCGAAGAAAATTCTTCTCTAAGCAATCTTATATGCTTAAGTGTAGCAAACTACCATAAGGACAGCTCAGATCTACGACGGGTGAGGAACTATAAAGGCCAAATCAATAAGCCATTGCAGTCTGACGCTCAGTCCTGAAGCACACCTAGTTGTCTCATTACTTGGCAGACTTCGAGGCACGTCATGATATATTCAGACGCGTCACAGTGACTGCCACGGCAAGAAAAATCTGAGGTATTCTACAGGAACTGGTGCATTTGCGGTTAAAGCAACTATGTCAGAGAAACTGGCAGACTTCTAAAGACGCGAATTACCGAACACGTGGTAGCAGTGCAGCGAAATGATACCAATTCTCAATTTGCGGCTCATTCGACGAGACCCGACCTTACGTTCAAATTTGACTAGGCCGACATTCTTGCAAAAGGTGACAATCGGGTGAGCCGAGAACTACTTCAGTAATGGTTCACGGACCCCCAGTCCATTAACAAGTGCAACGATTCACCCAAACCATTTCAGTGCTGAGACTCAATTTCGCCACAGCAAGTCGTCCGTTGGGGAATGGGCAGGCCACCGCCTCATCTTGCACCAACACCGGAGAGCCAGACGGCCGAGCAATCATCACGCCTGAGCCCACCGTCCGTGATGAACGTTCAACAGTTCAGGGTCCGCGTGCCGTCCAACAGACTATCAACGCGCAAGAATGCAATTAACGGTAATTGTCACTGTATGTTTGTAGTAATGACTGTATCCTTTCAATACTACAAGCTTCTGTACATGCGTGGAGGAAATCCCCCGGGGTCAGCCGACTTTCACATGCACCGGCCGACGCAGTCTGTGCCTGCTACTAAGTCTTACGTGTAGCAAAATCCAGAGTCTATAGCACGTCCACCTTCAGAGGGTGCACCACCAACGTACTGACCGGAAAAATTAACCCCAACAACCAGCAGCCCGAGTCGGTCCTTTTACTCCAGCGACGTCTGAGCCAATCAGGAAAACCGACTAAGAAAGCACGCCATTGCAGCCTGACTTTCAGTCCTGAAGCAGACGCAGTTATCCTATCACTTTGAAGCCCCTCGAGCACGTCGCAAAAAGTTCAAACGCATCAAAATTAAGAATGCGCTGATGGGCGGTGGGGGATGGTTTTACCACTGTCAACTCTACTCTTTCCTCTTCCAGTTAGCTGTCCGACGAACCTGTCAGTCTGCTGGTAATGAGATGGGGCGCAGCGGCCGAAGTGCCATCACACGCAACAGAATCTATAAGGTCGCGCAGACTTAACGATAAGCGCGTGCCACATGCAACCTTCGAAGCCACGATTCTTAGTGCCATGCGTGATGGATCCATCCCGGACGGATTTATAACATCTAGAATTCCGCTTATTTGCCATGTGGTTGCATTCCCCTGGGGTCAGCTCCACTCTCATATGCACCAGGCAACGCGCTCTGTGCCTGTTAATCAGTGTTTACGACACTCGAAAAAGGGTCTGAACGAATTTTGTCAAAAGTAAACCAAAAAACCAGCGGCCCAATTTGGTTCTTTTACATCAGCGGCGTCCGAGCCAATCAGGAAGATCGACGTAGAATGCACGACACAACAACATCAGATAAAGCAACCTTTATGGCCTTGCATAGATTTAGCACACACCGTTGGGCCAGCCTGATCCTCGTTTTGGTCCATCGCTCACAAGCAGGCAACGCGCTTTGATCAAGCTTCACGTCTGTGCTGTCAGATGGACAGGACCATCCTAGTGGAGTTTTTATACTGGGAGAAATTACTTTTGAGAGAAATTTTTGAATCGAAAAGAAGACGACTCAATCACTGGGACAACACTTTTATTCACCTGACCTTTCGAGATCCTTCGCAGATTCATAGAGACACAAGCAGGAAGCAATAGCAGACCCGAATCTTTGAATCCATATGTCTAAGCGAACTATTATGCGGTTGGAGTAGCTTAACCTCCCCCCCGAGAGGATATTGGACTGAGCGGGCACCCCATAGTACAGATGCCTTAAAGATAGATTCGATTCCCGTATTCTAAACCCAACTGGAGTCTTTGCCGTAACCTTATTAATAAAGCGGACCCTTTACAATAATCACAGGAACCATGGAATATAGCACACTACAACCGGTCTTAGGCGTGGTAGCTGTTTCCAGACCTTGCCGCATAAGCGACCTCTACCTATTGTTGCCTTTAAACGCACGATGATTCCCAAAGTTTTGACGTCCCACTAATATTTCCGAGTGTTCTCAGGGTTGCTAAGTTACTCAGGGTATGCGTACGCCTTGAAGGCTCCATTATAATCCTCCGTATGTAGCAGAGTATGCAGAAGAGCATACCTTTTTCTAGCCTAGTCAACAAACGTTTCGGAGGTACATTGCAGACTTAAGGGCGTAACCAACGTCCGCAGCATTGCGTTATTGCTTCAGGGGTGACGTCCTTCAATCAGTGTCCGTTCCCCTCAAAGCCGGCATCGCTGTCGTGTAATTGCAAATTCTGAAATACAGGCTATGGCTTTCT
>JAYGXS010000006.1:20773077-20839258 GCA_036362985.1 Ligula intestinalis | reverse complement strand
ATATATATCACTAATTTTGCTCTATCTCCAAGACAGAAATTTTAAAAATTCATTAAAATGCTGGATTTGTTTTGAAAGTCAACAGGTGACCCTACACTGACATGACCACAAACAATGTGCTGTCATTTTTTACTTAAATGAACCAATTAGAATAATAGCGTGAAACAATATTTTAATCTATAGGGTACGGTCACTCATGATCAGGTTTCAAGTAGGGGTCGGAGTGAGCACGTACCAAAATCTCTGGTAAGAGGTTTTTGTCTCCAAATCCTTCCACAAACACATCCACACACTAGATGGCCTACTCCCGTAAGGAAAATCTCCACTTTCATTGGCGGACATAAAGGTTGACGATAAATTTTCCCGGTCAAATCTGCCATTAAATCAGGACATACAGATTGAACCGATTTTTTAAGGGGAACAATTTGGTTTTTAATAAATCTAAGATGAAGAAACGCCGAGGCTAGTAAGGTTAATAAAACTGTAGCCGCGACTCAGCAACCTTAAAAATTTGAGACAGGTCTAAGAAAGATAAAGTCTACCGAAACTGTCGACAAACGAACGTTCCGGAGACAAGTTTTCGGCTCCGTAGCGGCATGTAAAAACACAACTAGAACTCCACTTAAGCTTTCGGGTTTCTTTCACTATTGATTAAGTCGCCAGAGAATATAATATTACCGTCAAAAATGACGTGTTTTCCATTCCCTTACCACTCCTTTTTGCGATTTAAGTTAATATAACGATCTGACCAGACGCAAATCAACAAGATTCCCTGAACGCAATGCTTGAATTCATCAAACGGTAGAATTAAAAGCCCGAGTACAAGTTCCTTGAGTTTTAATCGCTCTGGTTTACGCAGAATGCACAAAAAGGACACGTACGGTCGACGACTGATATTTGCCGCATGTCTTTTGTAACTACATTCAGAGAGAATAAGTAATTATTAATTGCCCGCCCACTGAAGAATAAGAATGCTATATTGAGGATTTTACAAACCTGAATTTTCAGCAAAAATGGCTCCATTCACGGAGAACAGATTGTGAGGTAAATAAAGGATCATTTTTAAGAAGACAAAGGTAAAAGGTCATGTAATACTCACAAGTCAATTTTTTCACGACATTCACATTCACTATGGAGACAGACCGGCTTTCAAATTCTCCATTTCCTCTTCTTCACCAATTTTTTTCTTCGTGTTCTCATCCTACGGATAATTTACGATTTTGGTGTTGTTGGTGAATTGCATATGCGACAGATTGGCCGCATTTGACAAATATTGGAATGGTGATATGTTGTAGATTAAATAACTTGTTTTCGTGCATTTAAAAAGGTAGCAGCGTACTGTAGATATGACCTCATGATCACAAATGCAGACAAACAAAGCAGAGGATAAGAGAGAATGGTATAGGATAATAAATTCCCACGTGAATGGAGAGCAAAAAAATGGGTGGCTCAAATTCGAAAGCACACGTTTTATCTGATGCCAAGGGCTCAAAGTCGGGGGCTAAGTGCCCAATCACGAAGCAAAGCGGGAGGGAGGTAGACTGGAATACTCAGACCATGTTGTGGTTCTCACATAACCGCTTAACACCGCTCATATCGTACACGGATATAGTGACTTGGTTGGTGCAAACGTACCAATTCAAGAATGTCCAATTACCGCTGGCGGGCTCAAAAGTACATGCGCAGGTTTTAAAATGTAACGCATTGCAGTGGTCAGGATAGGCGAGGACGGTGTAAAGAGAAGACAAACATTTTTGCGCCAAAAGTAACGATATTTGGATTGCCGCAAGCAGTGTATTCTAGCACTGTCAACAGAAGGAGCCCTTGTCTTCTTAATTTAATATCCTGGAATGCCCCTACTTAAATAGTAAAAATGAATTTCGATGCACCTTACACAGTCGGATGGTGAAACAAGCAAGGGACTTGGAGTTCTGGTGGCGGGTAATGGCGATAAGTAAGCCAGAAATGGGGATTCCTGTACGCAGAGTCATTTGACATATCATCATACGGTTTCACATGCGCGTACGTCTACCCAGGTTTAAGTAAGGTCAACCCTAGGGATTAGTTGTGGGTGATTGATGACAACTGATAAGCCAGCAATGTTCAGTTCAGTCTCCCATGTCTTTGACGGTGATTTCTATTTCCCCATAACATAAACTGCACGTTAAAGTAGTCAAAAGTGGTTTAGCATTGCAACAGACTTTCCTGATGGCAACGATACTACTTTAGACGATATTCAGGCGAAGCCAGCAGTGTTCTATTCACGATGTGTTGCTTACAGCGGATTAAAAAAGTGAATGATATCAGACTTGGTGCCGACGTCTCGGGTGTGTTAACGGGACGATGCAATTAAGGAGTAAACAGCCTGCAGTTAAGTGATATTACGAAGTACAACTGCACATAGTCGCTCGAGGTAACATCTGGAGGCTTCAGCACCTGTCATCCAACCCTGGAGTGGGACCACGCATGCGTGAGAAAGTTTTAAAAAACGACGCAGTCTGCGTCACCAGGAAAACGGCTGCAATTGAGCTAGAGGTGGCACTCAAAACGGATGCAACATGAACGCCATACTTCCTGAGGCGCGCCAAATAGAAAACTACTTCAAATGCATTGATGCAAATTAGAACAGTCGGGTCTCCAGGGGACAAACCCTTGTAAGCTCGCTGCCCCAGTCCTATGAGGAGCGACTGTTTCTACCTGCCGAGGTGCAAAAGCCTCACAACATTAATCTGGCCTTAAACTAGATTTTGTGCATTACACATTTTTCAGTTTGTGCTTCGGTAAAGGATAGAGCCGACAGAAATCCTTCCAGGACTGATGTTTTTTTCAGGCAGAATGACGTAACCGACAAAAGCAAAATAAACTTAGGTAGCGAACCGCTTAGCAGTCACTGCCAAGGCTCGCGATTGAGACCCATGGCACAAGAGGAAGCGTGCACCCCGGAGCGCGATCGATAAATTCTCAAATACCACTTTTACCTTACCCAATCACAGCCGACAAACCAAAGAGGCGGTGGTTCAATGGTTAAAATGTTGAACTTCTGATCAAAAACTTGCGAGTTCGAGCCTTAGGTGGTGCTCCACTTGGGGTTGCGTATGCCTGGCTGATGACGGCTGAGAGGCCAGAAACAGTCAGTTCGGTCTATTTGGTCTTTTTCGGTCGTGTCTTGATGCGCGTTGGAGATTTGCTATGTGATGCCTACTTTTAACTTCAACGCTCCCAATCACAAGTCGGAGTAGATAAAACGCTACACTTTAAATGCCTCACTGATCCCCTGGTGCGGGTGATCACAGTGGTGATAAGATTGCCAGTAATGGGGATACATGTACGCACGGTCTGTTTGCTATAATAATTTTCCAGGCGAAGCGCGAGCACGGTTGATAAATCACACACGTAAGGCTAGCTTACGTAATCCCCTCAACAGGCCAGGAGCACAGGAACCGATCACAAGGCAGATGGGTTTGCGTAAATTTGGAGGGGCATTACAGTGAGATTTTAGGTGAGAATTTGTGCTACATATAGTGCTAAGGGCTGAAGGACTTAGTTTTCATATGAAGGCTGCGTTTTAAGTTAATGTTGGGAAACTGGAAGTGTGCCCAGTGCGCCTCACCGAGCCACTGGGTCGGCTAAGCGAGTGGCCACAAGGTCAGAAATGGGAATTCCTGTACGCACAGTCTACATGGCATAATAATTTGCGAGGTAAATGGCGAAGGAACAGAAAACCAAAGACGTTACATTCTATGGAATCGCGAGCGTCGTGGTATAATCAAGCGTTAAGATAAATTATTCTGTCCCCTAAACAGGCCATGCGATCAGGAACCGAATGCGATGCAGATGGCTTTTCGCAAACTTGAAGAAAAAGTACAGTGAGGTTTAAGATTAGCGTTCGTGTTAAGTGTAGTCCTAGAATTCACTGAAAGCTAATATGTATGCTGCGTTTTAGGTTAGTGTTAGGAAAGTAGGGGTGTGCGCAGCTATCTTTATTACTTTGGAGAAACATTACGATTCCCATCAACTGTTCAGGGGCCATATAAGTTAACCAAACCAAACCACACAGAGTTTTAAGTCAAGGGATATCTTTACACGAACGGGATCACTCCCATGAGGGAAAAAACTCAGAACGCTTTTAAATCCTCAGGTAAAAAGATCGTTACAATCCATAAAACGAAGTCTGGCTTGGAAAACGCTTGCAAGACAAGAAAGTGTGGTTGTTATCCTGCAACTGTAAAATTTAAAACAAACTCCACTTTTTAGTCCTCACTGGTAAGGCAAAATCCGAACTGCATTGATTGCCTTACCTGAACGTGATTAATTATCGATAGCAGCAGGTTCTTTGTCGGAATAAGTAAACTTCTGCTCACCGTGTAGATATTGTAACGCTCAGTAACTCAGTTACATGGAAGTGGTAAGTAAAACGGCACGATGGTAAGTGAAGCAGAGTTAAGCACCGTTGGTAAAAAAGTTGCTATCACGCAAGCTATGATAAAGGACTACTGGCCGATCAAATTCAGTGCTTATGAATAAATGTCTGCTTAGTTGTCTGTCTAGCAGAAAACAGTCCTTACAGTAGAGAAAAGAAAAATAATTTGCTTCCGCAGCAGGCGACTTCTTTCAAAGTCCAAAGTCTACCAAACAGGATGAAGCAGAGAGGAAAAAACTAGGATGCATGATTCGCAAATTGCTACACTCAACAAGAGGAAAACGTATTTATATTAATAAAACAAGTAGCTCCACACTAAGAAGTACGTTCATAAACAGGGGAGTTCTGAAGACGTTACAAACTGGCTAACAGCTGGTCAAAATAATAAATCTTAGGTGTTTTGAAAGTCGATATTCTGGTGCCAACATCAGATAGATATGAAATAGACAAAAGACACCCCAAGACCGCTGATGAACACTCAGTGAACATTTTTGGAATTTACTCATCCCAATCTGCTTTGGGGCTCACTTTCGAGCATCGCTTGCAGCCACAAGGCGGCTGATAGTGTAGGCAGTTTGTGTGGTCAGATGGGCGCAGGTTCGAGTCTCGGGTGGTAAACGAGCTGAGGTTCATTATAACTGGCTGATTATGGTTCATGAGCCCGAAACGGCCATCGTGTCTTTGTTGGCAACGTCCATCTGTCTTAATAGGTTTTTTTCGAAAAAAAAACTGTTTGCCGCACGTTCCCCAAATTGTCATCGACAGACGGTAAGTAAAGGTACATGAGAGGTACCATTTTAGGCCTGCCTGATAAACTCGATATTGCTCAAATATTCCAAATAATAAGCCGAAACTGTGAGCTGAAACCTTGGCCGGATTCATTGCACACTTTCTATTTTTTTATTTGAGGTTATTGTACACGACAACCAATGCAATAGGTCAATCAATGCACGAGTTCCCGGATTGTACGGCCTCTTACATTTTTAGCCCATTCTTAGCTGGACGAAATGGAAGATAATTGTTGGAGGACATACACTCCAATGACTTATACATTAATGTAAACACCAAATTGGACGACTTGTAGAGCAATATCAAGGAAAATTTGGGAAAGTGACAATCAATTCAGACGTGATGTCAGTACAGATTGAAAGCTTATTGGCAGAAACGAAAAAGTAATATCGAGTTTTTTTCGGAAACTTTTGTATTTAATTGTTTCACGTAATAACTGCTACCTTAATGAGCACCTGGGGCAACATCATTGACATTCCACTAAATAAAAATGTTACTTTTCCCCAAAAAACGTATTTCCTTCCACCTACGTATAAAACCAATAACTGAAACCAATGAAATTTTATCCCTTGCGTTACATGCAAGGCATTTCTGCAACGTTCATCCGACAGTTAAACCAGTTTGGCATTTGAATCACCAACAAGCCGGCGGCCTCCCCACGTTGAGCATTATTCCAGTAAAGTAACGGCATTCACCACATTCCATGCGCTGGTTACCCCAGCGTTTATGTCGGTCACTCGGGTCCATGGCATGGGACTCGCATGATCGAAATCACACCAGATATTCACCACCTTGACCCTAAATCTTGTTGGGTTTGCACACACTCTTGCTTATCATCACCGTTTTAATTGGAACGATACTGAAGTGTCTGCCGTGGCCGACGCAAAACTTCCTCGAATTTTGGTACTTTAGTGTGGACAGCATCAAGCGCAATATTGTCCTCGATGTCTACCACGACAGAGCCCGATTGCCGGAAACTCTCTCTCCCTCACCTCAAAAACAAAAACTGGTAATGCATGTCCAGACATCTAGACACAGCATCCGCCTCTCCTCACGACACGGTGAAATGCAACTCAGACAAAACACATCTTCTCACTTCCGGCACCCATCACAACACCATGCATCTGCCTAGTACTCTGCGTCTACTAAAGCGATAATCCAATCTCTCACTTTTCACTTTGTCTGACGAGGGGTTGATGTAACCAAGTGAACATTTTAGGAGTAAACTTATCGCTGTCAGTGAGCTGTTTTCCTTAATTCAGATGGTTTTAGAGCTCCTTTTAAGAAAAAGAGAATAACAAACAAACATTGGACACATTATTTGTAACAAATATCCCCAGAGTCGGCTTAAACGTTTAGAGGAATATTTAAGCCAAAATTCACTCGTTGCCAGTTGATAAGCCGCACAATAGACACATTCTACTAGCAGAGAGTAAACGATAAATAAATACGGTTTGATGAATGTGAAGCAGGGCTAAAAACCGAGACCACAGCTGCAAAATGTTCGACAATGTCACATCTGTCATGGTTAACCGTGAGAAGATAGCAATTTTTATGGCGAGAAGGCTGTTCAAAATTGGCTGCGTTAATGACTAGTACACGCTTCTCTTTCCTTCTTATAGAGCGAATCTGTCATAGACGGAACAAGAGTTCCATGGAGATTGAAAGACCATTGTCTAGTGCCTTAAAGATTGATCGCTTTAGCCTTCGGAATGAAATCCACCATTATACCCCGATGACATGGTGGAACATGTAGGTCGTTTCAGTCGAGAATTCCGTTAGACCTGCGGCTGTAGAGCGACGAACTGTTGGGAAATATTACCGACACAGCTGCTACCACCAACACCAACACATACACCCGTTTGTAGATTGTTTTCTGGGAAAAGGTGCAAAAAGGAATGGATCTTGACGTGCCTATTTGCCTGCATGATAAAAATTGAGCACGGCCTAACTACTTGTTTTGTTTCTGTGTGGTCTTCAAGTTGCTAAAGGGCTCAGTGTGAGATATCAAGTGAGTGAGTGAGGGCGGAATATTGTAGAAAAAAAACAGTCAGGGTGACGGCCCCTAAACAGGACACGGTAACAGAACGCCCCACCCAATCAGTACAGGTGGCTTTGAAGACACTTCTTATGCCCTACCTCTAACCATAGCCCTAATCTTAAACCCTACCTCATCAAAAACCCTGATTTTATATTGAGTAATAACGCTGACCATAAACTCGTGAAGCTTTGCTCAACGATGCATGTAAAGTGGGTGGTTAGTATATCAGGTGATTTTTTGCGAAGAGGGGCTGACTGGCGGACTAAGAGTCAGGCTGCAATGGCTGTTTCTTAATGTGGCCATTATGGCACTTCCATGTAGCCAGGGGTGGTGGCACACGTTTGGGGGGCGGGGGAGCAAAATGACGCCCAATTCTGCTTTCCGTCTTCTTGGCCATGTCGTAGCAACGGACTCAGGTAGATGGGGTAAGGGAGCGTGAGTTAGATGTCACGCAAGTCTAGCTTCGTTATAATCCAGCGCAAGTCATCGTCAATGCACCACCCAGCTGTGGAATATGTGGTGATTGCCGTCCAAATCGACGGCGAACCGTCACTGCGGGTGTTCCCTGTGATATTACAATTGCATTAAAGGATCATATTCAGTAGATTGTCTAACTCATAAAATGTGGACATTAAACTTTTAGGGGACCGTTTAATGTACATTTTAGGGTTGTTTATTTTGTTTGGATTGAGTTGATACGCAAAATCTGCCTACTAATAAACAGCTCAGTTTAACTCAGTATGCTGAAGGGAAAATGGGCAACGTTTCTTGCTATCCGAGGGCTTTCCTATGCCATCAAGCCCTACGTCTCGAAATCTCTGTTTATGCATATTGTGCTATAGCGAAAATTAATATAAGCCAAAAAAGTGCCCGTTCGGATAACGATAAAACTTGTTTTGCGTTCATGAAAACCAAGTAAGTGCAAACATGCGAAGTCGTATTGTTTTCCGTAAGAGAAGGGCGGATTCAGTTAAAAAAATTCTGCTTTGGAAAAGTGTTAAGTTTTGTGCGTTAAAATCATGTAATAAGCTTGTGCGGCTGTAGTTTGTTTAGCCACAGGCATAGTCATCTTGGTAATGCGTTGAAATGTTGTCGATGCGGCTACAAACATGACCCAAACATCCAGCTGCATTTAAAAGTGTGTCCAATAAGAAACGGTTTTACTAAGTGCTTTTCAGTTTGAAGGTTTTGACAAACTGTTAGAACAGACTCCGTATTTATGGACAATTGATTAAAAACACTAAAGGTCCTAAAGTGCTTACCATTATTATGAGAAAGATCTAAACCTCGTCGTAATCGAACACTCGAAATAAGTAAAAACGAGTATGACAAAAGGAAGCTTCTCTAAAAATGCACAAATGGTACATTTACAGGTTAACTTGAAATTTCCAATTACAATTGCTTGTTTCTGATCGACAAGTACACATACTTAATTACGAAATTTCCTATTCCTATGACCACCTAATCGGCATAATGAACGAGAATCTGGTTACCTTAGTCCAATGTTTCTAAAACGATGCATAAAGGGAGGCAAAAACAGGCAGTTATCATGAAACTCTGTTGCAATCCATGCTTGATCTTTGGCTTATTTGGTTAGGGTCATGTACGACATAGTGTATAATAGAAAACAAATTATCTTCCGAAGGCTTAAAAAGGTCCACTTTCAGAGGTGATTGTACTTATGCTGCTTTATCGGCTTATGCTGTGGTTCATGAACGGAACTTCTCTCAATAAGAACCGAATTTCGTCTAGTCGAGCCGATGTTACACATTTTTGGTATTTTCCGCTTTTCTAAGAAGTTGGTATTTCTAAACAAGGTAGTAGTAATTTATTAACCTAAGTGTGTTATCTTGGTAAAAAGCCATTTTTTACTCCTGTATTACTTTCTGGGACGCAGTATGGGTTGACTGTGCGCAGTTAATGAGACCTCATAAGAAAGGCCATTGACTCTGAATTA
Source organism: Ligula intestinalis (assembly GCA_036362985.1). Classification (NCBI taxonomy): domain Eukaryota; kingdom Metazoa; phylum Platyhelminthes; class Cestoda; order Diphyllobothriidea; family Diphyllobothriidae; genus Ligula; species Ligula intestinalis. Next base: position 20,830,051 of record JAYGXS010000006.1, on the reverse strand, counting down.
GCCCTATGGACAGGCAAACGCGCTGAATTGCGCTGGATTGTATTGTACGTAGACGTGCGAAGTATCTACCTCATTTTCTGCCAGCTCCCCCCCCCCGTACCCAGTGTCAAGACAGAATTCGAGAGTATCGGAGATGGGGACAGGGCGCAGGTGGCTCGCGCGGCCTCCCTCCAATGCCCACCACACTAGCACCTGACTACGCTCCCACTTGCCGAACGAGGGTGCCATAAAGGCGACTTTAAAAAGGAGTCATTGCAGCCTTATTCTCGGTCGGCCAGCCAGCCACTTCAGACAACGAGACACACACTGGACTGACTGCGCGGTCCGAGTTATCAGTTGGCAAACCTCCAAATCACGGCTTTTAGCGCACCGCAATGTCTTCAAGCCCGTTGGATTGTTTTAGTGGGCAAAGAAATGCGCTGAGGGTCGCCCTCACTCTCTCTCCTCCACTGCCAGCACCAAGCCACCGCCTACCTGAGGAGTCGCCGCATGTGGGGGTTAGCCCCATTAGAAGCATAGTCAAACACTGGTTATCACCTCCTTAATGTCAACTTCATGAGATTTTAAAGTGCAAAAGAGGTGAATTTTGGTCCAGGGCAGTCTTTTTTATTTTAGCAGTCGGCACTAATCAAAAGGTAACTATGTTGTCCCATTCATCTCGCAGTCTTTTGCGCATAACATTTGTAAACTTTTGGAAGTATCCTGCAGACAGTTCCTCGAGCTGGTCAAAGTCCCTTTGTCTAATGCAGAAAAGTGTACCATTTTTAACGCTTCCTTCGTAAATAAAAGCTGCAGAAGTATCAACTGGAAATGGCAAAACTAGGTGCTCATAAAAGCATTTTGCAATTTACACGAACACAGCATCTGGTGTGAGCTGAACTTACCGGTGACGGAGCGGGCGGTCCCGTGCCCTCGAGGCCAATATTACACGGTAAGAGGTGTGGCGGGAGGTAGGCATGCAGACTTTTGAGGGAATTTCCATGAAAGATAATCTAAAGGAAGAGAATAACAAGTAACAAGTAGTTATGCCTCTAAGACGCACAATTCACTGGCTTGCGCTCAGACCCAACCGGGATTATACACGTAACGACTGCTCTTTCCCCCAACGCGAGCCGGGTTGCTAACAATTGGACAATTACAAGGACATCCTTGAGAAAATAAATGGGAAAAATGCATACTACTTAAGTAGCCAGGCTATAGAAAATGTGGATTTTGCAGGCGGCTGGAAAGAAGCCTGCTCAAAAAATAATATCCTGAGCAGTAATTTATGTGAAAATCCCAGTTAAACAGTCTTTTCAAGTCCAAAAAATCATTTAAAAATTTCATTTTATATTTTATGATAAAGTCTTTTACAGAGAGGTAGGCAGAATCGGTTTCGACTGAGCTGCCCTCTTGAGGTATTGATCGTTTTATTGACAGAGCTTTCGCTATTGTACGCAAATCAAGTAAACACACGACTGACAACTTTTTTTAAGATCAATCAATTAAAAGCTCAGAGAGTTTTAATGTACGATTCCCAACGATTCAAAGTAATAGAAAATTCGACAATAAATGAAATAATTACTAGAGGGAACAGTGTCTTTTCAGCGACTGTCATGGTCTGCACAAAAATAACTACGTCAAGATCGATTGAAATACTCAGTCGAGTTGAACGGAGTGAGAAAGGAATAATGTAGATATTTATGAAACAATGGGGTAAAAGAAAAAGAAAGCTAAAATAATAACAGACGAATCTCGGAGTGCCCCCAAAAGGCATGCAGACCTTGAAAAATAATAAAATTAAGACTTATAAAAACACATTACGCTTACAAAACGCAACATAATCTTCAGGCATTATTTGTTTGGTATTTCGACGTCTTGTGCCCTTACAATAATATGGGGCCCGATCAGGACACGCTGGGATTTGGTGAGAATGCGCACCCATAAACAATAGCACCACTAGGTGCAGGTTCACGCCGCGTTAGCCACCGGCTCCTCGCCTACCTCTGGTCGTCGTGACACAAAGCCCACGTTGCCGAGGGAAGAGATAGTGCGATAGATGCTGTGTAAGGCTACTACCATGATAAATCAGTGCACATGTCAATGCAGTGACTTGCTGTAGGGCAAACGGCGGACATTGAAGAAACCGACGGTGGAAGTTTCAGTCGGTAACTCTTTTCCAATCTTGTGTACTTAGCATAAACTCCATCTATTTACAGATCTTTTAGCAACCGACAACTGCCTACAGACAGGCAGAAAAGTCAGAAGCAAAAGCAGTATCAAATCAGTTGAACAAACTCCTTGGAGAATTCAAACGCCAGAATGTGATCACAGAGAACGAACGGCGTCTGATGAAACCAACAGATGCTGCCCTGGCCCGCTTCTATGGTCTGCCAAAGATCCATAAAGCGAACGTTCCATTGCGGCCAATCGTTGCCCTAAAAGGCAGCCCCAATTATAATTTGGCTAAATGGATATAGTCGAAATTAAAATTCCTCCAAGAGAACTCTGCTGCCTCGGTCTGTTCAGCCTCCCAATTCCTGAAAGATCTCCATGGTCAGAGGATTGAAGCAGACTAAGTGATGATTTCCTTTGACGTGACATCACTTTTTACATCCATTCGACCGAGTTTGGCACGAAATGTCTTGCGCAGGAGACTTGAGGAGCGTTACGACGAAACCAAGAGTCCACTTAAGATCAAACACCTTGTGAGACTCTTCGAATTTTATCAAAAGACCTACTTCACCTTCGCTGGAACAACCTATGAACAGATCAAGGGCACTCCGATGGGCTCTCCAATTTCCGGTCTAATAGCAGAATTGGTCCTGCAGGAGCTGGAGAAGATTGCCTTCACCCAACAAACCCCATTGACGACATGTTCGTTATCGTCAAAAAGAACACGCTGCAGAGATTCCATGATCTCCTCAACTCGATCTTCCCAGATATACAATTCACACGGGAAGAAGAAAAGGATCAGCAGCTACCCTTCCTCGACGTGCTCGTTACGCAAACTCCCGACGGCACAATAGAAACGGGGGTCTACAGAAAGGCGACGAACACCAGACAGCTTCTCAGTTTCCACAGCAATCATCCAATGGCTCACAAACGAAGCTGTGTGAAAACCCTGTTCAAAAGAATCCAGACACACTGCAGCAACCCGGAAGAAAGAGCACGTGAGGCTTGACATCTGTGCGAACAGTTTATGCAGAACGGCTATCCTAAAGCATTCATAAACCGATGCCTATGGCCCCGACCTCCGAGGATCCAAACAGAACCTCCTCCCACGATTTAGCATGCGCTGCCATATATCAAGGACGTGTCAGAAGCGACCGAGCGTATTGCCGCAGGACTAGACGTTGGAATTGCGCATCGTCCTAAGGCTACAATGCGCAGCCGGGTCATGAGGATCAAAGATCAGCTTAATCCCAGTGAGCAGTCGGGTGTGGTGTATCGCATACCTTGTCTAAACTGCCCTGTAAACTACACGGGACAAACTGGACGCATGCTAAGTTTGCGCATACAGGAACACAAGGCGGCTGTTCGACGGGGTGATGACTCTTCACAAGTGGCCGCCCACACCTACGGGGCAGGTCACAAGTTCAAATTCGCAGCTGCAAGGATAATTGCCCACGCAAGCAGCAAGACGAACCGAGAGCTGATTGAAGCCTGGGCGTCAGTTGACAACTCAGTTTACCGATGCATCGAGCTGGCACCTTCATATGTTGCCCTGCGCGGCTATCTCCGGACTCATGGCACTAGTGGTCCTGTCCCTCCCTCCCTCCCTGCTATCTGCCCACCCTGTGCCTATGACGGATAATTGATCTCTCCCCCTACACATTTTGCTTTCCCTCTTTAACAGTTAATTACCCCCTCCCCTTTATATGTTGGTTGCTTTCATAAATGGTTAATTGGCCTCTTTCCCCTGTTAACATTTTGCTTGCTTTCTTTGACAGTTAATTAACCCCTCCTACCCCTGTTAATTTTGACTGCTTTCGTTGACGGTTTCTTGACCCCCCTTTCCCCCTATAAATTGTGCCTGCTTTCGTTGACGGTTTTATCTCTGACGATGAACTCCCGCAAGAGTTCGAAAGCTCAGAAAAATAAAACTCCGATTCCAGTGATCGAACCTGCTTCTTCTCAATCGATTGCAATGCAGTTTATTATGAACAGGCAGGATAATCAGCCTCTACACGCTTACATGACATAAACAGGTGGTTAAAAGGTGATTTCACTCGTCGCAGGTCGGCATACGCACACTAGAAACTGGGCACAAATTCGCGTGGGAGAAAACTTGCATTTTTGGCTCATACCCTTCCAGGAAAGGCCGTGCGTTTTTAGAGGCCTTTAACTCCGATGACTCTTGTATTTAAAGGCACGTCGAATTAGATCCTATGTATACCAATCTGAAATAAGCATGGAAAAGGCGATAACAAATATTGAATAGAGATCAACCAACACATGACTAGTCATTATCGATTTTTGGCTTCTTTTGAAATTCTCACTATTCTTTACACTCTCTAAGCATCTGACAACGGCCTGGTGGGCCTGTGTCGAAAATTCACAGAATAGTTTTGTTTTTTGTCTTCCAAAGGGTATCGTAGAAGGCACTGTGCGCTTCCACCGTGCCCTTCCGCTTTCTTTCGAAAATCATTCGGAGAGACTTGAACCCACCAGTAGTTGATAGCTTTAACCTTGCATTTTTTTCCTGATAACATAATTTCCTTGGCCATTTGTCACCAGTCTATGTGATTTTAACATTGCAAGATTGTCGATTGTGTGATATTTTTTTAGCAGAAGTTAAAGAAGCTTTTATGATCGCTACTCTGTATTGAAATCTAAACTATTGATAGCAATTTCCTGGAAATAATATCAATTTGTGACGGGCCTGTTACCAACGCAAACGCTGAAAAGAGCATTCGTACAGAGCAAGGAAATTTTCACCCGGAATTCAGCATCAAAAAACTGAATTTAGTGGATGCGCTCTGCTTGCCTCAAAACATCGGGGCCTGCAACGAGGTCAGAAAGGAGATATAACAAAGTCTCAGAGAAGCTCGCGTCGGAAGGTTTATCAAAAATAGATGTACTCACGTGGAGTGTTACGGTTGGACCTCGATGCATTCACACGCGATGACAAATTGAGCAGGAAAAACGGAAATATTTGCTTTCACTAGCTCCTATACTTTGAACAAGGCTAATATCCCGTGCAATTCTAAGAAATTTACCAGAGAATGTCGAACACTTTTTGGACGCCGATTTCCAGCCAAGACAGACATAATTGTGACACCTGAATTTGACATCTATCACAGCCCAACAGAATACTGTTTCCCTCTATAATGGGGACCAGTTCGGCATCCTAGACATGATCTTTATTAATTTAACTTTGCCATGTATGGAAAGTGTTTAATTCGAAACATGCAGACCTTCATTACAACTTAATTTTAGTGAATATAAACCCTCCTCTTAGCGCTGCATATAAAAGCTCTACACTGTTAGTTACTTAACGCTTGGGGTTGAACGGCACTGCACTATATAGCACATAGCTCCATTCCGTTCTTTATAAATCGCACAACGAAGTTTGTGATCTCATGCAGACCTGCAATACTTCCCTGCAAAATCGTCCGTCTTCAGCGGTGATAAAATGCGCCTAAGTGAAGCCTGAGAAACTCGCCGAGCTAATAGATTTAAATCTTACCGATAACTACGCTCCCAAAAGTGTCCTCGATCTTCCACTTTTTATGAAGGTTAACTATCAGCTGGGCATAAATATCGCTAGTATGGTGAAGGGCCTTTATAAAAAAATATGCCCACTCAAGGCTAAGTGAGAAGGGAAACCGCTTTAACTGGCTGTTGGATTGCATACTTGCTGCCACCTAGAATAGTGCAAATAACTGTTCACGTATTGTTTATATTTTTGCAGATGGCGTGACTGAAGCGGAATGCCGGATACCTTTCATAAGGCGACAAAATTGCCGGTAGAAGCAAAATTTATTGACACGCGTTGATGAATGTTCACCAACCGTTAACGGAACGCACTCGTCTCGTGCACTGCCTTGGAGCTCATTTTTTAAGCCCCGCCAGCAACCCCACAGCGGCTAATAGTCTGAACAGCTAGTTTTGCCGGCCCATGGCAGAGCGGTACAAGGGCGTTTCGTTAGCGTGCGGTGAACTCTTATTAACGAGTGTCAATATCTCCCGACCTAAGCCGGCAAGACAACGAGCTCGGAGCTCAGTAGTTAGAGCGTTAGACTCTGATTGAAAGGTCGCGAGTTCGAGGCTCTGGTGAGGTGCCACTTGGGTCTGGGTAGGACTGGCTGATGATGGCTTATAAGTCAGAAATGGCCATTCCAGTCTGCCTTGTCTTTTCCGGCGATATTATCTGCAAACAGTATTGTAGGACTCATCAGAGCATGCAGCGAGACTAGAGGAAAGCGACACTACAAATAGCCGAAGGGACCTCAGTAAAAAATGGCTGAAGGTGGTTAAAAATTGATGCGCTTATGTGACGGTAAAAATATGCTCTTTGAAGGGTGAAACGCAAGAAAAGTATATAAAATGAGTCCTTTGACTAGGTCTAAGACATGATTAAACTTAGTTCCTTGGCGATGTTTAGGAATCTATGAAAAGTTTGTGATGATTTTTAGGACACTGTGTGTTGGCAAGTACCATTTGCAGCCACCAAGAATAAGCCTGTGATATCCAAATCCGTACTACACCCCAAAAACGTTCAGTGTTTCAGTCCCTGTTCATATCGAGCAAGTTACTGCTTCTGCAATTTTGATATTCTGTCCTAATCGACTCATGAAGCATTTCGTTCATATTACAGCGTAATCGTTAGTTCATGAAGATTATGTATAAGACATACAACATGATCCATGGTAATTGCAAAAGTTTATGAGAGCCATGCAACAACTTGTCGATAGCGTAGAAAAATACTTGATTTTCTTTGGACAGAATGTATGCTGCATGTGGTCCTGAAATCTTGAATACAAGTATGACGTCCGCTAGGGTTCAAAAGTATTTGGCAGTTAAGAAGATTTTGTAAGACTGAAAGGTAACCTCTCTTCAGGAATACACTTGGAATAATACGTTGTTCTCTACTAAATGGGCTCAAGAAATATGATTTTTGTACATTTTTTCTAAAAAATATATTAAAATTTGTATAGGCATCAAATGTCAATTAGAAAATACATATTACCCAAGGAGACATTTTTTACAGAGCATGTTCAAAGGACGGCATCCTGGCGTGAGTGAAATATTTTTAGATAAGACTACTAGAGGTTTATCAGATTTGAATAATTCAATTGACCCAATTGTGAAAAATGCGTGGTCTCGGTTGCCTTCGAACCTCCATCAGCAAACGCCACGGCAAACGCCCTACCCATTAAGCTACGAAGGCACGCCGAAGCTTTGAATTTAATCACACACTTGGGTCGATTTACTTTCCCAGCCTACTGCACGTATAATCACGATAAAAAGTATCGCAATACTACTTAAATGATTTCTTTGAATTGTAAACGCATTTCAGAATTTCGGTTGGCATTTAAGGGGAGATGAAACCTACTTTTGGAATACTGTTTTATCTACTTCCAAGAAGACTATCAGCCAAAGACTGGGACATATGATTCACCATTTTTAAACTGACTAATGAAGCAGCTGTGATGGATTCGCCAATCTCATATGTATTATGCCCAGCCATGTATAATAAATAATCTTTCTGGCAAGACATTCACTTAGTACGGTCCAGGCGAATAACTGTTACATTCTTTTCCTTCTGTCGTACAGGGCCGGAAAGACGCTCCTGTGAGGAAGGCTAGACCATTTTCGCGTGCGCAACTGAGTGATCGGTTTAGCGTCCGGAGTAAAAACTAGTGGGTGGGATATGGAAGTCGGTTCAGTCGATTGATCGGACAAATAGGTGGCTGTAGAGCAACTTACTAATGGGAACTGGTACAAAGAAAAACAAAGGCAAATTTAATATAATCTCTGACACATTTGCCTTCACCTCTGCCACAACCAGCATCACCATAATCAAAACTAGAGTTCTTAGCCATGCCCCTATCACGGGGCATGCGGGAGGTGCATTTGACAAATATGAGGCCAGGTGGAGGTTAGGAATGCGTTCTTCGAGCTGTACAACGTTTACAGGCGCCAAACACAGGTTTGAGGTGACGTGCATAGGTCCAAGCTCACGCCATACCCAACACGTACTCCGAATACTGTAGCAGGTTGTTTATCGGTTTGTACTGGTGTCTAAGAGAGAGAGAGATAAGTCAATTCCGAGGGTCCTGTATCCACGGTATCCAGCAATATAAACAATCGAATGCCCTTTTACACTTTCCCGGTGGTAACTTATAAGACTATTATCTAACTGGAAAACACTATCTCCCTCTCTCAGTGCCAGGCTGCAATGGCTCCTCTTTGATAGGAACCTCACCCGTTTTCGCTCAGAAACAACTGTTTTTGTTAGTGGGAAATCTTTTTCGTGTGCATAAAATATTGATCGTTCTAGCGTCCGCACCGCTTCCGCCAATATACCGTGATTACTAGGCGGAATATGTAGGTCGATTCAGTCGAGAGGTCTGATAAACAGGCAGCGGTAGACCGGTGAATTGTTGAGAGCTGTTATCGAGATTAACAAGGGCTATTTAAACAGAAATTCTGACACAATTGCCTCTGCCGCTGCCACCATAATCATAATCAAAAATGGAGTTCATAGCTGTGTCCCTATAACGGGCCACGTGGGAGATGGGGCCAGATCGAGGTTAGGAATGCGTTCTTTGAGAAGTTCAACTTTAACAGGCACCAAACATGGGTGTGTGTTGTGGCATGTATAGGTCCAGGCTCACATGCGCCAGGCACCTACTCGAACATTGCATCAGGTTGGTAATCGGTTTGGAAGGATGTCTGAGAGAGAGGGGTCAGCTCCGAGGGTCCGGTACTCACGACACTCAGCGCATTTTCCTCACTACAAACTATCCAAGATGTAGTTAGCAGGACTTTAATCTGACAGGAGGAAAATATCTTCCTCTCGCAGTGTCAGGCTGCAATGGCTCCTCTTTGATGGGTCTCTCACCCATTTGGGCTCAAAAGTAACTTTTTGTGTTTGTGGGAAATGCTTTTCTATCTTGTTTGGCAGGTGTATATGCGCTGCTTGGTATTGTAATCCACTGATAATGCTCGCATCTTTGTTATTTTTGACTTTATTGGCAGAGCAGGAGCGAGTGCGGTAGAAGCAGTGCAAGTCCACTCTCACAATAGTCTCAATCATGCACAAGTCCTCGTCTTTGCGTCTGCCCTGCTGCGGGGTATTGTTCAATACAGTCGGAACTGAGAGCTTTATATTTAATTCATTTGAGAAATGAAGCAAATGCCTACACATACGACGATAAATAAGGAAATTCCTGCTATCTTTTCACTAATTATGCAGTAAAATACACCAAACCTATAAACCTGAAATAGCCATGGGTGACTAAACAACAGGGCTGAATGCGCATTGAGAGAATATGGAGGGCCTTGCAGGCAAACCTTTTATTTCACATATCTTTGTCATTTATCGATTTGATACAGGTATCTTTTTCAGACTGTTTATTTTTTCCATTTTCAGATTTGTAAAGCCTTCTGGAAAGCGCCCTAAATATGGACAATGGTTTGGTAGAATAGGCTCTGGGCAGTGAGATGTGGTTGGCATACTAGCCTAGAGTGCAGTCAGTGGCTGAGCAAATTTCCTGCGTAATGGCCAAAATTGCCCAATTCGTCTTGTGCTATATTTTGCTGTGACCTTGAGAAAAAAGTCGGTTAGAGCAAACACCACAAGATCGGGTTGCCTGAGTTACTGTAGTACAGAGACACCCGCTTTTGGGCCTTTATATCACGTGGGTCGTTTTCTGCCTGTTCGGCAGGTCCCCTTACCTTCATAGGTTCTTTTGCTTGTCCTCCAGTCTACCCTAAATGCACTTAAAACTGTCCAGCTAGACCTGAATAATCCCTGCTGGTTATTTTACAAGTGGTATAAATAGGAGGTAGAACTATCCTTCAAATGTTGTTTGCTTTGTTCTGGAAGAAATTGTGTACATGGCGTGCTCTATACGAAGTAGACGAAGTCTCCTAAGAATTAAATGCTTTAATTTGAATAAATCCTTCTGAATAATGCCTTTTAAAATACGCCTGCAAATTAATACCTAATATATCTGAATTTAAGAGGGCATCAAAAAAGTAAAGAAAGAAAGCCGGAAAAGAGTGTTTGGATGGGATAACAAGTTTTAATAGCAGAATAAAATCTATACACTGCGCTTTGCTTGAGCACCTCCTCAACTATTTGTGCAGATAACTTGCTATAAAATTTGGCAGTACCTTTCATAGTCTGCGTGATCTCTGGCATTTAACAGAAAAAGAATGAACAAAAATAATTTACTGGACAATGCGAAAGAAATTTGAAACTCATGGATGCTAGTTGTACACGGCTGGGATTATTTTGGCCTCAGAAGTTATCAAAGTGCAATACTCAGTAAGTCGAATTAACATATTCTTTGGATTTTCTTGCATAGGTCCCTGTCGTTTGTTTTATTCTATGGTGGATGTGGACTACGTTATTGCGCTTTAAGAGAATCACTTATAAATCCTGGAGCAACGGGTAAAAGTTAATCAATGTGAAGCTTTATGCATACCGTGGTGTATAAACGTTTCAAGCGCGAATTGGTAACAACACTTAATTTCCCATAAAACGGATTTCGGGTGTAGTATCCTTGAGTGCATCACGGGCGTCAAAATCTGGTGAGGAATTACATGCGTGTTAGTTAGTATCTCGAATGTGGTAAATGAATTCGGTGTAAGCCCTAACCTAGGTGCTGTGAGGATAACGCTCTGCTGACTGAATGCAAATAAGCCCGAAACAGTTCTCTATCAAGTTATCCCCAAATGATTTTGTCCCTTTCCGCTATTACAGCTTGGCAGACTTCACCTACGTGTGCATGACCCCTTCCACCCCACCCGAAGTTTGTTTACTTTGGTAAGCTAACTGGATCGGTGTGCGTCTATTCCTGAGTAAATATCCGATTTATCATCCCACAAAGCAGCTGAAGAAGACAAAAATGCTTTCTGAAACAATACTGTAAGCAAACTAGAGCACATGTCTTACCACTCTGATGATGGAAAATAAGATGATTGCTTAAAGTCAACACAAAAACAGTGTGGTTCAATAAAGCGCCTTATTGTCTGCTTCGTCTTCGTTGAAGGATGGTGAACGGAATATTTTATCTGGACCTCGTATCTTCAGCTATGTTAGCATCTATATATCGCTTCGGTTTATATAGCATCCTTTGTCATCGACTGTAGAGAATTTGAAGCAAATACACCTTCTTTATGGTAAAGAAGGCGACGTTAGCTGGCTAAGTCAAGCGTAGTTTCGAACATCCGAATACTAAACCCAGCAGTTAATTTAAGATCTGTAGCCCCCAACAACAGAGAGATAAGACAAAAAATAAAAGGAGAAATCGAGCAGCAGTGAGAAGACTTACACGGCGCTGTTGTTTGGGCTTCAGCAGAGGCTGGAGGAGCGCAAAGATGCGGCTGAACATGACGGGCTCATTCACCAAGTGGACAGCCTTCACACGGACTGGTGTATTGTCTTGGAGGAGACGGGCTACCCGTCGGGCAAAATCCAGATTTAAAAGTTGACATGCATGCTTCCAACCGAACCCGCTCAGAGATACCAACACCACTAATCCATGCACCTGAGTCTCGTGGTAATTCTGTGTATGTGTGTGTTAAAAAAAAACAAACGACTCATGGAATAATTACACGGAAAAATAAAGCCTGACTCTTAATTTCGAAACGAACTGAGTTACCCTATGCGTTGACAGCATTTCTAGCTGCGCCTAATAAAGTATACTGATAAGTGTTAACACATCCACTTTAGTTTATTAACATGTACGCTGGATAACACTTAAGATGAATTCACTGGTGACTGACGTGTCATCAGCACTTAGGAAAACTTGCCTGAAGCAATTCGCCTTATATGTTACTCGACTGCTTAAAACTTAACTAGCATAAATCAACCTGCCAGTTAGTAGTCTCACTTTCGTAGAATTTTTTGACTGGCGAAGGCCACTTATTGGTGCTCGGAAATCAATTCCTTACCGCGGCTTCCATCTATCGAATTTTTTGAACATTGTGGTGATCGACTTGAATTTTGTCCACTTACAAGTCTGCATATAAAATAGCGAAATATTTAGAAGCCCTCGATTGTCTTACCGCATCACCTAGAACTATTTAAAAAAGTCATGTAGATATATTTTCCAATTCGGCTTCATCCACAGAGAATAAAATAAGGAAGTCCAACTTCCAATAAAGCATTAGAAGAGCAAGGATCTCAAGGATGCATTTACCTAGGCGTGAGAAGGCAGTGTGCTGATTTTAGCAAGGAAATTTTTGAAACACCAGTAAAATGTTTGCTCTGCCTACTAAAATGTCGAAAAACAACTCGACATGTGCAGATTCATTGGTGTATACTCAAGAAGAACTGATACATTATATATTCGTATTAACTCAACAAAAAAACCAATTAGAACCTAGATTAACCGTAACCTATCGTAATTATTCGACATGAACTAGAAATTCGTCGGTTTATATTTCACGTGATACATAATTTATGATAGCAAAAGGCGTTTAGATGCGTTACTTATACGGACGGCAATTTACAAATTCACCTAATCCCGCACAATTTAAGAACTAATAAGCAAGAATACACGGTGCTATCTCTAAAGCTAAGAAATAAATTCCTCTTAAACGTAATTAGGGCCTACCTGCAAAAGATCCTCCACAACAATCACATTGGCGCGCAGAAGATCTGCACTAGGCCAATCGTCCGGCTGCCAAAGTGCTGGTCGAAAAACAAGAATCCGATGGCCTTCCTTTGTTGCCTCTGGCAATAGAGAGACTATACCATTCGAAAAAACGTGGTAAACGAGGGAGGGTTTCAAGTTTTCGAAGACATCCGGATATTGCAGACGGACAGCATAGTAGTTCATATAAAGTGCGAGCGCCTTTTGCATATCGTGTTTTCGTGCCCGCAGGAAGCGCAAGAGAAAGGCATCTTCTAAACAACCGTTCAAACCTGGTAAAAAACGTATTTTTTTAAAATTAGTCAAAAATTTTTTTGAATGAAAACGAAAGCGTTAAAGTGCTTGCACATGGTCCGCCATGCAGGTAAACTGCCAGGTATACCCGGTAATGGACATGATGAAAACTGCGAACCATTATAATGTTCATTGCGAACCTTTGGCATATGTATTTAAAAATTTCCGAAATCGTAAGTCACTCGTTCATTTTTAAACAAAATTGGCAGTTTGACCAATTTAAAATATGCATGCGTTGCATTTACAAAAAAAACCTTCTTGGTCCAGTATTTTATGCCTGAATTGTTGTAAAGCAGTTGGAATAGATTCATGAATTTCATTCAATTCGATTCTGGCTTTCTCGATCGTCGCAGGTTCTAATTCTCTGAGAGTAAAGTCGACAGCACTCATTCCTCTGTGGACTTGAAATTGTCGTCAAGGTCATAATTTAAAGCATATGGACAAGTGCATGTCAAGGCTTAGGAGTAATTCTCGATTAACCTAAACTTTAAATTCTCCCGAATTTTGTGCAAGAAGTGGTTAGCTTTTCACTCAAGAATGAAATGCGTTGCGTCTATCCCGTCTTCCATCTTGAAGCTGTTTCATTAACGAGCCCAGGTAAGTGCAGTTGGTGTAAAACAGGGGTCGGCAACCCATGGCTCGCGATCCATATATGGCTCTTTTGATGATCGCGTATTGCTCTTTCAGAAACTTCAGATTTTGTGCTAGTGGTTACTCTTTAGGGGTCTAAGTAGTGAGTTGTACTTGGATCACAACAATCATCACGCCCAATCCCAGGTTGGAAGTTAAAAGACACAAGTCATCAGAAGAAGTGATATATTATGCACAGAACTCCCAAATGCAGTCCCACGTGGCAGTAGCCACTGGCGAAGCCAGGGCTAGTATTTATTGTGCCCAGCTAGACTTGAGAGAGCTTGAGACAGTGGTGACAGCTGATTCAGTAGGATTGCTAAGCAGGTTCAATTGTTCTGTTATTGATGTCTTGCATTTGCCGGAGGGGATGTCACCTACAGAGACCGAGGTGTGGACTATTTTAATTGCCCCAGAGGAAGTTGGACGCCCCTGTGTGCTTGGGTAAGTTGGCGTGACTAAATAAACTACGATCCCCAGGGTGGCGGCCTCGGGACAGCGAGGAAACTGAAGGAAAGGGGACGCTCGTGCAGCTGTTACCAGCTTCCCAGCCGCAGCTGCGAGGTCAAGCCTCAGTGCAAGAGAGCATTTAAAAGTTGGTTGTGGCAACACATGACTTTGGGATCGCGGGTTTTGGAGAACGAAGGCGGGGGAGTGCATGCATTTTAGCAGTCCACTTCTAATGACGTGCCACCACAAGCTTGCTCAATAACAGCCACTCTTCAAAAGAACGACAGCCCGTAGACCTGATCTCAGCTTGGTCAAGGTCACGCTGGCAGACAAGATTATCTTATGCGCATAGGCCAGCCGGCTTTGTTTCATATAGTGCCTCTTGTTTATGTCCCCCGGACGGAGCAAGCAGTCCATTCGCAAAAACTTGCGTTGTGGATTAATACATCCATCCTAACTTTTGACTGCTCTATTTCCTCAGACGGATTGCACATCTCTAAACGCTACATTCTGTCTCATTTGCCCAAACTTAACCACTGCAAAAAGAGTATGGCGAAACGAAAAGGAGATTAGAACTATTGTACATTTCAATATGAATAGGCCGAAGAATTCACCTTAGTGCAGAGAGTAGATTATAGGGTGTGCCAAATTTGCAATGACAAGATATCATCGATAAAACGGTAGAATGTAAAGCGCCACTTCGACACACGCCATGATACGTTTGCATCAAAGTACCCTGCTGGAGATAGCCGAAAGAAAGCATTCCAAGAGCTTATGAGCAGGATGCAAACCAGCCAGAGGCAACTCCATGCGTGGAACGGCAAAGTTACTATAACTACGCGAACTTTGTTTGATTTTTATCAATAGTTCGGAATGGAAAACCATTCACAGATTGCAAGTTTGCTAAAACGTTCATGTTGGATTTAGCCGATGAACCTTTTGATGATCTTCCGAACAAAGACAAGGTAATTAAACGAATTATTACAAAAATAAGGTTTGTATGCAAAGCAATCTTTTTCGCCGTCAAAAACATCGGAAGGCAGGAAAAACCTACCCCAAACCCCTTCTTTCACAGTGACTATTGCATTTGTTTTGGTCTTTTGCTAGGTCAATAGTATGCGAAATAAAGTGAAAAAACCTGACTTCTAAGAAACATTACTAGAAAAACATGAAATTAAATAACAATGCATTCTTTGTGTTACGGTTTTATAGTAAGAATACTTGGAGTCTGCAAAATCTGCCACGTCTTTTAACTGAGGTTGATTTAGCCGCGGTCAGTTTGAAGGCGAAAAAATCAGCTGAGGACATTGTGTAACGAACCGAGACGACCGATGGGCGATTTAGTGCGACTATAACTCGAAACAGAACAACGAATGCGATTACAAGATGAAAACGACCGAACCCAAAGAAGAACCAGACCGTTTAGACAAAGACTACTACTCTTAAACTTTACTACTAATTTAAGGACTAATTTATTAGTCCTGGCTACAACAATCAGAACAATCAGTGAAGTCGTCCTTTGGCGCGGATGATTGACTGTCCTGGTCCTGTTCCTGGCCGGAGATGACTTCTAGGAGACGTTTGGAGGCGGCTGCCAGGAGTGACGATCAACCTTCCATAGGGCCGTCTATATATAGTAAGAGACAGCAGGATTAAGTCTATATTATAGAAGATAAACCAATGGGAATGCTTAATTTATACAATAGCCAATAGCATAAACTCGCCGACATAAAATAGCCGATCAGTTAGCCAAATAAAGTGAAAAACCTGACTTCTAAGAAACATTACTTGAAAAACATGAAATTAAATAACAATGCATTCTTTGTGTTACGGTTTTATAGTGAGAATACTTGGAGTCTGCAAAATCTGCCACGTCTTTTAACTGAGGTTGATTTAGCCGCGGTCAGTTTGAAGGCGAAAAAATCAGCTGAGGACATTGCATCTTTGTAACAACCCAAGAGACTGAATGATTGTTTAAGTACACCAAGGTCGTCACTTTTGGTGCGGACCCAGGATGGAGATGCTGTGATCGAGTGTCAGTGAAGAAACCGCTGCCCTTTTCCCTCACAGCCGCTGACCCCCTTCCCGCCACCGTCGTCGTCGATCGTATCGCCGTCCCACACACCATGTCAGCACTCCTGTCTCGCCCCTGCAGTCGCCCACAGCACTGTATTCCCCACCGGTAACTGATCAGACATAAGAGAACACACTCCATTCCAGATGGGACTTGCATCTGTGTAACGCCGTTCCTTATCCCCATATTATTTTCTTACTCTATACGTATTCTTTATTACTAGTAGATTCCTCTGCACATATTCACGTCTCCTTTTACTCCGGCCTTAATATTTGTGTGCTTGGGTGATGCTTATCAATCCAGCTCCGAGTTTCCGATGCCGAGCTATCCTCAGGTCTCTTATCCTTTAGGTGTGTGCCAACCTCGACATCCCTGGCCCGCTACATCTTCCGTATATATGGGTCTGTTCGATACCGAGATTACAATCGTTGTCCATGGGCAGGAGTTTGATAATAAGATGGGATGTTGCAGATGGCTGAGGTCGGTCGAGGCAGCTGGAAGCTGATTGCGAAGTACCATCGTCATTGAAGTGCATCGGCAGAAGACACTTGGCCTTTCATTTGTCGAATATCTAAGTGTGATTGAGATTTAAATGATTCAAATTTATACTTCTGATAAATTATAAGAGGAAACAATATGTATTTTAGTATAGTTGTAGAGAAAATTGTTTTCTTTCATAATTTTCTATAAAAATTGAGATGTTAGTCGAAGAATATTGGAATAGATAAATTGTTCTTAGTTTTATTTTTAAGGACTATAAAAAGAGGCAAGGCAAATTTTGCTTAACCTTTGATTTGATCAGCGTTAGAAACCGTCGTCTGGAAAGCCTCCAGCAGTTGCCAGTTTTCCCAAAAATGTGCGGGAACTCTCCTGGACCGTTAGATCCCTTTTGGTCCGAATTGGATGTCAAAGAACTTGTTTGCAAAGTGTCCTATTTTGTTCAGAAATATATGCGTCATGTCATTTAAAAAGAACCGCTTGGTCTTTCTTCTAAATTCGGCTAAACTGTGGCTTTTGCGAATATCGTTGGGTAGGGCATTCCATATGATCGCATATCTTATGGTGTAGAAATTTGATCGCTGGGCCGTCCTAGCTTTAGCGTTATGAATTGTTTGCTGGTTGTTTCTAGTGAGACGGGAACCGTTTTTCTTTGTTAACATATTATTGCTGAGGATGTTATGTTTAAATAAGAAAGTTAAGCCATTTTGGAGTCGCCTTTGCCAGACGGGTTTGCGACCATATCTATTGTACATTATAGTATAGGAGTTTCGGGCCTCATCGCGTTTACACAGAAATCTGTTATACCTTCTCTGGATTCTTTCAAGTTTCTGTCTCTCATCTGATGACATGGTACCGAAAAATATTGATCAGTAATCTAGAATAGGTACAACGTTCATTTTGTGAGGTTTAGTCTTAAGTGTAATGGATGTGAAATTTTTACTTATGAAGCCGCATAGTCGATTGGCTTTTGGTGTGATTTGTTTAACATGTGGGGATAAGTCAAGAGTATTAGAATAGCTAATACCTAAATCTTTTAAATATGTTAGCTCTTTTGTTTCTTGACCACTTAACATTACGGGGGGAAGTTTTAGTGGTCCAAAAATCATGAGATGACATTTTGTTGGTGAAAATGGCATTTGCCACTGAACACTCCAGTCGTTTAGTTTTTGAAGGTCTAATTCAATTGTTCGTTGCACACTACTTATCGAATGTGTGTTATAGGCATATGCGAGTTTTAAGTCATCTGCATATAAAAATGCTTTAGCAGAGGTTGATATAGTGGATAACTCATGAATGTAAATGAGAAATAAGAGGGGACCTAGGATAGTGCCTTGAAAAACACCACTGCTTATATGAGCTGGTTCTGATACTATATTTCGAAGTTTTACTTCTTGGAATCGGTTTTGAAGATAGGATTTGAGTAAATTAAGGAGGGGGGGGGGCGAATCCCGTGACTCATGACTTTTTGGATAAAAAAGGCGTGTTGAGAGGGAGCTATGAGATTTACATTCGTCAGATAGTCTAACATTTGGTTATAAATTACTTTATCTAGACATGCCTTTGTCGGTAAAAACTGTTTATGAGTGTACCATCATGATGGCAATCCACGTGGAGGAAACGCAAAAAAGACAAAATTGCGGCGCCGTTCTTTTCCCTGGCTTTGGATGAGTCAACAGACGTTATTCATTCGGCGCAGTTCAGTGTGATTGCAAGATATGCTAGTGGTGATACACTGCACAAATAAAGTCTTGCGGTCCTGCCAACAAAGGGATCCACAAGAGGTAAGGATGTTTCAAGTCTTTCATGGATTTCGCTCAAGAAAAAAAACTACCTATGGATAAACCTATCTCAGTGTGTATTGATGGTGCTCCGTGTATGGTGGAGAAAAACAAAGAATTTGTGGCGCTCCTCTGTGAATATGAAAAAAGACCCATTCTACATTTCCATTGCATTCAACATCAGGAAGCTCTTTGTGCTCAGATATGCGACGGGCTGCTTGGCGAAGTGAAGTCACTGGTCATCCGTGTGATTAACTTCATTGTTGCTCGAGCCTCAAATGATCGACAGTTTAAAAAACTGCTGGATGAAGTTGAAAATAACTATCGTGGCCTGATTTTGCACAGCAAGGTACGTTGGTTGTCAAAAGGGAAGGTGCTTAGCCGCTTTGCAGCTTGCCTGAACGAAAGCCGGACGTTCCTCAAAATGAAGGGCATTGAGCATCCTGAGCTAGCCAAAATTGAGTGGCTCCTCATGTTTTGCTACCTCGTGGATATGACCGAATATCTGAACCAACTTAACGTTAAATTGCAAGGCAATGGAAATGCAATATTATTCCTTTAACAATCCGCGTTTGCTTATGAAAACAAGCTTGAACTCTTAACAGTAATCGCCGGCTATTAAGCCCACCTGGGGCCCAGAACAAATTGGGCCTAATAAGCGGCGGGCGCATTAGCGGAGATTCCTAGTTCTTGATTAGCAAACGCAGGATAGGCACTAAACATTACATACGTACTCTATTATGTAAAGAGCTTGGTTATGCACAAGACAAGCATGCTTTTTATCTATATTTTACGGAAAAACAAAAAAAAATATTTGCAAAACGTAACCAGTTGCGCACGCAGAGAGATGAGAATTTCACTCTATCCTGTTTGCAAACTGGGCTTTGTAGCCGGTGACTGGGCTTATTAGGTGGCGGATTTTACTGAATAAAATTCCGTCCCAAGCTGATTTGGGCTGCATAGGCGGCTGGACCTTTAAACCGTGGGCTTGATAACCGGCGACTCCTGTATAATAATAGTGCCCTCTCCCTCTAGTCGACCAGAAATTTGTAAATTGAGACCAACGTCGTAAAAAACCACTCAAGTAGATCGACTGCAAAATAAGAATAGAAAGAGAGTAGGCATAAAAAGAACCAACTCCTGGTACTGTGTTATTGCCCCAGTGTTAAACGGACAGGCAGAGTATGGCTGAAGGAGAGATTGACGTTGAATGACTCGGGCTTGAAAACCGGCGACTACTGCATCATGTATAAACAGGCAGCTAAGGCTTGAACGCGAGTGTGTCAGTGTACTTGTGCCAGCCTAGGTTATGCACTGAAATGCCTTAAAGGTGGGGCGAGCAGACGCATTACTGTTAAATCAGTTCTTAGCAGAAGGCGGCTGTTTTACAGCCTGCTGCCCTTAGGGGGGCGGGTTGGGCAGGTAGGCCTTAAGACGAAGCCGGGCTTTTTCGCTAGTGAGTATTATAATAACATTATTTCAAAGAATACATTCAGAGGCTTATTATACAAGCATTTAATGTAATTTCATTTGAAAATATACTATATGACTCTTTCTAAAATGTTTTTCCAAATATTTGCTCTTTTGGCTCTCTGAGTTAAAAACATTGCCGAGCCCTGGTGAAGAACATGTCAAGTACATTATTACTATAACCTACTTCGCACACAGTTGATCCCCCTGTCCACACTGTGGTGGGGCAGGCATAACAGACATCGTCAAAACGACGGCCAACATATCAATGACCACAAAGGTTTCCGCGGTCAACCCTACTTGGCTATCTGCGTACCGTGATTACCCCGCTAGCGATCTTATCAGCCAGACATGACGGCCTTAACATTCACCCTTGTTTCGAACCAAAGCGGACTGTCGATGATCTGAACGGATGCCTCTGTTTTTCTAGTTTCGTTGACGGACTCTGCAATCAGCAAGGAAAAATCAGGATGCGGCTTCTACACGGTGATGATCCTGGGAACCTTGCAATGCCACCCCCCCGTTGGAAACCCCTTTTTTCTCCTTAATCCAACGCATTACCCCCACAAGAGCGACAGTTTTTCTCACTAAAATTCCTGAGGAGTTTTTTTAACTGTCTGCTCCTATTTTTATCCTATGACATAGGAAAACTGGCTTCGCCAACAGTCTGAGAAAACAAATTTCTGCTACCACTGCCCATATGCACAAATAGGGCACTCAAAGTAATTTTCCTTACATATCCTTCAATATGCTGATACCGAAACTGACCGCATCTACGAATCCAAAGTGTCACAGACAGGTGCCTTGTTGATCCCATGCATCTAGAACAATTTGTTGTGATTGCGCTCAGTATAAATTGCAATCATTTGATGAATTTTGGTTTTGTAATGCCACACATTTAAAGAAGGAGAACGGTTGTTCCCCGCGTCACAACACCGAATGGATTTTAATGTAGAATCTTTCCTGGGGGTGGGGATACTTATGGAACATATTTGATTTAGCGTATTATCAATGACTCCTTAAAATAAGATAATTAAGACTATTAAGGGGGCTTTTTTATTTCATTATGAAATAAGAACAGTAGAGGAACAGAACCTTAAGGCAGTATTCTGCAAGCTTCAGTTATTTCTGCCCCAAAAACGAAAAGTTCAGAAGGGTTTTGATATCAAAAACCAAATACACAAAATCGATGAATATTTTGTCCAGTAGAGTTAAAACTCTTACTTCAGTTGCCTTCTAAGTCAATTATGTCATTGTAGTGTTTGATGAAACCTACATCCCGAAAGTCACTTATACATTGCGAATGGACGACAAGGTAGTCTAGGATGGTCCGTTATTGCTCTTTAGCCGTTGCTGATCAGTTTTCGCCGATCCCGGTTATGGGGCAATTTCTTTTCGAACACAAAGTTATTTGCTAAGTAATTCAACCGTTTAAAGTATTGAGTCACAGCCTCGTTGACTTCTGTAGGCAGTCTTTCAAACCAACCACTTACAGCGCTTCAGTATGTGAAGCCGTTGCAGAAAAGCATGCTGCCTTACACGGATTTACGTGCAACCAGCTTGGATGCTGTGTGACTTACGAAACCGAGTATTCAGCACAACGTTAAGGCTTGAATGATGAGCACTAAACACCGAGGTTCGGTAGCTCTAGTAACCAACAAATGCTAACATGACGACGTTCCGTGTTAAAAAAAAACCTGCAGAATCAAGTAGAATCTTCTTGTCCCTGTTCGCAACTGACAACTGCAGCCTAGGATCCTCACAGAATATCGCATAAACTCGGGGACTGCAAATATGAGATAGTTATAACACGGACTGCTACCAATCTGATGGTTGCCTCGTAGTCCTGCGATTGTGTGAGCGTTTTAAAATTCCTTGAATAGAGTGCGGGTGCAAATAGCTTATCACATCCAGCATGGCTATTTCAGCTTCTTCATGATACTGTTATCATTTTTATTGTTGACATTATTGCTGTTGCAGTTGTCATTTATTTTATTATATATTAGCGGGCACACTCATCGGAGAAGGCAAATGTTTTGACATAAAGTGACTCCGACATGTTCAAAGAGTTGATCATTGAGAAGCTCACTTAGGAACCATGAGCATGTATAAAAGAAGTAGTGGGTTTACTCAAAATGCTCCAATACTCACCACCTTATTCTGTTCTGGAGGAAAAGTCGTGTATTTTTACAAGGAAGTTAGCAAAGGCCGCAGTAAATGACGAATGGCCGGTTGTGATCATGCGTACGTATCCGTCAGTAAGGACCATGAATGAAGCCTGAATGAAGACCGTTCATATGGAAGTCAGGCGGCATCAGCTTACTAAGTTTGGAGAGTATGAACTCATGTGTAATTGTCTACACACAAATTTGCGTAAATTCATGGTTCAATGGCCCAATAGCCCAGAGTTCATGGTTCGTAAAGCGGGGAATAAATTAGACGTAACAGGCGTTTACGAAACGTCCGACGAAACTCAGTTCAAGGAGATTCTGGCACTGGCTACTGATGAGATTGGATCACCGTAGAATATCAAAAAGAAGCAAGGACACAATTTTAGGGAGATTTAGCAACTCATAGTAATTATCAGTAGAGACGACAAGCCAAAGAGGCCAAGTTAGTCAAACGGATACTAGATCAAACCCTGCTGTTGTTTGCCCTATTGACTTTACAAAAAATATCAAATACAGTTTTATATACCAGTGTATACCATCCCAATTTTTAGAAATTGCCTTTGACAAAAGCGATAGATAGGGCCATTTCTATTTAGGATTTGAAGCAAACTGATGTAATCTTTACGATTTTTGATTGTTCCCTGTGCGAGGATATTCGTTTTTCCTATTCTAGCAGAAAAATCTTATGTACCATGTGTGATCCATTTCATGCGAACCAGGTAGAAAATGCTTAGATTGGCGATAGGTTTGCGTGTAGGGTTTGGTGTAAGGTAAGGGCTGCGGTAAATGTTTCGATAATAGTGAGTGTTGTTAAGGAGGATAGACTAAGTGCAAGACTATCTGTCTTTCTTGGGGTGGGAGCGCTAACATTAGCCTGAGCTGTTGGGGTAGGGGGAGATATTATCCAGTCCGATTGCCTGATACTGACTGAGTGATCGCAAACTGATACGCATTTTTCGCAGAAATGCTTGTCCAGTAGGGGTATTGCTTGTGACTGAGTTACCCCATAGAAGTTGGTTATTTACAACAACCAAGTGATCCAGCGTCCACTGTTCTCCCCCAGGAAAGGTCCTCCCCGGATGACCGCACAGTCGACCCGGAAAGGGGCGGGGAGAACCTGACTGTAACAAATTCTCGAGCAAACAGAAAGTTAACCGTCCTGTACACAAATGCACAGAGTATGCTTTCAAAGCTTGACGAGCTGAAGATTCATGCCTTTGAGTTATCACCAGATATAGTTTCAATAACGGAAACTTGGCTGTCTGAACAGGTAGCCGACGGCGAGGTATCCATGCCTGGCTATCAACTGTTCAGAAAAGACAGAGAAGGTCATCAAGGCGGTGGCGTAGCAACTTACGGTAAAAATGGACTCACAGTTTTAGACAAAACGGATAAACTGGCGTGTACTTCCGAGGCCATCTGGCTGTCCATTAAAGTACCAGGTGCACCCAACCTCGATGTACTGACACTCTACCGACCACCGAGAAAAGAGCCAGTAGTGGATGCCTCCTTGCTAGAGGAGCTGGAAAAGATTACTGCCCGATCGGACATCCTGATTGTGGGGGACTTTAACGCGCCTCACATCGACTGGGGTGCGGCCTGCGCACATAGCTCCGATCTAACCTTCGACAGCTGCCTTCTCAGCATGACTCTGAAGTTATTTCTCACGCAACACGTCACTTTTCCGACAAGGATGCGCGATGGCCAACAGTCCAACTGTCTGGACCTCGTTCTCACGAAATCGCAGGACAGCATCGACGAAGTGTCATGTCTCCCACCACTAGGTAAAAGCGACCATGTTGTACTGCTATGGGAGTACTCGTTATTCTCAATACCGGAGAGACCCTCAACAGCCAGACGAAATATTTGGCGAGGCGATTTCGATCGAATGAAGACCAAACTCACGCGCGCCGATTGGGAAACTCTATTTTCTGGAAACATAACTGCAGACTGGGAAGCGTTCCGGACCACACTGCACAGACTCATCAACAACCACTGTCCAATTTCGCGAAAAAAGGTGAACACTAGACCGCGATGGCTTACGCAGGCCTTAAAAATAGAAGTGAACAAAAAGCGGAAGCTGGGGGAAAAAATGCTAGCAGACAGGACTCCTGCATCTGTCAGTGCCTACAAAACTCAGAGAAACCGGGTCAAGGGTCTTATTCTCACAATAAGACGGGCTTTCTAAGCAGACTTGCTAAACCGGGCCACAGTGAACCCCAAACTGTTTTACAGTTATCTCAGGCAGAGTACCAAAAACAAGGATCCGATACCCCTGCTAAGGACCGCTGAGGGTAGAGACTTGATAGATGATGAAGCGAAGGCTGATCATCTGTCGAAATTTTTCCGATCAGTCTTCACAAAGGAAACGGCATACGATCACCCCACCGACGACACCGAAGCGGATACAGTAGTTGAGACTGTCCAATTCCCCGAGGCTGCTGTTCTTAAGGAACTCTTAAGCTTAAAAGAATCTACGTCACCAGGTCCTGACAACGTATCAGCCAAGATTTTGAAGGAGCTCGCCAATGAGTTGGCCAAACCACTCTCTATGCTCTTCCAAACCTCCTTCGAAACCGGATGCCTACCAGTAGATTGGAAATCCGCGAGGATTACACCGCTATACAAGGGGGGAAGCCGGGTCTCAGCGAATAACTACTGACCAGTCAGCCTTACTGCAATCTGTTGCAAAATCATGGAAAAAATTATCAAGCAACAACTTATGCAGTTCCTAGAACAAAACCATCTGCTATCGGATGCTCAGCATGGTTTTCGTAGAGGTAGGTCCTGCGTTACAAACTTGCTCTACTGTTTAGAACGGTGGACTGAGGCAGTCGATAGTGGAAACTCAGTGCATGCTGTCTATATTGACTTCAAAAAGGCTTTCGATAGCGTGCCGCACCACCGCCTCCTTTATAAAGTCAGCCGCATAGGAGTAAGGGGTAGGCTCCTTACGTGGATAAAAAGCTTCCTAATCGGTCGCTCGCAAACTGTCCACATCAGCGACAAACAGTCAGCCAAGGTTGAGGTTGAGAGTGGTGTTCCCCAAGGCTCCGTTCTCGGCCCTATTTTGTTTGTTATCTACATCAACGACTGTGTCCGCGAACTGGATTGCGGCATCGCCATGTTTGCCGATGATTTAAAACTTTGGAGCGAAATTCGAACTGTGGCTGACGAAGTGCACTTACAGGAAAATTTAAATAGACTTCAAAAATGGTCGGCGGACTGGCTCTTACCGTTCAATGAGAGCAAGTGCACCACTATTCGAGTTGGCAAATCCGGTTCTTCAAACGGCACGGCTTACCGACTGAATGACATACCATTGAAGGAAGTGAACGCCCAGAAAGACTTGGAAGTCTGGATCACACCCTCGCTTAAACCCTCCCTGCATCGCACAAAGGTAGCCAAGTCCGCGATGTCGATCCTATACCTCGTCAAACGAGCTTTTTCTACCTTCAATGAAGAGTGCTTCACAAAAGTCTTCGGAACCTTCGTACGACCGCACCTAGAATCCGCTATCCAAGCTTGGAGACCCTGGGCCAGGAAAGACATCAACATCCTGGAAAAGGTACAACGGCGCGCAACCAAACTTGTTATGGGGCAGGGCTCGCAGCCTTATGAAACACGGCTGTCGAATCTCAACCTCCTCCCTTTGCGCTACAGGCAGCTTCGGGGGGACCTGATACTAGCATTCCGCGTATTACGTCTTCAAGACTGCTGTCTTATATCAGGGGATTTTTTCGAATTAGCAACGACCACGAATCTGAGGGGTCATCCCCTCAAATTAAAGGTGACAGGGGCCAGGCCGGACGCTCGGAAACACTTCTTTTCAAAAAGAGTGGTCGGAGCGTGGAATGCGCTTCCTCAGGACGTTGTTACGTCGGAATCGCTAGAGGGGTTTAAGCAAAAACTGGATCGATATAGCAGTGCACGATGGTTCGGAACTGACACTTTGCAATAACAATAATGCTAATTCCAATTTTTCAGTAGTATTAGTTTTTATATCAATTCACGTTTGCTATTTATAACGCCCTCCCACGCATAGCCTAATGCGAAGGTCTCCGCGGTCTACCCTACTTGGCGATCTGCGTACCGTGATTACCCGCTGACAATCTTATCAGCCAGACCTGCCGGTCTAAATAGTCACACTTGGTTCGACCCAAATCAGACTGTCGACGATCTGGACGGATGTCTCCGTTTTTCCAGTTCCGTGGCAGACTCTGCAATCAGCAAGGAAGAATCAGGACGTGGCTTCCACACGGTTATGATCCTGGGAACCCTTGCAATACCCCCCCCCTCCAGTGGGAACCCCCTTTTTTCTCCTAAATCCCACGCATTACCCCCACAAGGGCGACAGTTTTTCTCCTAAAAATCCCTGAGGAGTTTTTTCACTGTCTGCTCCTATTTTCATCCTATGACTCAGGACAACTGGCCTCGCCAACAGTCTAAGCAACAATTTTTTTGCTACCACTGCATATATGTACAAATAGGGCACTCAAAGGAATTTTTTCTACATACCCTCAATATACTGATACTGATACTGATACTGAAGACAAGGAAATGAATTGGACACCTTTAGATCCCCTGGGGCTAGAAGAAGAACAATACATCTACAACGATAGACTGCTATCACGAAATGACTGCAAGTAATTTAAGGAGCATATCCATTATTGGGCTTACAGCTAGTGATTTTTCAGAGGAAACGTTTTCTCTTAAGTCTTACCTTAATTTACTAATCAAACAAAGGGTATATCCTACAAAGCAGCCAGCTTCATGGACTGCTCCGAATGCTGAATAAAGAGGCCGATGGAGAAACGGCCATCATCTTCTAAGTACCATTGAATATCTGCGTCCCAAGATCACTGCGAAGTTGCATTTAACGTAGCGAAGTAAATAAAACAAAAAAATATTCCACATTGTTGCCATATTTAAAGAGTTTAGGGTTCTCGAAAGTTTCCCCGCCATTTGCACAGTGTCTACGCGTTCACGGATAAATTCAGCTTACTCCGGTCTTACAAGCCTGGTTTTCAGCTCCAGAAATCTTTAAAGCACATTTTCTCCCACGGTTGTGTAACGCCGACCTTGAGCTCTTGAAGAGTAGAAGAACAACAATTATTTCCCTAGGCGTACCAGCATGCGCCATGCTGTCTCATGAAATATGAGCTATAATTCACAAAAGTTGTTTTTGATTCAAAATATTTATTTAGTAAAGGTTTGAATATTAATTATAACGTGATCTAATCCTAAGATGCTTACGAATTTTCAGAATCGAGGCGGCCTGCATAAGCCGTAATCAGCAGTGCACCTTTTTCGCTTATTTACATTGAGGTCTTCGAAGTTGGAATAACAGTATCGAAAACATGAACCGAATTTTCTGTTTTGCAGATATTCCACAGCAAAGAACCATTGCAAAAAGTTTGCACTCCTAGTAGAACTCAAATGTTTAGAGTCCTCAAATTCGATCTGATGATATGAACACTCAGTAATATAGAAGAAAAACCGAAAATTTTGATGATGCCTGGATTGCTTGCTGCCGCCAGTGAGAAAAATAAGTAGCTATTTGCAGTTAAGCAGTATGGACAGCCGAGTTTATTGAACATTCTCTGCAAGCTGCTCTTTTGCTTAAAGCTTTGGTAGAAAAATAAATTATCTGACCAGGCCGTTTACACAATTGATATGCTAGGAGAAGGAAGGTGAGTAACGTTTCAAAATGCGTACGTAAACTAAAAAGTGCAGGAAATACTTGCCAATCATCTGAACTGAAGTAAGTTACGCACGAAGAACCAACCAACAGCCATAGACATCATCATTATGAAAATAATTTAGTTTATGGATATTTAGATTCAACGTTGGAGATGGTTATCGACCACGCAGTCGGAGGGCATCTTTATTTTTTATCCAGGTGAGGTGACAATGACTTAGCCAATTAAGTGCAATAATTTGAAGCAAGACAGAATAGCAGAATTTATTCGTGCGAATAAATTTCGAGAGCGCTTTTTAGCTGCTTCCGCTCCGTGCATGAAAAACGAAATATTAAGAGAACACATCAATTTGAATTTACACAAAATCGATAAAAGCAAGGTTGTATCAACGTGGCAAGTGGTCAATAGTAATGTAAACTTTTAAACCTGGGACTAAAATTAGTGAGGGGATTGAGCAAAATAAAGGTGTGGTATGTATTTACCACGGCAGTTGAAGATTGACTGCATGGTCTAGTTGCTTACATTGGTCGGGTTTCTCCCGCCGTATGTAGGATGCTTCCACGTAACGTAAGGTCCGGTTTGTTCGTGCTCGAAAAAGAACGCGGAAAGATGTGTTAGTGTCAACCGAATGACCACTGTCTAGTAAGTGTTTTGTAATGGATGAACGTGGTACTTTGTTCTCCTGTTTTAAAAGCCAAGTAAGCAAATGCTCAGCAGCCCTGGTTTCCAATTGCCTTTGCGTACGGCCAATGTACTTGCATCCGCAAGTGCAGGTAAATTCGTTTACACAGTTTGAGGTGGCGTGCAAAGGCAAGGCATCATTTGGCCGGTTTATTGGGAGCCCTTTTGTTGAAGTGAGGAAAACAAGTTCAGCTGCATAGTGAGTTCTTTGGATAGAACAAACTAGTCTATGCTTGATTGTATTCGCGATTTTGTCCTTTTTAAATGGTAAGGATATAAAAACGGGCTTTCTCGGAACCGACTGGTCCATAGATTTTGGCCGTAAAGGGCAACTGTATTTTTGGATGAAACGCAAAGGGTAGCCACGATTGAGTAAGGCCTCTTTCATACAGACAAACTCTGTTAGTAGGGTCTCGCTAGAGCAGATATTCTTGGCGAAGACTAGTTTGTTCTATCCACTTTTAGGCCCAAGTCTAACAGTTGAAATAACTTTTGGCCACTTGCCACGTTGATACAACCTTGCTTTTATCGATTTTATGTAAATTCAAATTGATTTGTCCTCTTAATATTTCGTTGTTCATGCACGGAGTGGAAGCAGCTGAAAAGCGCTCTCGAAATTTATTCGTGCGAATAAATTTTGCTATTGTGTCTTGCTTCAAATTATTACCGAGGAAAAAATGCTATAAGAGCAGTAAGTTTGTCTCAATTGCTCCAGGAATCTGACTGCTCCGCCTCGTTATTTTGAGGGACCTGTTTGGCAGAAGAGTGTTAAGGGATGGTATTGTGGACGCGTTCACTATCAATGAGGAACAGCGTTCACAAAGAGAGTGGTCAAGTAAGAACCCCCCAGCTGCCGTTGGCTATCAGACACGATACATATGGAATCCCAGCATCACATGCTGGCAGAGTACGTACGACTCGGATCACTTTCTAGGTAGGCACCTCAAAATGCCAGGGTGTGGATGGACCTCTTTCAGTTGCCCCACTTAAGCTACGGTTTTAGGTGCCTTGTAAGCTCGCAGGCGAAACCTTTTGGATGAAAAGGCCCTGAGACGCATATATATTATTACTAAAGAAAACCTACTGATTGCATAGTTTGTAGGCTAAAATTCAGAATTAAAGCATTCGTCTCAGCTAAAAACACGACAATATTATCGAATCAGTGTCATATATCTAGCTCTTATATTATGTTAACATTAATTATTATTGTGAAGTCATTTGCGATTTTTTAAGGCATAGGCTGTGTATTTTCATGCAACCGAGATAGCTGAGGCGAAGGGCATACTTGTGTACCATTGGTAATTTCAGCATCACCTTCCTGACTCGTTTGATGTACGTGCTAGACACATTCCTAATCCCGCCTATAACAACATGATTTATTGATAAATTTTCTGTAGCAAATGCAAATATATCTGCCTAAGGAAGGGTCTCCCTAATAAAACAGACCATTTAAAACGAGACTTTTTCGTGTGCATATTTCTTACGCAAAATGAACACATGCGCGAACGTGGGCTAAATATGCACCTCATTCTAGCTGTCAATAATGTACTATCGAAGCTTCTAACACCCAGTGTAGTTAGGCCGCAAACCCATTTTTTTACACTTTTCACCATCGACGATAAAACTATCATTTGGTGTACCGAGCAGATTACGCAATCAACGAAAGTCGGTACGAGGGGAGGGGAGCGAGAGTTCGTGAAGAATACGCCTACGTTCACCAAAGAGAAAGCCCTGACAATCGCTATATCCAGACAGCATTTTATTAGTTCGCTTGTTGCGTCCAGTAGGCAGTCTTTCTGTGCAGTCGTAGGCTTTTTAGTGCGGTCCTCGATGTTTCAGGGGGGAATACATCTCTGTGGGTACCGGTTTTCAAAGAAGTTGTTCAGCAGATCTCTCAAAACTACTTAGGCAGTTTCAGGGCAAAAGTAGCTTATGAAAGCACACTCATATTCCCCTTGTATAAGCCCTTTTGTTCTGCAAAAATGCTGGTTATACGGTTTTGGTGAGTGGGGAAATAGGATAGGCAGAGAAGGAAATCTTTAGAAGTATGTGTTAAGTGAAAAAATGCAGTCAAAATTGATTCCCGCGGCCGCTGGGAGAAAGTTGTTTCGCATGTAAATTGAAGGTGTGCGTGGCGAATAGCGACACAAACTATACTTATCTGAATCTAGAGCGGTAAGTTGGACCTCAGGTAATTTTAAGTAGACGACCTCCTAAAAACCGCTTCAGTTTTTCGGGAAATTTAAGAATCTTGCAATTTGATAATTGGGTTTTTCCGCAACAAGTTAAATGATAATACACATTAGGAACATCTACAGATGTTCATTAATAACACTTCTAAATACAGTAAAAAAAATGTATTGAGCATTTATTTAAGTATATTCCATTGCGTGTCCCAATTCCCCACCCAGTAAACCCTATAACCACCATTTTCATCGGAAATCATGCAGAAGTAGGGATTAATGCAAGGGCCTACACAAGCTACTGTTGCCAGTTTCAGGAGAGCAGATCCGCGGTAATCTGGCTGCCAATTCCTAGATTAAGTATCATTTGATCCCGTGGAAAGAAAACCTGAAACGTAAGGTATTGTCTCATCAATTTCAACATTCAGAACCCCCTATGCCGCATGGATACATCTCCTTTCTTAGGCAGGAGAACATCGTTAAAACAGAATTTCACCTCAGACTCTGCAGAAGACCCGAATACAGAATGCAAACAGGTAAGCCTTCGGTTCAGGGCATCTATGGCGGTGGTTTTCTCTGGCAGGCAGCAGATTGCATCCACGTGTTGAGCGTAAATGGCGCGTTCACATATACCATCCTTTATGCTAGTTTTCTCCTCCTTGCTCATCAAAATATTTGCGAAAAACAGCCCCGACGGTGAATCCATTGACTAACTGCCGGCGTGCAGCGCGTAAACAGTTCTTTAAGGTTTTTTGTGACCATAACTATCTGTCACAAATAACATCCTAGAGGAATTTGATGTTCTCCATCACGTGCACGTGGGAAGGCAATGATAATACATTTAACGAGAGTACCTTTTATCCACCTACGCTTATTTCTTTCACAACGTTGACACACTCAACGGTATGGTAAAATGTCCCACTATGAGACGGCTTGAGCTTACCTACCAGTTACTTTGCAATGGTGTGAGACGGCATATTTCTCATAACTAAAATGGGACATTTAGGTAGCTCCTGTTTGGGATTTTTTGCGGAGGTTATCGACACACAAACAGGTCTCAGTCTTTCGTACTCTGTTTCAGACAAAAAAACATTTGTGGTGAGTTTTGAGCCTACTGCGTCTACTGACCCTCCATGGCCTCATCCGATGCTTATTTATTTCGGAGTTCTAGAATTTGGTACGATCCGACAAGATTTCGGTTACTTTCCCCAGGGCTAGAATTGTCTAGTAACACTTACCTGAACTTTGATCTTACTCTAGTTCTGTCTTCATTTCCGTGACAAGAAAAAGGATAAGTAAGCAACGAGCACTCCCAAAAAATTACCTTAAAAACGCAATAATTATGAGCTTTATAGTAAAGCGGAACTTTATTGTTCCTCTACTAGATCGGCGAAGTCCATATATCGATCATATTCCGGAGCTCAGCCGTCAAAGAAACGAGCCCGTGGTGCAATGGTAGAGGGGTAATGTCAATGACCAAAGGTCCTGAGTTAACATTTCGGGGGTTCCAACCCTTGAGAGTGAATATGACGGACTGATGACTGCTAAGAAGCCAGAACAGGCCATTCCGATCTCCGCTTGTGTTGTCGAATCCATCTGTTATTATCCTCATAGTCACCATGTGACTGCCTATACTGGCTCTAATTATGACCTCCAAGGTGAAACAAAACTAAATGCTTCCTCTACCAAATCAGCGAAGCCTATATATTTATATTTTGGCCTAACAATGCGACGTCTGGAAAAGACCATACGCAAGCACATATCGGCTTGGCTCAGCAAAAGAGAGAATCGATCGATTTCAAGCTCAATCCTTGCCCACCCAATTGATACGAACAACCAAGTGGACGCGAGAGAGACCGTTCGGGTTATAAAAGTTACACCGGCACACTACTACAAAGGCCTCCGTACACAGGTGCTACCCACAGCCGAAGCAGGGGCAATCCATGAAGCAAAACTCACTCTCTGCTGTCAAATGTGCTATAACAAGCAATCTGCATCTATTGGCCGACTGCACGTGGAAATCCCACGCCTCCTGAACACACGCCAGTCAAAAACTCACCAAACGAAGGTATAGAGAATAGTAAAGCGCACTCTGCATGGCTGAATTACAGACCATAACCCCCCTTACCGTGAAAACATCCCCCTGTCTTCGCTGCGCAGCAAAACCAACTTCCTAGACGCGCTGGCACCCGCATTCGGGAGATGAAGCAACATTCAGAGGCTTAATTGCACCCATTACCACCCCACCCCTCCTTGCCAACCTTACGATGATATAAACACTGTAACAATCTGATCTGTTTTATTTCCCATGTCATTGTATCAACCTGATGATGACTGACTGAAAACCGTTGTTTGCCAACATAACTTTTTAATCGTAAAATAGAAAATTTTCCAGAAATTTGCATATGTATTGGCTGGGCCCCATATGGTGAGGCCTGTGAGCTAAATTAGTTGTTCTCAGACTCACTAGAAGAATACACGGCAAGCGGTTAGGTGCCTGCATAAAGGAGCGCCACTTTAAAAGTGGTGTAGGAGGCCATTTGTCTCACGTGAAATATTTGGGTCTTTTTTTTCTCCTCAGGTATGAGATGACCCACTCCGAAAAAACATGACACATGGTTAATTTCCCACAAGCTGCCAACAGGTTTGATTACTTTCGGATGGTAAATGATCATATGATAAAGTGCAATTGCTTAAACAGTGTAGGAATGCGGAATTTGTATCGCCAAATCCACCGTCACATGCACACAAATACTGAATTATACCGTGTGTCAACAGGGAGCTAGAAAAATAAGGAAACTCGGGCCCAGTGGATAAGTAGACGGATCAGAAAGCTGAGTGTATATGGCTCCCCTAATCACAACAGGAGATGAGGCACCGTCCGCATAACAGAAAAAATGGGGGTTAGGCATATAGTTACCTTTAGGTTTAGTTTAAGGTTAGGACAAAGTTTGCCCTACGGTAATTTAGGGGTAATGTTAAGTTTAGTGAAATTGACAGAGGCTAAGTCTGAACTTAAGGATAAGGGGAGGGTAGAGCACGGGTTAGGGTTAGGAAATTGCACTATTTGCCCTTCTCCTAATTGAGCCCACCGTCATTGGTTGGAGCGTTCTTGAACCCATGACCCGTTAAGGCGGAAGGAAACCGAAGTAATCATTATCGTTAGCACTCGTAGGCCACTAAGTTGCTAAAAGAGTGCTAGAAAAGCGAAAACACAGGCGCCCACAATAGAAACAAGGGAGGCCAGGAAGTGATTGTAGCCTCGGTCTCCGGGCTGAAATCATTCACTCAATTTATCGATCTGGCAACGGTATACAGAACTCTGCGTGTTTATCTCTAATTGTGCACTTTAAAAAGAGGTCCAAAGGTCAGCTGAATCCAACCATGATTTCCGCTTCCAAAAGGTCTTGTTCTTCTCTAAGCACAGACACATCTGGAATGTGAACAGTCGCTTCTGTTCGCTAGAATAAAAAATTCGAGGAAAAAGACGTATTGGTTTGCAGTTACCACAAATGAACCACTCACACACTGCGGCGCCTACGGGACACATTGATTACGTTGGCAGGTTTTAAATTGAACACACATCAGAGCAGGGGCAGAAAGCCTGCATTTGCATCGACTTCTCAGTCAATCACCACACAAGCTCATATGTTAACCCTATATGGTTTTACGAATCTCTTTACTAGGAGAAAGTGATGGTCTAAAACCATCGAGGTCACAGTAAGCGTGGGCGGTGATCACGCAGATCACGCTTTTCTACCGTTTACACAAGTGATTAAGAAAAATGTTAGAAAAGTTCGCGTTCTTTCAATGCATGACTGACAATTTTGCACGCATGGATAGGTTGACTGAAGTAGCCGGGGTCATCTGCATTTGTACCTAACGTATCCCAATGACACAATAATGGAGGAAACTTATGAAACTGCTAAGCATACGCTAAAACCTGACCGACACAATCTACTCGGAGCATTTTCACCCTTCTAAGCTGCTTTCAAGAAGTCAAGGTAAGCAAACATGCATTTTCGATTATTCATCCTGAGGCTTGTACAGTAGCAGCAGTTGAGGTAGCCAATGAACTGTAGGACTGCGTGGGAGGCAATTGTTAGCGTCGTTTAGTCGTGTCTGAGTGGCTATACTCCACATATGCCATGAACTTAGGGAGAGAAAGTAGAGGGAGTTGCCTCTGTTTCACCGGCGAAATGCAAAGTGAGGACAAATCCGCTGGGGTCGTCTTGGGCCAGGACAGCTTTAAGGCCTGTACCGATGTTTTTTACGAGCATACTGTGGTCAAGTTAACTAAACTTTCTCTGGAGGTGGAATTTTTCATGCCCTGGTGCTCCTGCATCGAGTCGGACTGACTGTTTAAACTTAAAGTACAGTATATTGCCAATACAAGCAAAAATGCGTGTCTCAGGAAGCAATTGAGATGAAGAAAAGGACTCGATTGCTGGGCCAATACGTTTATTCGCCTGACGTTTCGACACCCGTCGCGGATTCAGCCTCAGAGGCATAAATAGCAGAAACAAGTAATGCATGCAGAGAAGTTTGCAGTATTTATAGGATAAAATCATTACTGCTCGGTTGTCTGGCTCTACGGTGTTGGTGTACGATGAGGCGGTGGCCTGCCCGTTCCAAAAGTGACGACTTGCTTTGGCCAAAATGAATCTTAGGCTTGAATATGGATTGGGCTAATTGAGAGGAGGTCCTGCAACGGCTGGAGTCGCTGGTTTTCCGACACCACAGACTGACATTCTGGGCGCAGTATGTGGATGACACCTTCGTCGTCATCGAACGGGATCAGGTGCTCACGTTCAAGGAACGTCTCAACAGCGTCTTCCCGGACATCCAATTTACGATGGAGGAAGAAGAGAACAACCAGCGGGCCTTTCTTGATGTCCTTGTCTCTCGGAAAGATTGTGGTTGTCTAAAGTCTAAAGTATTCAGGAAAGCGACAAACACGATGCAAGTACTGAATTGCAACAGCAACCACCCAATCAGCCAAAAAACGCAGTTGCGTAAAGATGCTCTATCGGCGTGTTGAGACGCACTGCAGCGAACAAGAAGATAAAGTAGCCGAGGTAGAATGCCTTCGACGGGTGTGTGACGGGTCGTGTCTGCCTGACTAGCTCGCGTCGAAGTGCACTTTCCCAAACGCTCACCGATGTGCTTTCTCGACGTCTCGATCAGCCAATCATAGTTCTCGCATCTATGAGGCGACGAATGAGGAGCTTGCACGCGTGCCCGACGCAAGTTGCCTCTCTGCCCAAAATTTCCAGGCCGACCTACCCAATGAAAGATCTCCCTCTATCTGTCCTCTGGCCTGAATACTCTAAAACCTCACTTGGGCCCGGTCAACCTACTGATCGGACGTGCCTCTCCCAAGTCAATCTATTCTCCTCTTCCGTTGTGTACAAAATAAACTCTTCCATCTACTCTGGCCTTTAAAGACTTCTCCTCAGCACTAAGTAACCATGGTCTGAAGATCGCAGTTGCACGGTTAGACTCACTTAACCCCCTGCGAAAGGTGTTCAGCGAGAATTGGAACCGCACACAGGCCGAAGGCAACCATAAGGTGACTGATACTGAAGCCGAAAGACCCATTGCCAAGGCAAGAAACATCTGGGGTCGTCTACAGGACCGGGTGCAATTGCGGTCAAAGCAACTACATCGGAGAAACTGGCAGACGTCTCAAGACGCGAATTGCCGAACACGCGGAAGCAGTGCAGCGAAATGATGCCAATTCTCGATTTGCGGCTTATTCAACGAGATCCGGCCACACGTTCAGATTTGATGAGGCCGAAATTCTCGCAAGAGGTGACAATCGGGTGAGCCGAGAACTACATGAGTCATGGTTCACGGGCCCCCGATCCATAAGCAAGTGCAACGATTTGACCAATCCATATTCAATGCTGAGATTCAATTTGGATAAAGAAAGTCATCACTTGAGGAACGGGCAGGCCACCGCCTCATCGTACGCCAACATCATAGGGCCAGATGGCCGAGCAATGATCACGCCTTAGTCCACCACGCGTGACGACAGTTCAACAGGTCAGAGCCCATGTGCCATCCAACAAGCAATCCACGCGGAAGATGACAATAAACGTTAATTGACGCTGTATGTTTGCAGTAATGACTGTATCCTATAAATACTGCAAACTTCTGTGCATGCATTACCTGTTTCTGCTACTCATGTGTCTGATGCTGAATCCGCGACGGATGTCGACACGTCAGGCAAATAAACGTATTGTCCCAGCGATCGAGTCTTCCTCTTCTTCTTCTTCTTCTTCGTTTTCTCACGTACAGTATATTGTCTAACTCATTAAATCCAATGATTTTGTACACGAAACTCCCCGTTACGCAAACGCAGCCCAAGCTGCGGCCCCCAAAGTCTTAAGGTGATAAAGTTACGTTTGTGTTTTTAAAATAGGGTTGACTGTTTGCACTGTACATACTCTCCTCTGGCTTATCTTATTGTACAGGTCTAAGGATGAAAAATGGGAGACGTACCTTTGCGTTAGAGCTGGTTTGAGGGTTGGCCCATAAGCATATATACCTTTCTTGGAATTATAAGCACAGCTGCCTTAAAGCATTTCGTGGTATGCTCCTATTTCCGCGTTCTATTTAGAGCGGAGAGGCATTAGTAAGCGTTAGCACTAGGTTAATATGCCTGGACTGCGAACAAATGCCTCAGTGCGTGAGAAAACGGACTGCGAAGCAGACGACCACTTGATCGCTGGACAGTATGTTTATTCGCCTGACGTTTAGAAAAGCGTCGCGGATTCATCATCAGAGACATATCCACAGAACAGCAGCAGAAACAGTTTGTTTGCGCACAGGGTTCTGCCGTAAAATTTCAACGTACAGAAAAATCGATAAATGCCTTGAGTGTGCGCTGATTCGTTGCGTCAGCAATGGCCATCTGGCCTTGCGGTTTTGGCATAAGATGATGTGGTGGCCTGTCTGTTCCTCGAGCGGCGAGTTGCTTTGGCCAAATTAAGTCCCAGCACCGAATATGGATTGGGCAAATCATTGCACCTTTTGATGGATTGGGTTCCCGTAGA
Organism: Ligula intestinalis; assembly: GCA_036362985.1. Lineage (NCBI taxonomy): Eukaryota > Metazoa > Platyhelminthes > Cestoda > Diphyllobothriidea > Diphyllobothriidae > Ligula > Ligula intestinalis. Next base: position 20,792,238 of record JAYGXS010000006.1, on the reverse strand, counting down.
AAGCAAATATGCAATAGGGCGTTTTCACGCCGCACAGCGATCAGGTCATCTCCTGCTTCTAAGTTACTTCCTGGGACTCACATTTTCGCTTGTATTAGCAGAATACAAACTTTTAGGTGGAATAAGCATTGGGCTGCAGTTGCTAGAAGTAAAACACACAATTTTGCACAGATGGGACGCATCTCCTTGACAGGAGAAAGGAATGGCCTGAAACACTCGAGGTCGCGGTATGCATGGACGAGGACGACACAGCTTACGGTAAAACTGACGCTCAATGCATCCCTTCTGGCAGTCTACACTCACGCGACATGCGCCATATAGTGAATATGCGTATTCAAAATAACTACCCAAATCATCAGACGGTATTTAATCCTCATTCAGTCAACACATATTCTTCTTGCTTTCTGACATGCCATCGGATAATTTCATTTTTATTAAATGCCATCGTTGGATTTGGTGTTCTTATGTTATTAAATCTCGACTTCGAACAAGAACTCACGCATTTTCCTCTAGTCGGACTTCGATTAGGTGGGGAATATGGTTTTGACCTTTCCGCATTAGGAATGAAATCAACACATTTGATTAGACAGCTGACAACTAGGTCAGGTTTCTCATTGACCAGACAGCAACTTGCATACGTAGTCGCATTAATTTTCAAAAACGGAGTTGGATGGATTAAGAGGATTGTGTGGGCTTGAAGACAGAATGTGCTTTGTGCTGAGTAGATATGGGTCAGACTTTAAGCCCTGGAAAGAAAGACATCCTAAGCATAGTCAATGTAGTCATCCAAAACTGCTTCCCCGGAAGAGGAAGAAGGGGCAATTACTAGGACCCAGTTATATTTTGGCTGACAGTTCAAAAGCCTTCTCGCTTCCATTGTCAGAGCACGGTGACTGTTCTCCTGCTGGTATCAGTGTGTCCAACCGCTTGCTTTGGGGGGAGGGCGTATAACCATAATAGCAGATGAACATTGCTGAAAATACAGTCAAGACTGGAAGGACTACTTCTGGTTTATATGCCGTCATCAGCCAGCCATACCCATTACAGTTTGTGTAACATCCAAACCCCGAGCCCCGAACCCGCAAATTGGTGATTAGATGGCCAACAATTCAAACCTTAAACGAGGCTTACTCGTCTCTGTCCGTCTTGGAGCTCATTCGCGAGGCCCGCCGCAGCCACACAGCGGACAATTGATTAACATTAATGGACCAATGACGATATTTCCAGCCTGAACCGGCAAGGCAACGAGCCCGTTGCTTACTGGTTAGAGCGTTGGACTTCTGATCAACAGATGGCGGGTTCGATCCTCAGGTGTCGCAATCCCTCCGTTTGAGTTTGACAGATGTTGACAGGTAATAAACCACAGCTGATTTTTAGGAGGTTTGGCAGATTTGCTTAATTTGAGTTGACCCGATTGAGGCGTTCGGCGGGATTTGAAACCACGTAGGAGAGAAAGCCTTCAACGGAATCCAACGATCTAACCGCTAAGCTTGCTGTTCTTTATTGGTGGATTCCATACAAGTGGTTAAGTTGAGCGGGTAATATCAACTCCAGTGTGACATATGACGCGAGAATAGGCGTTTGTAGCTTAGTGGTTAGACCGTTGGCTTCCGGTAAAGGCCTTCTTAACTATGTGGGTTCAAATTCCGCCAAATGCCTAGAGTTTTTTCACAATAAGGTCAACTCAAAAAAGCCAGAACTGGCCATTTCAGTCCCCTTTGTCTTTCTAGGTAATGTCACTGTACCTATAGCAGTAACCGCAGTGCGGCCATCTAGAATGTGAGACCCGAGGTTAAACGAGACGAATGTGTCCCGTAACCAATCACTGAGCGTTCATCAATCAATCTAAGCTTTCCCTTCGCCATATGTAACCTGCAGTACTACTACATGAGAGATCGCAGTCAGCTTGGGTCTCGTAACTTCACTCAGGAGATTACCAAGCATACATTAAATCATCGGGTCAGTTCACTGGTAGTTCTTCAGCCACAACACGATTTGTATATCACCGTGTTTCAAAAGAAGAAAAACTGAAGGCTTGTTCTTTCTTTATTCATTTTTCCATCGAAACCTTGTGCACGACCTCAGTTTTGCTAAACCCATCATGATGTACGTTTATTCATTCAAACATTCAGCAGACACACAAACAAAAATTTACTCACCGGATCAATCCACCGGTTGCTCCTCAGTCACAACTCAGCTTGCCAATTCCTTGAATTTGCATAATTTTACCAAACGCTCTGCCAGGTTTACGTCATCTGTCCTGGTTTGCGTTGCCAGCAGTACTTACCTAAACCCTTCGTACCCATAGCAGAAAACCCGAGGGCTGCCACACAGGACCTGATCACTGAGCAAACTGGTCGCGGATGGGTAGATCACACACACTCACGTCTTGGCTTTTCTGGTCTGCCGTCAAATGGTGAGTTAGACAACTACAAAATGCAAGCAAACAACTGTGAAATTTAAAGAATAAATTAAATAATTTAATTTGATTTTTTGAGAGGTCAAACGCCCTGCAACCGTCAGCTCAGCCCAGGCGAGGTCTAAAAACAAATGTTACTATGAGAACCACGCGGATGCAACAAACCTAAGGAGGTAATGTCAGCAGCCGGGAGTAAAGAAGTTGTGCGGTTTGTCGTAACGCTGGAGACTGAGCGGTACAACGTAACCAAGCATTGAACGTTCATCAGCCAATATGAGCTTCCCTACGCAAACTGCTTTCCATCAGTTATCGCTGACAAAGACCGCACAGAGACCGGCACAGACCGGAATCAGTTTGGGTTTCGGAAGTTCACTCAGCAGATGTCCAATCTTAAAGTAAAACACCGGTTCAGTCTACTGGTAGCTCGCCAGTCACAACACACTTTGATCACCTGGTGGTCAGATCAACGAACGAAGTCTTCAGGTCCCACCAAAATAGCCTAAGTCACTGGGTCAGCGGCTGCTAGCAACAGCAGAAGCAACCACTATCCGGTTGAGGAAGCCGATTTTGTGCGCGTAGGAGCACCTGCTGCAAGCTCCAAGCTTAGCACGGCCAACGGTCACCTAGCTACCGGCATTTTTCCTCTCTCCCTTCTCCCCCCCTCTCCCTAATTGCCGCTTAATTAGCCACTTTTTACTATCTCAACCCCTTCCCCTATCCCGCACACAAATTTGATTTTAAAGTTGATCATTACTTACCTACAATTTCATATTTTACACTTTACCCGAATTCCCTTCCAGATAAATGTAATGGTCAAAGGAGAATTTATTGAAAGTATACGTATGCTCGCCAATTGCTCTTCGCATTTATGTGATGGGAATTTTCGCAACCTTAAAACAATCCCAGGATCCCTCGGTGTTAAATGCACTAAAAATGTACCTGCGTCCAAACACCAAACTTGTCGAGGCGAGAGAAGTGGTTAAGTTTATTCAGGACTGCATTGAGAGGAACGACTATCTAAGTGACTACTGGAGAGCACTACGGAGTACGTGGACGATTGTAACCACTGGAACCTTGAGGCGATATACTGAGAACCAGCTTGAAATCACTCACATAAACATTAGAAAACTAGAGCGGCACGTATGCTAACGCTCTGCCGTTCTAGACAGCCTAACAGACGAAGAAAGACGAGCATTCATTAGCTACACACAGACCATAGGAAAGAAGCATGGGGACACAAAGAGAGCGTCACTCCTGCAAAGAGTGCAAGAAAAGAAGCCACAAGCAGGACCACCCAAAGATCTAGCTTGAAAGGTACAAAACTATACCTCGATGACGCTTGATAAAACGTTACTTGTGGGCCCGAAGTTCTGCATACCTACTCCATAGGTCGATCGTTTAGAAGTAGAAACCCGGATTGAGAAGCTTTACAACCAAAACTTACGACTTTAAGTCCAGCTCTGCATAAAATGTCTAACACTTTAAATCAACACTAGTGAACTTAAGTTAACAGTATCTGAAAAAGAGACCTACAAACCCAGGATGATTGACAAAAGTGCACCTAGAAAAATTAAAAGAACTGCGACGGAACGCAGGCATCCTGGTTACTAGGCACTTTGAAGAGCTTAGAAAGAAAACTTAAGGCTTGTTTCCCTTCATTTTATAATTTTATCTAAACCTTAGCAATAAGAAAGCCGCTAAGCTGGCCCAAGATAGGCAGAGCATATTCTCATGCCTGCGACTCTATGTGCTGCGGTCAGAAGGTAAGCTAGATAAGTACAAAAAACGAGTAAAATTTACTGAAGAAATCAAAAAGTAATAATTTGATTTGTGCAGAGGTCATATGCACTAACCACTATAAGCTTCCTTTACTCAAAACGCTACCTGCAAGTGATGCCTGACGGTACTTCCGCGTCAGAGACCGGCAAAGACCGGAATCATTTAGTATCTTTCAACTTCCCTCAGCAGATGTCCAAATATACACTAAATCACCGGGTCAGCCACTGGTAGCTCCGCAGCCACAACACGATTTTTCCATCGCAGTGTTCAAAAAACTAGAGGCCTTTTTCCCCTCATTTCTTAATTCAATCGAAAGCAGAAATCTTGATTGAATTGAATATGCCATAGGGCGATTTCACGACTAACAGGAACTGATCACTGAGGAACTGACGTTAAGCTTGTCGTGGATAGGTAATCACAAACTCATGACTGGGCCTTTGTGCTGTTCCATAAACATGTAAGTTGGACAACTGAAAAGAACCAAAGTAGCTAATTACAAGCGTTACAGAGTAAATTAGCAGATTTAATTCAATTCATGCAGCTGCCGCAACCGTCATCCCTCGCAGGAAGGCGTCAAAGTGAAGGTCCAAAACTAAATGTAACTATGGGAACCATACAGCCACAACAAACAGGAGGGAATGCCAGCAGTGTAGCGTTTCGCCATAGTGCTACTGCGAAAAAAAGATTGCGTCCTTTCCTGGGCTTGACAAAAGTGCAAAAACCCCCATCAATATGCTCTCTAAAGCACCGAACTAAAGGCCCATTTTCGCAATTTTGGTCGCCTAGAGGCGTGTAGCAAGAGGAATTAACATATAGGGGTGTACCATTTTGTACTTGGCGCTTGAGACTGTTGACCTGGACATGCTTTTCCTGCAAAAAGAGCTAACAACGGGCACTACTGTTACTGGTTGCTATCAACTCCCTCGGGCAAGTTGCGTGAGTCAGTGGCGGTCGTGAGTCTGTGGGATACGAAGTAGTCCGGTCAGATAATACAAGATAGAACGTATCCCAACGGTTATGAACTATTTAATAATATAAGACGTGTAAATCCAGAGTGTTAGGGATAATTTAATAAGGTGTAACAGGAGTAGAATATAAGTAAAAGGTAAATGACTCCCAGACAAATGCAGTCCAGCCATGAATGGGCAGGAGTCTAGAGGCGCAGTACGGCAAGTTGATCACCCGGTCAGTACAACTACAACCGAACAGTAGATCACAGGTTCTGGGAGTGACTGAGCGTAAACAACCCTGCAGTAAGTACCTTTGTGAACTGGCCTTGTGAAGTGGTTTACCAGTTAGCCATAAAAGAGGGCAACTTTGAATGGGGGTTTTGATATCATGTCTTGCGCACGCGTGGTGGACAGGCCGAATACGGCCTGTTCCTGCGGCGTCCAAGGAAAGAATGGATAAGACATGCAAGGTCGCTACAGGTCATTTTTCACGCACAATACTCCTGTTCTGTACCGGTTAGATAACGAGCACGTGGCTTAATGGTTAAAGTGTTGGCATTCAGAGCAACAGATCGAGGGTTCGATCCTCAGGCGCCGCAACACCTTCCTTCAAGTTCGACGATTAATAGGCCAAAAATGGCCACCTCAGTCTCCCTTGTCTTGGCCGACAATACTATTTGCATAAACTGCAAACTATTACGTCTGTGAGGGCTTCTGATGAGATCCAAGGCGGCGCGGGTGAACGTTCACCAAGGAGTAAAAATGATGCACGTTGATTGGCTCTAAGTCCTCTCGAAGCTAGGATCAACATTTCGATGACTCATTTTGAAATAGGAGACCTTATTGCAGGGGTTTAAGAGCGTTAAAACCCAGTAACTGCGATCTGCAGACCATTCGTCCTGAGGAGAGGAGAAGTTGCTAGAGGCCAGAGTAGGAGGAATAGTTTATTGTGTACACAGAGCAACGGAGAATAGATAGAAGTAGATTGACTACAGAGAGCCGGGGTGGCGTGATCAACAATGCGGAAGTAGTTACAAGGGCCTAAAGCTAGCATTGGGTAAGTTAAATTCCGTCTGCTGATTGCCCCAACCATTCTGGGGTGTGCGCGTTCCTCTCAGCCGCCCGAGGGCAGAGTTTACGCTATGCATGTGGTCAACGGCCATCGCGCTGGGTCGAGCGACTGGGCTGCAAAGATTGTCCCACGAGACCACGTCTGTGGCATCTCGCGTTTGGAGGAGGTGGGCTGCAGCACCTCAACAACCTAATAGTGGCTTCGTTATTATTATTATTATTATTATTATTCGGTTACCGGAAGTCTAACCTACTAATTGGCGTGCAAAAGTACTGCAGATGGAAGAAAAAATGCGAATCTCAGGAGTAGACTTGACGGCATCATTTGCAGATGAGGCGTACATAGGGAATTACTGTGCCCCTAGGAAATCCCCTTCGCCTCATTGAGGGCAGTTTGGGTTTCCAGTGGGGATGGTGTTTGGGTTAGCAAATGGGACTATTTACCCTTCTAGGAATTAAGCCCAAAACACCACTCTTCCTTTTAGCCGTATCAAACCCCACGCGCTCCCCTGCTTCGAGTGTACTCTGATGATGGACTCCAGTAAGAGATGGAAAACTCAGCTATATTTGATTATGGCGCAAGAAAATTCTGCTTTGCTACTCGTACACACATACCTTAAATGTGAACATTCGCTTCAGTTCGTGAGCGTAAAAAACTGCAGGGATGAAGAGGTATTGGTTGCCAGAAATGAAACACTCACACAATGTTGCACACATGGTTGACTTTGATACCATTGACCACACTTCGATCTATGTGTTAAAAGCCTCTCTGTGCGTCGACTGGTCAGTCAACCACTACACTAGCTCACCTTTTAACTGTAACTGGTTGTGAGCATCTCATTGACCGGATAAAGTGATGACCTGAAACCATGAGGTCGTGGTAAGCATGCGAGAGGAGGACGCAGATCACGCCTCCATTGGGTTTGCACACACGATTAAGTGAAAGTCACACACTTCGCCCTTAGCATTTTCACCCTTCTAAGACGCTGTCAGGAAGGTCAAGGCCGCTAAATAGCTTTTTCAATTATTCATCCTAAGACCTGTGAAGAAGCAACAGTTTAGGTAGCCAATGAACTGTAGGACTGCATGGGATGCGATGGTTGGTGTCACTCGGACATGTGTGGGTGGCTGCAGTCTACATCAGCCAAGAGCTTGCTGAGATAGAGTTGTCTGGCATTTAGCCGTGTCTCGCTTTCATCGGTGTAATGCAATACGAGGACGGACACGCTGGCACCGTGTGATTTTTTTTCTTAACGCATCCTAATGACAAAATATTGGATAATAGTTATGAAACTGCAAAGTGTGCACTAAAACGTAACTAACACACTTCGCATGAAGGATTTTTGACGCTTCAAGGCTGCTTGCAAGGTGAGCAAACATGCATTTTTGATTATTCGTCCTTAGGTCTCTACATTAGCAACAGGTCAGATAGCTAATGCACGGTAAGACTGCGTGGGAGGCGATGGTTCAGGTCACCCAGACGTTTGTGGGTGACAGTGGTCTACATCTGCCAGGAGCATGATGAGATAAAGTGTAGGGAGTCGTTTGCCATTAAGCTATGTCTCTGTGTTCGCCGGTGTAATGCAATGCGAGAACGAACCTGCTGGGGTCGTCATGGGTCTGGGCCGTTGTAGGGGCTGAACCGAGGCATACCGTGGGGTTGGCTTAATGTAAGGTAAGTGCAGATGGCGTCGCAGACTACAGGACCTTACAGTGTCTACTTGGTCCTTCATTAACCATTTGAGTTTGCTTGATGTCTGCCCATTAACTGCTGTAAAGTTTTTCGTCCGCAACTGGTCTAGAGGCGGAAATAATCCATGATCTGCTTTAGTCAGGCAGAATTGTGCTCTTGCATCTGCTAGAACTGACTGCTTAAGCTTCAAGTACTCTCGCCGGGCTCATATTACTGTACAGGTCTGAGGAAGAAAAATCAAAAGCGTACCTTTTCCTTTAGGGCTGGTTTAAGGGGTGTCAAACGGGGTTGAACTGTCTTTAAGAATCGTGCGTGTTGCTCCTCTTTCCGCGTTTCATATAGGGCAATGCTACAGGGATATTGTGATACTATTGACAGTGACAGCAGCAATAATAGTGGTACTTATTCCAGTATGAAAATACTATTAGCATTAAAACGCGTTCTATGATTGATTATATGTGTACAGCACCTGCTTGCAATGTTTGCAATACTTATGGTGCGCACACAGGGAGTTTTAATGCTTAAAGGATGCAATTGCTAAGTTATGGCATAAGAAACGACAAATAACACATCATTCCCTTAATCGGGGGGTGACTGTCTTCTGATGCACTTATTGCCTGAGAGCCGGCATGCCGTTCGCTACCAGCTTAGATTTAAACGTCCATGTTGGAGGTTAACTTGCTAAGTCATCTGGCTCACCGACATTGCCATTGGAACGTGTCTTCCCCTGCGTGCCCTAAGTGCTGTAAAGAAAACCTATTTGCAGCTCCGAATAGGGATTGATAGGACATTGCACGTTTCACCAGACTGATGGCTCGTCAGCCATGACTCAATCAACTCACGGCTTATGCATTTGTTTTTTTGCAAAGCTTAGTTGCTAGAAGGAAGCAATATTTCCTAGCAGAGCAGGGTGCTAATAAGCTTCGTGAATCTATTCTAGCATTACTGGGCAATGCCTTGAAGAGTTTTAGCTGTTGCCCTGTGAAAACCAAAAATCAAACACTTCATCTCACTTGCTTATCTCTTTTAGTATTGCTTCACTTTCTGCATACAGCTACATGGTATTAATAATTCCACTGAAGGATTCTGCGTCAGTGTTTCCTCAATAACGTTTAGGATGATAAAACTGGGAAAATTTAATGGTCGACATATTATTATATCGACAGATTTTTACCGTTGATAATGTCTAAGTGATCTTTATAGACCAACGTTTTCTGGCTCCAGAAAGACAAAAAATTATAAATGTTTACCTACCTGCCTTGTTGGCGACATAAAAACGTAAACTGGTGACCAAGTCTATAAAAGAATATGATAGTCAAAATAGGAGATCGTGGAGCTGCTGTGCGAAACCGAACTATCTAAAAATGCTCCGACGGTGGATTGGTGCCTGCTAAGATAAACCTGACGTCGACACTGAGGTCTGTGTGCCCAGACCTTCCTATTTCTTGATAGGATATTCAAAAGAAGAAGTTATTTGGGAAAATGTTTTTATTGAGTGAAGTTTCGACACTGGCTCACCAGGTCATCATCAGCCAGATGGGAATCGTACGAAACAGTTAATCCACAATGATGGATAACAGGGGCTGCTATAGTGGGCCGGGGTAAAAATTGGTAATTGTCACACGCATGTGATTATGCGGTTAGTGGGGAAGAAAATAGTTGTTACCCGCATGTTATATGCGGTCGATTGGGGACTAATTGTCGACTGCATCTAAGTGTGCGGTCGGGGAAAGTTGGCTTTGGCTTCCTCCAGTCCGGATAGGCTGCCGTCTCTTCCGTGCTTCTCTGAAGTTGATGTACATCGTGTCCGTTTCGACGTGCCTGTTGATCCACGAGTCGTAGGAGTTGATAGCTTCTAAGAATTCACGGCCTTTCTTGCATGGACAGGAGCCAACAATGCGAGTTTCTTCCCACACAAACTGGTGTCCAGTTTCAAATGTGTGCATGGTGACTTCAGACAATTGATAGCGCCCTTTTACCGCTATTTGATGTTCACGTAAGCGGGTAGAGGCTGATCTTCCTGTCTATCCGCAATAAACTGCATTGCAGCCGCTACACGGGATCTTGTAAATGACTTCATTTCTGTCCAAATTGCTAACCGTGTCCTTAGGGTGAACAAGCTGCTTTCGAAGAGTATTGGTTGGTTTGTGCGCCACTTGGATTTGGTGCTTCCTCATGTGTATTTCAACTTGTTCAGACACGTTCTTTATATAGAGAAAAGTTCGCCAAGTCCGTGGGTTAGGCGCATGAGCGGAACAACCTAATTCCTTTTCTTTCTGTTTTAATTCTTGTCATCTCATGCATCGCCGCACGAACACTCTGAAGTAACCGTTTTTTGACAACAGTTTGAACAAGTTATTGAGTTCTCATCCATCTGATGACGACCTGGTGAGCCAGTATTGAAAATTCACTCAATATACAACATTTTACCAAATAACTTCTTCTGCCGAATAAAACTTATTGCGATGCTGACTTTCCAGTTCATACGTATGAATTATAGAATAAATAAACCATGCCCGAGTGCATCCGTGGAGGTGTCCTTAAAACCACAGGTTGGTCATGCTGGACGCTGAGGCACTCCCCATTAGTAGAGGTCCCTGCTGCGAATTGTTCTTAGTGTGAAAACAAACAATATGCAGATTAAATGTCTGTGTCACACATCAATGCACTGTTTAGCTTGATCAGCCACTGTTTCCGATCCCACAACAAGTCTTCCTGATCCAAGACCCAGTCGTCTTCGCGTCCACTGCTCGTTGAGAGAGAGAGAAAGCGATTACCACGCTTTATTTTGAAAATATTTTTCCAACAAATTCACCAAAAACGTCCTGTGTTAAAACCATGGTATCAAAAGTAATCCATGATCGCAAATTACTACTATTTTTTGACATCGCCGATAAGAATCCTAGCGCCAGGGTTGTGAATTTCTGTTCTTATGGCCTCATTGCATTTAAAATAGGGATAAAAATGGGTGTCTGATGGGCGAAGTAGGCCAACCGACGTTGATCTGAGAAAATTTACATGCGAGTAGAGGAAGGTGAAAATGGTGGCTCACACGGAAAAGCCCGCATGACATACGGTGTAAAACACTGGGAACGACGATTAAACTGTCATGCCATAAATTGTTAAATGGTGAACCATACTACCTAAGCATGTGAAGGAGCGCATCTCTACGGTTTAGGCAGAAGAAGAAGAAGAAAAAAGTACATTTGACAAAACATTTCTAGAAATATGCGGGTTGATGTTATTCAATGATAACTGCACCTTTTGCTCATGTTTGAGAATAAGCTCATTTAGACGACAATATTTATAAAAAGACAGAGTGACCGCCGGACTGTTATTTGAGTTTCACATTTAGAAGTTTGCTGCAACCATTTCTTGATAGAAAAGAACTCAAATTGTAGAGTTTCTCATTTTTATTGAGGAATTATTCTGAACGTGACAAAATCTCCCAAATATTTGTTTTGTTTGCAGTTTTAAAATCTCTTTTTTTCGCCTTGTTATAATAATTATTTATATCTTTTGCTACCCGGCGCATTCAAAAAACGACAGAGAAAGCCTGTAAAATGCAAGTCTTGTGTAAATGCTATCACGTAATTTGAGCTACCTTTTTTCCCAACCTATGCAATGCACTGGCTTTCCAATATTCCTAGCGGGAGGGGAGACAGGTTGTGATATTTTTTGTACAAATTAATGCTTCGTGACCTACAAAACATATTCCAAACTCACGTGAACTTAATGTACTGTAGTGATTTACAGTTTTTTACCATCGATGAGGTGTACGCTAAATGAAGGAAAGGGAGAGGTTCAACTGAGAGTCCACTATAGCTGATGTTTGATGTAAACGTTTAGTCTCTTTGAAAGTACTTTATTGGAAAGGCATCCTTTGGGAAATAAGTAATTTTATTGAGTAAATTTCCGACACTGGATCCCCAGTTCGTCGCCAGATTTGAGAGAAATTTGCCAACAACAGTAAGCATTTCAAAGTGCTCAGACAGTTATATAGTCAGTCTGGTATGGGTGTTAATTGGCGGTTACAATTTGCGTCAGATCATGAGGGACATGATTATCAGTTGCAATGCCGTAATGACTAATAGGCAACTGTAATTTGAGTTAGTCCAAAATCAGTCCACGTTATCTGATGCGGACGCTAATTGCGGTTCGTGTTGGTCCATGTTAGACGGCTGCAGTCTTTTTCACCTTTCTTCGAGGTGTTTGTACACTCCGGCTGACTCAATACGCCGGTTGATGCATGAGTCATCGGAGTGCGTGGTCTCAAGTAATTCTCGGCTATTTTTGGAGGGGCAAACTCCAACGATGTGTGTTTTGTCCCATGCCAAAGTATGTCCTGTGTTAAGGCAATGCATAGCCACTTCGAAAAAACGGTTATGGCTCTTCGCTGCCGATTGGTGCTCGCGGATGCGTGTAGAGACTGATCTTCCTGTTAAGCCACACTATACCTTATCACAAGCTTTACATGGGATTTTTTTAGATGACCTCTTTCTTATCGAGGTAGCCAACCCTATCCTTAGGGTGTACTAACTGAGTGCGTAAAGTAGCCATTGGTTTGTGCGCCACTTTTATTTGGTGTTTCCGCAAGTGTCTTTCAACGAGTTCAGACACGTTCCTTATGTAAGAAAGGACTCGCCATGTGTTCACTTTGGGCGCCTGAGTAGAACTATCCAGTTCCTTTTTCTTGGATTGTTGTTGCCTCATGCATCGGCGCACAAAGTCTCTGGGGTAACCATTGCGGGAAAACAATTCAAACAAGTAATTGAGCTCCTTTCGGTAGGTGTTTTCGCCAGAACAGTGTGTATTCGCTCGGCGTAGCAGACTGTTGACGGCACTCCTTTTGTGAGAGATGGGGTTGTTGCTTTCATAGTTAAGAATAACGTCCACATACGTGTCTTTGCGGTAAACGGAAGTTTGTAATGTTCCGACAGCATTTCGCTGCACGAGAACATCCAGAAATGGGAGTTTGCTGTTTACCTCCTTCTCGAGCGTGAACTGAATGCCCAGAATGTTTGAGTTGATGGTCTTGTGGAGCGCTTCAAGATGGTCCTTTTTAACGACAACAAATGTGTGGTCTACATAGCGTACCCATAACTTAGGGTTAATCGATGGAAGGGCCATTGATTCTAGCCTCTGCATGGTTATTTCGGCAAGGAATCCAGATATGGGTGACCCCATTGGAGCTCCTTTTAGTTGTTGATAATACTGATGACCAAATGAAAAATAGTTTTCGAGGCAAAGGTCCACAAGATCAAGTAAGGCAGTTGCAGGAACCTTCGTTTCATAGCTCTTCAGGGCTTCCTGTGTGCATTGCCTTCCTACATCAAGTGGTATGGAGGTGAACAGGGAAACGATGTCGAAGGAGACCATTATTTCATCATCGGAGACCGTGATTCCCCTTAGTTTCTGTAGAAACTCCGTAGAGTTCTGAATGGAAGTCTTACAATCTTTCGTAAGTGGATGAAGTTGTCGGAATAGCCCCTTAGAGCTTTTATAGTTCGGGGCACCGATTAATGATACTATTGGTCGTAGAGGGACTTCCGGTTTGTGAACTTTGGGTAATCCGTAGATCTTTGTGATGTTTGCCTTAGATTGTTTCAGGCATTTTGCGGTATCCCCTGACAGTAGTTTTGTCGCTGTAAGGCGTTTCAGTACTTTGTCAATGGATGATATCTGTTTCTTGGTAGGGTCTGTTGGAAGAGGTTTATAGGTTGAGCTATCGTTTAATAGTAAAGCATCTTCTGCTTGTAGTCTGGTTTGTTTAAGATAGCAGTTGAACCTCCTTTGTCGGCGGGAAAAATGATTATGTTTTAAATTTTTAAGTGCTTTCGTTTCTTCGGAGAATAGAGATGAAAACTGATTCCGATTCTTCAAAGCATAAACACTATTGTTTCGGATAGTAAACCGATCATAGTCGCTGATGTCTACTGTTAATAGAATAGACTCCAAGCTGGCTAGAAATTCCAAGTAATTAGAATCAGAAGGGTTGTATTTCATCCCTTTGCAAAGCACACTCTCTTCTGTTGCAGTGAGGGTTCTGGAAGATAGGTTCCCAACCTTCGCTACAGACTGTTGGTTTGTAAGAGCTGGTTGAGAAATAGTCTTCCATTTCTTGTCAAGAAGTAGCTTCTTCTTTCGTCTTTCCAGTTCTGATACGTGGGCAATTGTTTCACCAACTGATTCAAATAAGTGTAGGGGAAGACTATTGCGACAGACTTGTATATGTTGTTCCTTTGCAGAATGGAACTTTTGCAGTCGACAATGGGCATCCGTTATAAATGCTCCAAGCATATTCTTTCCATAACTAGATGCGATTTGATACCCTAGGGTAGATCTGACTGTAGGTCTCACACGCACAGATTTCAGCAAAATGTTCTGTTTTCGGCACTTGTGGAGAAACGGTAAATTATAATTGCCAAATTGTAATTTCTTTGGAGGTTTGAACAAGGTTCGCCTTTGTGTTTTTGGGTTTCAGTTTGAAATATAAAATTTCGCAGCTCAAAGTCGTCTTGGCAAACCATAAATTTGTCAACTCAAATATTTGCATTTCTAAAATAACTGCCACTAAAAAACATTTGTTTTTCACGCATTCAGCTGCTGTAATAACGTTGCCTGAAGCATGTTCGACCTAGAATTAGCAACTATGTAGTGGCAAGTATGGCGCGGGTCTGATTGCTTGCTCTCAGGCACAGATATTGAATGCAAACTAAGAACTGGAGGTTTAGAATATAAGCCCCAAATATAGGCTAACTATAACGTCCGAAATGGCACCTATTCGGTTAATCACTTAAGGACAGTGTTATTTTTTCGGCCATAACTATTTACCTTTTATTCCATTTATTGGAGGCTTGCGCCTTCTTGGCTGACATGGATTGTTTCTCATATCAGAACAGCATTGTCAGACACTCTCCTTTCTAGCACAGGAGGTAACTAAAACAACCATTGTAAAATATAATAGTCGGTTTCTGGTCTGCTCCTATTCTGAGGGTCCTGATGTCAATGGCCACGGTTATTTTTAGAACAGCGGAAGGCCTTTTTTCAAATCCTGATTTATCGATGTACATTATTTAAGTCAGCACAGACAATAATAGGCAAACGTCGGTCTTTCTATACTCAGAATTCTCAAAAATATTCAAATATTCTGAACGGTAAGAAAGATAAAATTGCACACGTTGAGTACTATGCTCTGCAAAGTATCCCAGGTCAAACTTGAAAAGCCAATTCGAAAAACATATATTTTTAGCACTTCACAATGGGGTCTATAAAATTATATCAATAATGAATGCATGAGGGTTGCCCAAGGTGTATACGCGTCCCGTCCTGGCAAACGCACAAAACTGGGCCGGAGTGACAACGGGGATGTGGGTGTATCTGGGGTTGATGTTTAAGGCATATTAATTATTCCGCATCCCAATACCTTTAGAATGCAAAAGTCAATCTAACGCATTTTTGTGACTATTTTTGAACTTAAAGTGCGTATTGAGGTGACAGTTGATAGTATTTTACGGGTAATTTGATAATATGCATACCCTCTTAGGAAATTCGATGGTGAGATTCGGGGGTGACGATGGTGGTGAGGGCGGAGATACGCGGGTTGATAACATCGTCCTCACTCCCGTCGAATCTCTGTCGTCCCCCCTGGTCACCCCTATCCCCCGGAATTTCGCCGGAGAGATCTGGGGATTTGGCTGGCAGAGCTATTTTGTTAAATAATAATTTTAAAATGAATGAAGAGCTTGACATTCGACTGCAGATTAGCACACCCAAACACTCGCGTTGAGAGAGGGTTCTAGAGTCTCTTGGCGAAATTTCTCAAGATTAATCTTATTTTGCACACACTAGTATCTGTAAGCAAGTCAACCAGTTTTTCAAAAGATTGATGGAAGTCACCTTAAAGGTAAAATAAGCAACTGCTCGTAAAAGGACGCCCTAACTGCAAACGGTCTTGACTGTCAGCATAATTTGCAGCGGGATTTTAACCTTCAGTAAATCGAAAAAGGGCGCAAAAAACAAATCGAGCTCGAATAGAGCTCGAATCGCTGTTGACAAACTTTGAAATGTGGAGTTTTATTTCTAACACTTTTCTTTGCCCAAAACCCAGTAATAATGGATTTTTGAAAACGTTTTGTTATATGAAGCAGAAACTTACCGTTAACCATAACCATAACCCTTATCCTAACTCTGACCCTTACCCTAATCCTAACCCCTAACCCTTACCCTAACCTTAACCCTAACCTTTACCGTAACGCTTAACCTAACCCTTACCTCTGACCCTGACCATAACCCCAATCCTAACCCCCTAACCCTTACCTTAACCTAAATCATGCTCAAATAGAGCTCGAATCGCTGTCGACAAAGCTGGAAATGTGCAGTTTTGTTCCACCACTACCAAGGAAACTCCTGCCTCTGAAGTTTGTTTCTTGACTCAAAGCCTTTTTCTCAGATAAATTTGAAAGAAATATAACTTTATGCGGGTTAATTGCCCACCAATGCCTTTTTTTCTACGTGAATCTTAATGTTCGTAGTTGTTGTCAAACTTAAAACCGCTAGCATTTAAACTAGTTAATAAAAATATAATAGAGAAATATTAACTAATTTTTCGCCACAAAAGGCTCTAAAGTCGAGCCTTAATGCAAACACAGTGACATTTTGTTTTTGCTAGCCAACCAACTTATGATACCTGGACAGGGTTTACGACTAAGTGGCTGTTTTTAAGTAGAACATATTGCAAAAACAAGCTTGAAGGGCATCTAATATTTGCCTGTCCATTGTCCGATACGCAAGCAGCAGTACATCGATAGTTTGAACGATGACTCAATATGTACATAATCACTCAGTCGGACCAGCATAATCGTAAGACGGTCCTGAAACTTGTGCAAAAGTACAACACCTAGTCCCCAGCTGAACAGACATGTGGTTTACTCTGCTTGTGCCACCAACTTCTGCACGTATTAGTGGAACCTAAACATAAACAAGAGAATATTGGAAAATATGCCTAACTTGGACCTTCTTCAAAAGATATCATTAATGGTTTGTATATTGTTAGTTGAGTTTCAAATTTGTTGGTTTGGAAACGACTCATAACCGTCATTTTCATGAAAGAGAACGCCTTAATACCCAATATTATGCGTTCAGTGGATATCTTGGACGGTAAAGTTGCGGCATATGTTCAACTTTGATAGCCTTTTATTTGTCGATTCAATTATATTTTGCTGTTCTTTACCATTTGAAGATGACAAAAAAAGTAGGATTTATTTGATCCATGGAATTTCGCGAGAGCTTAGCTGCTCCTCTCATTGCATAATATGAGGAAGGAATGAGGACATACAAAATCAAATTCGTACACAAAGGTCAACCAGTTCATAGGGCATGGTAACGAAGGCTAATTAGTAAATTTAACGAGCTAAAAAAATGTGTAAGGAAAGAAACGAAGGAAAATCGTTCAGATGACAAAATGGGCAGGAGACGGAGTAAATCAGGAAGCCGGATGTTACCAAGGCAAATCTAGGTTAATCACATGCTCCAACTGTTTATAAAGATCAGGTTTGCTGACCGTATATAGGCTGCTCCGGGTAGCGCAAGGTACCGGTTGTTCGTGCCAGAACAGGAAGTGCTAGGGACCACAGAATGACCCGTTTTTGCATATTCAACTAGGCAAGTGCTCTTTGGCTCTGGCTGCCTATTGCCTTTGCGTTCTTCCTATGTATTTGCATCCGCAAGTGCATGCTTATTCATAAACATGATTTTAAGTGGCCTGCAGTGGTAACCAATCCTCCCACAAAAGGGATTGGTAAATGGTTTCGCCCTTAAAAGACAAGCAGATGAAAACAGGCCTTTCAGGAGCTATATCCTTCGTCATTTAAAGTCATAAAGATTAACTATACTTGTATTTAAACTGAGCTGGATATCTTGCTGATCTTGCCATCTTCAAGTGTACACTTTGGCAAAGTAGCTTTAAATTTTTTGTTGATTTAATAAAAGTTTTTCTGAGTGTATTCGCTTTCTAACTCAGTTAAGCTTTACAAATATTGAACAGCTTTTTTAAAAAAAGTTCTTGGTTAGAGATTGAAATTTCTGAAATTTATATAATTTTGAAGTAGCCGTGGAAATGCAGCATTGCAGACACCTTGGTATATTATTTTTGTGCTTGCTTTTCAATATTTATACACAACAAACAGTATTAAATTGCTTGTTTGATATTTTATGACAACTTTGCCTTCATGAACGAGCCACGCGTAATGATGGACAGAAAATTACTGTCAAGTCAGGGCCACCAAATGATTACAATATTTCAAACTTCAAGCCTTTTTGTTGGCCTCAGACGTTGATTCAGAAATCAAGGTATAAAGTAAGCACTTAACTGAAATTATATTCCCTTACTTCCATGCAGACGAGACGCCAAATATGAATTGGTAAGCATGCCTTCTGGCCTACCTACATGTGATGGACGAGAAACACATTAGTGTTCCAATAAATTCAGAAATTGGCCAGTTGTATACTGAGTTGGCTTTTGCAAGTTGCACAACATATACTATTATTACTGAAGATTTGACTACCATTATTTGAACCTACAGAGCTAACTTCTTTCATCATTAAATTCACTGCACATGTCTTTGGTTTTTCTTATATCACTCCCTGAACATGGAAAATGAGACAGGGTTTCGTGAATCAGCATTGTGATGGCAACGTATTAGCTCGCCCATTCCAGACATAAAGATTCCTGCATTTGGAATAGCAGCGGTTTTTCCAAAGCACCCGAATCACCTGGGGCATCAATTCATTTCTAGTACCTACGTTGTCACTTGGCAAAGAGAAAATGTAGCTCGGTGACCAGGCTGAAATTGTCCCCAACATATTTCAAGGCCATCAAAGGACGACAGACTGATGCAAAGGACCTGTGCGTGTTTTCGTAATTCGCGCGCTGTTTCATCTGCAGCTTAGATAATTGTTATTTTAGGTGCCCACTGTGCATGAACCAAGGTCGGTGGCAAACTTTTTTGGCCTGTGCTATGACCTGCAGGTGATGTTGCTGTCTCAGGGCTGCGAAGAATTCGTAAAATCGAAAATTAACCAAGGGCAATAATATTTACTTCTAAGTAACCAGTATCTAGAATTCTGATTAAGTTTTTATCTGGAATGAAGAGAAACCCCGCTTCTTACCAGGCTGCTAATCCCCCCTTTGTATTTCAAGGACATCCAGGGGCTGTCAGACATTAGAAAGACGGTGACAGATTTCTGTA
>JAYGXS010000006.1:20730126-20769303 GCA_036362985.1 Ligula intestinalis | reverse complement strand
TTGCTCACATGAAATCCACCAATACGGCAGCAATTTGACTGCCAAAGCAGGATTTTTTAAGCAATAATCTAGAATCCACCAGAATGACTACCAGGCCGACTTAATTAATAAGTTGGTTTGGCGAATTTGCTTAATTTGAGTTGACCCACGTGTGAAAAAATCTAGGCGTTTGGCGGGATTCGGACCCACGCATCAGAAAAAGCCTTTGCATGAGACTAATGCTCTAACTCTAAGCTACAAACACCCGCTTCATGCCATGAGTTTAATCACACTTGGATCGATATTACCCGCTTAACTTTTCGCTCATATGGAATCCACCAATACGGGAGCAAGTTGACTGCCCAAGCAGGATTTCCTAAGCAATCATCTAGAATCCACCAGAATGACTACTAGGATGACTTAATTATTGAGTTTGTGTGGCAGATTTGCTTAATTTGAGTTGACCCAAGTGTGAAAAACTCGAGGCTTTTGGCGGGATTTGGACATGTGCATCAGAGTAAGCCTTTGCCGGAGGCTAATGCTCTACCGCTAAGCTACAAACGCCTGCTTCAGGCCTGTTTCGTCCTTTGTTCTCATCCATAGGACGGCTGAAAGGGTCCATAATGAAGTTAGGCCGACGATTTTAGTCACCATGCACTTCAAAGTATATACGTAGGACTATTGAGGGAGACATTTTTTCCTGTTCTTTCTAAACACGAATAGAATAAATGATAAGCAGTTTAGGCCCTTTATATCAAAGTGCAAATCGCTTTATAGGTTGGCTCTCACACTCTAGTTTAGAAACTTATTCGCCACGTTCATTTCCTGTTCGCTGTTGTCTTCACAGCTGATGCTTTTTAACTGGGCTTGGCGAAAAATGAACAGAAATGAAGTCAGGTTTTGACTAACACGGGATGAGTTACTATTTCAGTGTGATAAACTGTAGGCTGAAAATCGGGGATTTACTCGCCAGGATGGGCTGTACCCTCGGGTATGCTCATATTAACAGCAACGCAAGGTTCACGCATTCGGTGGTAATTGTCCCACCTTGGAAGTGTGATATCACTGCAAGACGAAGAACTAAGTTGTGCCAGTAAGTCGAAAGCAGATAGTCCACTTAGTCAAATCGTGAACTGAACTACTGAATTTCAGTTAAAATCCCGATAACCAAATTAATTCGACGAATACAGAGATTCTAACGAAAGCCATAAAAATGCATTTCTAATCAGTGGTTTGAACATCGATTTTGAATATATCCACGACGTCCTTCAGGAGACAGAGAGCGGACGCGGTGACTTGTTCGTGAGTTATTTTTACATGAAAAAATACTTTTAGAAGACGAAGAAATGATGATATTATAGATTGTGGTGGTCATCTGCATGTGTACTATAATTGTCAGTTCTTGTAGTCACCGCTTGAGGTCTTAATTGATGCGGTGATGGCTCATTAATTGGCACAGTGTTATTGTCCGCGTCGGATGCGGGTTCGATAATGGCGCAGCAACTATGCCCGCTTTCTTCAGAGTTGTTGCTGTGACCGGCCGTTCCCACGTGACTGATTCTCTTGCCCTTGCAACTCCCTGGTTGCAACTTATTCGAAGGGACCCGGCCATATTTTCAAGTTTGACGAGGCCGAAATCCTCGCAAAAGGCCCGAGCTGCTCGAGTCATGGTTCACAGCGCCTAGTCCATCAACAAGCGCAACAATTTTGCGTTCCCATGCGGTGTACTAACAAATGTCCTGCGCAAGAGAATACGTCACGTGGAAAGGACCGGGCGCTGCAACAACTCTGACGATAATGGGTATATTTGCCCCGCAGTTATCGAACCCGCATCCGACGCGGACAAAAACACTGTGGCAATTAATGAGCCATCACAGCACCAGTTAAGACCTCAAGCGGTGGCTACGGGAGATAAAAATTATCGAACGCACGCGGGTTACCGCTAGAAACTATGAATACTGTGCAATCTGTGCATTTATCACCTTTATCTGCGCATGTCTCAGACGTTTCTACGATAACCTATTTTTAAGGATTCCCTACGGAATCCAAAACGTCAGGACAATTAACCGCCTGTTCCAGTGATCGCTTCTTCTTCTTCTTAACTGCTTCTTGTTACTCACATATTCAATTAAATGGACAAAATATTTTCGCTGCATCTTTTCCCTTCTCTCGTTCCTCATGCCACAATAAAGAAGAGCTAGGCGGGATTTGTTTATAAACCTAGATTCGTTTAGTCTGTCTTAGACTGAACAGAGAGCAAATTCAGGTGCTTTGTTTGGCATAAGTCTGAACCTACGCGCGACAGAGTGTCGCTTATTAGCAGTATTTTTCTGGGAACGTCGAGAAGCAACAAATCAAGTTTCATCCTTCGTTCCTGGATTAAGAGCAGCTTAAAAAACCCCCAGTAACAATGAGGATTGGCTTACATTTTCAATTGACCCAATATGATCTGTTGTTTACTCCGGAGTCCAGCATACACGTATGTCCATACTCCTTTTGTCAACAACCACTTTCGGACCGCAACTGCCCTTACAACCGATGCCTTTTAACAAGCTAGCCAAAGAATGTCTGGTACAAAAGGGGTATTTTGACCAACATCGAGTAAGTTTATCGTTCAAGGCCGTGAAAGGCTAGACCTGGTTTGCATACTTCGCTCTGTTTATATCCTCGCTCGTCCATGTCCAATGTTAATACAATGTCAAGAGGGCCGCGATCAGGCGCTGATGACACACAACAGTAGAGTTTGCTGTCCCCTGATCGGAGCTAACGCAGGTGTCGGGTTCGCCTTGATCCTGAACGCACGCGTGCTAATATGCTTCTCGGCTGCTCTATTTCTTATGCGATTGCAAGTTGAATAACATTTCTGAAAGCAACAATCAGAGTGCTCTCTATCGTTCCTCGATAAAAACACAGTGAGCTCGTAGGTCAGTGGTTAGGAGATCGCGAGTTCAAAACTCGAGTGTGGCAGCAATTTTAGCGGCAACATTAGAGTTGGCTATCCCTATTCGATGATATCAAATGAGCCAAAAAAGGCCTTCCTAGTGTTCCATGTCTTTGCTGGTAATGTACTTCTGCCTGTATCCTAGCCGCTTTGTGGTGGAGGGTTGAGGGAGAGCTCTAATGACAACAGGAACGGACGAGCGTGTCCTTTAACAGATCGGTTTGCGCGTATCTGCTATTGTATAGAACACCTTAAAAGGTACCGAGTGAACAGAAAGGCTGACATTTATTTAAAAACTACTTAATATGGTCAGTTTAACCCCTAATATTTATTCGCATGGATTCTGTGCCTCCGTCGTTTACCCACGTATATCGTATTATGCATGATTTTCAGAGTTACTGCTTTGTGAATGTCTAAGTTTAAGAATAAAAAAGCAGACAAGGTCATTTCGACTTCTAGAAGCCTATCGAAGTCAGAAAAAAGATAACTTTTATGCAAACAGAAGCCATTAAACAAATTAATTATCCCTAACATAAATTTGCACACATTGCTAAGCACTTTTAAGAGCCATCCACTGAAAAAGGGAACTTTGTAAGTAACAGGGTAACATGTGAAATTTGATGAGTAATTTCAACAAGCAAACATCTTAACTCCTAACTCAGAGTGTTGCCTATGCGATTGCATGAATACTGCTAAATATACCATGTTCCAGAAGCAGTACATATTATTAAAGTCAATTGTGAAGGATAGTTAAAGTATAAACTGCAACTTACCAAAAATGCATCGCATAATCGATCGGAACGGCTACTTTCGTTTTTGTTGGCTAATATATGAAACAAGATATTTCTTTTACTTTTTAGAGATAATGCAACCTCACCTTAAAGACTTGTATATAAAAAAGTGGTGATGATCATCTTAGCAACTTAACGTGTTGGCCCCTTTGCCTGTTCACCGAACTAGAAAATGTCCTTTGAGGCAAAATACGCTTGTTTGTAGGTTTACCATTCACAATGCTTGTAAAATTGAATAAAAATATACACTAATGTATGTTAAACGTCTTTGTTTCGGCAATACTTATCTAAGCTTAATTAATTGAATCCTAATTTTCTCATTATGAGGAGAAAAAAATTATTGACTTAAAACTTAATCAATAAAGTCGCATTGGTTAAATTGAGCATATTTTGAACAACCTTACCATGAGACATGCGCAGACCTGTTTACGATTACCTATGACTAAGGATCCCCGACGGAATCCGAAACATCAGGATTATAAAGTCTTTGTTCCAGTGATCGCATCTTCTTCTTCGGAGTCTACAGCCTATTAGTCATTAAAACTCACCATATGTTGCTATTGTTTGCGAATCGACGGATCATTGCCCAGCGGCTATTTTAGCTATTGCATATGTGATAAAATAAGCTTTTGAGCCATTTGATACGTGCTTATTCCGCTTCAGAGACGGAACCACCAGAGCAGTAAAGACTTAAGGCGTTGCTTTATACCTAATATGGTCGGTCAATTGGGTATGAATAATCATACAACGGTGCCGAAACTTATTCATAGGTAAGAGGGAGCGTCCTATTTTCCTTGACTGCCAAACATTCCAGTAAGTGTTAGTGAAGCATAAAGCATAACAGTCCTACCAATTTTCTCGTTTCATTTTATTCCGAAACGTAGGTTGTACTTATATATTTGTCAGCAAATGCCGTTTTTTATGTTTTAATTATCATTAGCAGTTCACTATTACTGCGTCGACAACTAAATTAAAGCGCCACCCACATGAAATATAAAACAAAGTCCTTGATGAGTTCGTGAAGGCTTTCAAAAGGTACAGGTTTGCGAAGGGTTTTGCGGACGTAAATATTAAAAGTTTCTTTTCAGGGGGACAGTTAAATAACAATAAGTTTAAGTTACTTCTTCACATATACAGCCGACTCCTCAGTGTGTTCAATATTTGTCAAGAGGTACGAAATGCTTTTACTGGAAGAGATGGATCTTGTTGCACAGATAACTCGAGCCAACTGAGTTATCGAGGTTGACAGCGGGAACCGTGTTTAATCTCACTTGTGTCAATATACCCACCGAGCTAACAGCGTCGTATGGAATCTTACAAGGCTTATACAATAAGCCGATGTCAGAACAGGATTACCTAAAACGGCAATTTAAAATCCACTAAATGATCACAATGCATACGGTTGGGAAAAATTAACTTGACACAATTGAGTAAAAAGTAGATTGGTTGCTTACGAAATCCTGGTTTGTGCATTTGAAGTGAATAAATTGCGATTTAATTCACGGCACTCGGTGGAGACTTTGTGGCCAGTTGCCTCTAACGCTGACTGCAGTAAAACCTGCCCCTTACTGGTGAAACTTTGTATCCTACCGAAACCACCATGGTTTTCAGAATTTGGTCAACTTGGCTAAAACTTAATCTATGTAACGCCTCTGTCAATATAAATTTTTTACCATATTGGCCCGTGTCCCGATGTAAAAATACATCCCAATTTTGTTTACCCAGTCAGAAACAGTTCAGTAAACATTATCGTCTTAAATATGTGTAATATGAACAATATTTAATAAAATTTTATATGAGGGATACCTTAAGATTGCATTTTGCTTATGGTATTACAGTTGATTAAATGGACATGCTGAATATAATTATTAAACATTACTTTTATACAAATTGTGGCATTGCAGCTATTTTAAGCCCGCACAACATTATTTAGGAAAATAGAACAATAAATGTAGGCCGGGTTTCGAATGTGAATGGACGATCCACAAAGACAGTCGCATTTAACAGTACACTCTTGTGGTAATTGTATTTTCGGGGTTCAGCATCTAGAAGAAGCAGCCGTCGATGGGGTATATTAACTGAATTACAGCGCAAAAATTTTTAAGGACTTAGCATTGGAAGTGGCGCAAACGTTTTCCATTAAGAGGGAAATAGGCCGTAATCGGCGGCATGTTTGAATGTAGCCGTGCAACCGTTTGCACGAATTTTGACATTCGGGTGATGAGCAAAACCTCACTAGAGATTTTGTTCCTGCAAATTGCCGGCAAAGTCTGCTTCTGCCAAAACATTTCCTAGTAAACAGGACTGCGTCTCCGAATTCAATGTCTTTAGCAACAAGACGGTTTGTCTGCCATTGCAGAGCAAGTTATTGCAATTTGCTAACTGGTTACTCCCACCTATCAGACTTTTCTCCGCGATGCCCTTGTTCCACAAACTATGCGGTAGACCATGAACAATAGGGCGTTCAGTCGCATTGGATCCAGGTCTGTATGCATCATGTGATATGCGTAACTTATTTACGTAATAATAGACCGCTAGTGAGAACCTCAAATGTGTCGTGCGGTCCGGCGTAATCTGCGTGCATTTGCAACTCCGTATATAGACCATTCGAGGGAAAACCCGGATTTCTTACACAATCATTACGTAGAGATGAAAAATATGCGACTGATAAAATTATGGGAATTGTCAATTTTCCAGCTCCAGTTTATTCTGGAGAAAGTATCTCCGTATTAAGTAATAAGTGTTCTGTAAATTCTGTGCTCTAGCTAGGTATTATAAATAGTTAAAGTAAGTCTGAAAAACGGCAACTTGCGACTTAAAAGTAATGTTAATAAACATTTATATATCCCTTTGGCTTACTATTTATTCGATATAGGTTGAAAGTGCATCGGAGCCCCCGATTTTCACTTTGCACGTACAGGTCGAAAGTGTGATCACCAAACTAAGCACCCATAGCGATAATATATTACTTCTAGCCGCAGAATTCTAGTCAAGACTTGGGAGAAACTGACACAATTTTCTTATGAATAGCGGAAAAATGGCAAAAATCAGGGCCAAAACTGATGTGCTGAAAGCCTCAAACATGCATATACTGGGAATAGCATAACCACAGATTCATATTCTTTGTTGGGACCATGAGTCAAGCGCTGTGTTTAATCGGCTATACTTCTGAGATAGTAATTATTTAGGAGGTAAATTCAGCTACACTGCTCGCAAGAAGTAATATAAACTGTAGCAGAAATAGCAGAGTTTTTCTGAACACCTGCTGTAGGTGAGGGTAGGTAGTGCAGCATTATCGGCGCAAAAAGCTGCTGTCACTTTAGAGCAAGTTAGGCGGTGTTTCTGGCCTACCTTTGAGAAAGTGGCTTACATCTGATTCTCGCGTGGTCATCACGGTTCTGTCCTGGCATCGGTTCAAGCTAGTTGAGGGTTCAGAGTGTGGTGCATATGTGCGTGCCTATTTCCACTATGCCTGAATATGACCTTCGACATCGATGGTCGAAATATTTATAATATAATACATCAATTTAAAACCAAGGAGAACAAGGCAGCCTACACTGCGAAGGAAATGCAGTCTTTGTCGTTTGAAGTGTGTTAACATACATTTGATTTTGACGTAAAATAGGTTTTTGCTTTTTTTCTAGTTAAAGTGGGACTGCTGGCTTATATATTAACGCATACCACATTGAAAAATGCTTGTTAGTCTACAGCACCGATAGATTCCTATTTTGCAAATGGAGCAGAATCGATTGCTCCAAAATCAGTAGCATGTGGACAGTTGTAACAACATTGAACAATAGAGATATAAGGTAGCTGTCGGCCAAGGTATAACCTGAAAATAGTTCTTCCACATGATACCACAATGTAGTAAAATCCAACTGGGATTTTGATGCATGAATAGGCGTATGCAGAACGTTACCACATACTAAGGTGGCTCAATCTAGGCTGACAAATCCGACTGATAATAGTTTCCTCGAGGGCTGTATCCTTAAAAGCCTAAAACGGAAATCAAATGTTATCCGATGGTACACCTTTTATTGAATAAAATGCACAAACGGCACATTTTGATCCCTCTTTATAACCTACGTTTTAAAAAAACTTATTCGTGTGTTTTAGTCAATATCACCTGCAATCTCCACATTTTAAATAGTTTAAAGGTGGTAGATGACAGTGTACTTCCTTTCGTAAGCCTTGCTCCCGCTCCCTTGTCGTTCAATTTTCCAGATGGCGTATACATGTGATTGGATGGGCAACAACTTTTCACTAATAGTTCACAGCACATGAATCCGAAGCTATGTCTGAGAACGTTTTTTGAAATCATAAAGGCGGATTGTAAAATGACCGACTGGAGATATGCAACCAGCATATGGGACATTCTGAAGATCGTTGGAGTCATCCTTGGCTTAATCACAACGATAAACATTGCTGCAGTCCTCGATGTCACTATCAGTGATTATGGTTATCGCCTTTTTGTCTCGATTTACGTCTGGTTAATATGCGGAATACTGCTTCTCGTGCACATATTCGAGTTTGATGAGAATCGAGGCATGGAAGTCTCTGTAAGACACTCTTTTTGCCTTTCTGATGCTTCGGTCAAATTGACTTATATTCAAACGTTTTTTTTTTGCATTGAAACGTAAGCAGGACAGCAGACGCATACAAATGCTGTCTTATGAGTAAGAATTCATTTCTTGCAAGTAGTAAGCATTGCTCAACATTATGCACGATAGCCGGAATAGAGATTTCAGAAGATTACATGGAAGCACGTTTTTCGCCCTAGAGTCATGAATCGCGCTTTTGTTGAAACATCATACAAAACGAAGGCCAGAATCCCTTGCCAACAGCTTATACCTCGGCAAGTCGATGCATTCATGCAAATTTCATGAAAAAATATGTTCCCTAGCTAGGTAATTGAGCCTCAATCTTTAATTGTATTTTCGATCAAAGCAGGCAAAAACACTAGGCCTGTTGTTCAGTGGTGTAGGGTTATACTCCGCTACCCAAAAGGTGCGCGTTTAAATCACTCAGAAGTCACATTTATGATCTGGTATGACGAGATGAGGATATCGTTAAAGCCAGTCTCTCTTGTCATTGCTGGCTCAAGTAAGAGCTCCACAGGCACCATAGACGGGCACCATCGTCGTACGCCCATCTGCTCTTGTATACCCCTGATTCAATTCCGGCAAGACTGAGAGCTCGAAGCTCAAGGGTTAGGACGATTGCACAGACCGGAGAGATTGCGAGCTCAAAATCTGTGTGTGGCAGCAATTTTAGGGGCAACACTGGAGATGGTTACCACTAGCTACGACAGCTAATTTGCCAGAAATGGCTTTTCTAGTGTCCCATGACTTTGCTGATATTGTCTTAATGTATATGTATGTATAACGGTAATTGTCAATTAGATTGAAGAGTAAGCGAAATGTTATCAAAAACACTAATTATCAGTTAGTCAAATAGAAAATTATATGAGACACGACTATAATTGGAATTATAATAAGCACCTTAAAGACAACCAGGATTTAGTGGACGTTCCACTTGCATTCGTCTTCATAACACATTTTAGTTATAATGTCTCATTATACAAAACAGTTACTTTCTGGCATGCAGCCAGGCCTCAGAACAATGTTGTTAGGACGTTCGCCCTAACCGGAGAGATCATAGGATCGAAATTCTAGTGTGGCAGCAATTTCAGCGGCAAAACTGGAGTTGGATATCACTAGCTGATGACGGCTAATGAGCCAGACCCGGCCAGTTTTGTGCCCCATGTCTTTGTCGGTAATGTCATTCTGCCCATATCCTAGCCGCCTAACGATAGAGGCTCGAGCGAGCTCTAATGTCAACATGGACTGACGAGTATGTACTCTAACAGATCGGTTCATGAATATCTGTTAGTATATATATATTTATGTAGCATATATGGCATCTAGTAACATTATAACAAATAGTTCGGAACATTATCTACAAAAACGTTTAAAATGCGTGTTTTTTGGTTACAATTTACTGGACCGAAAAGTAACGTTCCAAACTATTTGTTATAATGTTACCAGATACTATTGCCGTGAGTAAATCACTATCGCCTTCATTATTGCTGCGGTGTATGATAATTAGGTTGCGACGACTATTTTGCCGCCATTTATTTTTTGGATGTAAGCAGGATTCTTTTCTAAACAGCTGACATATCCAAGAAGATTATCTACATAACTCAAAGCGTAAGTACTCATTTAACTTCTATGATAATCCAGTTCATTACTGCTGGCTTATTCGCTCCAATTAATCACAAATAGATATCTATTTTTGGAGAATAATAGAAAAAGGTCTTTCAATTCTTCCTGGTAACCTTCGTCATCGGAGCAGTATGCTTAAGTTCGACTAAGAAGGCTGTAGGTAGAACGTTTTTGCGAGCGAGTTTTTGATTGCTCCCGAAATGTAGGATTACGTCCGAATATTTTCCTATAAATTAAACATATGTAAGGGTTGATTCATCAGTATTTCGACGTACAAGGATATCTGCGAATGGCATTTGTCCGTTAACTCCCATTTCAAAAGTAAGTTCAAGTCCTGCAAATGCGGAATTGAGATTTTTTGTGGATGAGGTCTAAATCAGCGTTTTTTATGATGACAAATGCATCAATTACAGAGCCCAGTCAGAATGTTGGTTTGAATGTAGGGAAGACTATTGATTCTAACTTCTGCATTACAACTTCGGCCAGAAAGCCAGATATGGGTGAACCAATGGAGGCTCCTTTGAGAGGTTGGTAGTGTTACTTTCAGTTTTGACATCCTATATATGTTTGCTTGTTTTGCAGTTGTCGTGAGCCAGCTGGCTCATCTGCATAAATACCCTGCAATTAATGAATGTTTTCTAGTCTACAGCAGTGATAAATATATATTTTTGCAAAGAACAAGCGGCAATTGGACAATTATACTAACACTGAACAATAGACAGAAGGGATAATTGTCGGACAAGATATAAGATTTGATAAAAAAATACTACTGACAACAAAAAGGGGCCCCTATGAGGTCACCCATATCAGGCTTTGTGGTGGAGGTTGTCATGCATTAATAAGAAAAGAAAGCCCTCCTCACAGTCAATTCACGATTGAGGCTGCGATATGTAGACGATACATTCTTCATCATCAATCAAAACCAGGTGGAAGTGCTCTATCGTACCCTCAACGCCATCTTTCTAGGAATTTAATTTACCTTCAAAACTCAAGCAGATGATCAACTTTCATTTTTGACGTCTTCATGCACAGAAACACCGATGGAACACTCCACACGTCAGTGTACCGCAAGAACACATGTTCTGAGGTCATTCTACATTATGAAAGTAATCACCCAATATCCCACAAACGCAGTTCTGTCACCAGCTTGCTCAGCCGAGCAACAACACCATGTTCGGATGAAGAAACGTACCGAACAGAAATAAAGTACCTTCGGAAACTATTTTCCAAAAATTGGTAGCCTCCAGAATTTCTTTGTCAATGCATACGACAACAACAGCCCAAAGACAAGCGCCAATCCGGAACTGCAACGACTAAAGCGCCAAAACCAACGAATTGGCAAACGCTCCCAGATGTGAGGAATATATCCGACTTCGTCGAAAGACAGCTATATAAAACACCAAATACAGGTCGCGCACAAGCCAACAAGTACATTGCGCCCCCAACTCATACACCCTAAGCACAGGGATACCCAATTCGACCGAAAAGAAGTTGTGTACAAAATTCCGTGTTTCAGTTGTGATGCTGTACATTGTGGCCAAACCGGAAGAGCTCTATCCACAATTATCCATGAACACCAGTTAGCGGTGGAAAGACTAGATCACCATTCAGAGGTTGCCATGCACACACTGGACACAGAACACAAGTTTGCATGGGAGCGAACCCAAATCGTTAGAACCTGCCCATTGAAGAAGAGTCGCGAATTCCTGGAGGCAATGCACTCAGATGAGGCATGCATTAACAGACATATCGATCTTGATGTGAATTACAAATCACTGAAGATCAGATGGAAGCAAAAACAGCCATGACCTACCACATGATCAAAAACAGATGAAAACTATTTCTTTCCCTCCACCCCCCCCCCCCCCCCTCGGACGCATAACCACATAAAAGTGATAACTATTTATCCACTGCTCGCCCGACCAAATTTGGATTATGACTATCTATTCACACTCTGATGAACTGTATAATCCTATGTTAGTCATCGGTTGAGGTTAACTGTTTTCGTACATACCTCATCCGTCTGAAGACAAACTGGGGAACCAGAATCGAAAATTCACGTAATAAACATTACTCTTCCCAAAAAACTTCATTGCTCATAAAAAATAATTCTTCTAAAATGTACCCTTCTGTACGCAGAATTAAGGTCGTATTTTAATGCATGGGAAGACGCATAGAGACAGCTAGATGGTTGTATGAATTTAAAAATAGGCATCTCAAGAAAAAAATCTCGATTCTTTGAGAAAATTTCTCGAACGTTTTTGTAAATTTTCGACGCTGGCACACCAGGTTGTTGTCAGACTTGAGGGAAATGTGCATAGAACAGTGCGCATTTTCTAAACATACCAAAACATTGATAATGATTTGTCATACTTAGTCAATGGCAGGTTTTCGTGGTAGGCGCTCTTCCAGACTTTTTGAGATTTCTGTACATTGAATCCAACTCAACGTGCCTATTGATGCATGCATTGTTAGCGTTAATGACCTCTAAAATTCGCGGTCTTTCCTCTGTGAGCAGGATTCTACTACGCGGGTTAGGTCCCATGCATGGCAACTTTGGACAGGAGGTCGTGCCTCTTTACTACTAATTGATGTCAATGTCGCCATGTAAAAGCGGATCTTCCTGTTTTTCCACAATATACTGCATCGCAGTCGCCGTAAGCAATTTTGTAAACGAACACTTTTCTGTTCAGATAGCCAACACTATTCTTATGATGTACAAGCTGATTTAAAAAGCTGGTCGTTGGCTTCTGCACCACTTGCATCTGGTACTTCCTCAGGCGCCGTTCGACGAGTTCAGACAGCAAAAGTGTTCGCCAAAGTGTTCGCATAGGCTTTTTTGCGGTAAACCAACACTTGAAACGTTCCATCAGTATTATGCTGTACGAGGACGTCAATAAATTTTAATTTACTGTTAAGTTCTAATTCAAGCGTAAACTTGATTCCGATCATCGTTGAATTGATGATGTCGTGATGTGTTTCCTGCTGGTCCTTTTTAACAATGTAAACCCTGTCATCGACATAGCATTCCCAAAAATTGGGGTTAACTAGTGGTAGGACCATCGTTTCTGATTTTTGCATCGTTATTTTGGCCGAAAAGCCCGAAATGGCTGACCCCATCGGGGCAACTTTTATCTGTTTACGCTATTTGTGTGCAAACAAGAAAAAAGTTTTCAAATATAGACCTAAGAGTTCAAGCAGAGCAGACACAGAAAGTCCATTCCGTAGAAATTAAATATTTCTTCTGTGATCTGCCTTAGTAAATCTAATGATATCGATATGAAAAAAGAAACAACATCAATTGATACCATTATTTTGTCTGCTGTTATTTCAAGCGCTTGTAATTTGTTCAGAAACTCCATGGAATGGTTAATTGATGTTTCACGATCTTTTTCTCAATCGGTAGAGCTTTCGAAATACCCACTTTAAGAATTTTTAATGAAGTGAGCCGTGTAATGACACTGTCGGTCGTAGTGCTATCTCGGGTTTGTACATTTAGGCAGTCCGTAGACTTAAGCAATGCTGAGTTTGGTTTGTCTGAGGGACTTGGTACTATCTCCTGATATTTGCTTCTTCTCTAAAAGACGTTTAGGTGCCTTTTATTTTATTGGGGTCCCTAGCAAGGGATTTTTAGTTTGATCTATATTATGGTATTGCAATTCACGCTAACAAATCCCACCAGAATATTTGGCTGCCTGGCATTTACTTTGCGAAGACCGCATGATTAAGGGCCTGAAAGGGAATCCGCGCATTATGCAAAGGTACACGTTTTATGAAATAACCAATAAAAAAGACCAATTTGGATCCCTCTTTGTAAGCTGTTGTTTTCTTGTTGCTGTGGATCGTGGTTAATACCACCTTCGATCCCAACATCTCATCTGGCAATATTTAAAAAAAATGTAGTGGGGGATGGCACTTCCGTTTGTGAGTTTTGCTTATCGCTCTAGTCCTCGTTATTTTTTGCAGATAGCGAGTACGTGTGATTGGATGTGCAGACTGCGCTAGCTTTTCACTTGTAAAGCAGAACGTATAAATCAGAAACTGACGCAGAGGGCGCTTAGTGCAGATTGTAAAATGTGGAACGCGAGATATGCCACCACCTTATCAGGCATCCTGAAAATAGTTGGAGCCGTCCTTGGTTTCATTACAATGATCATAATTGCTGCGGCCCTCCCCGTGGGATACAGTAATTATGGTTATGTCCTTTTTGTCTCACTTTACGTCTGGGTACTGTGCCTTATCCTGCTAGTCCTGCACATGCTCGAGCTTGATGGGAACCGAGGCATGGAAATCTTCGTAAGACATTCTTTAAGCTTTTATTTAATCTTCTTTACCCATTTGTTGTACTTAACCGTAAGCGGGAACTTTATATGAAGACCGGGCGCAGGAAAATACTTTTTATCTTTAACTGTGAGCATTAGTTTCTTGCAAATAGTCAGCATGGCTCCGAATAATGCAGGGAAGCATGTTTTCTGCCCTGGCGTCTTTAATTGTGCGTGTACATAATCATCGGAATCCGGTGCCAGCAGCTTAAGACTAGCAAATTGATGCACACATGGTAGTGGGCTTAAGGAACATGTTTCTTACTACATCAATGAGCCTCACACCTTATCTAATTCCCGATCAAAAAAGATAAGAACAATAGGCCTTTAGTCCACTGGTACAATGTTACACTCCGCTTCTCAAATTCACGTGTTCAAGAATCGCATGAGCCCCACTTTGGATTTAATATGACCTAACAATGACGGCTTTTAAGCCAATCTCCTTTGCCATTGCTTACTTAACTTTGCCATGATATATATGGCAAATATATATAATGGTAGTTGTAACTAAGATAACAGAAGCGTCTTAAAGACAAACAAAGGGAATATGACCTTTACTAGCATAATCTTTTATCACCGTCCCTTTCTGATAGACGCGGGTAATCTACAGTTACATATATAAGTTATAGTTTGACCTGATACATAATAGTGACGTCCTGCCATACAACCTGGCCTAAGAGCAATGTTGTTAAACTGGAGAAAGTAGGACGGCTGGGGATATGTATGCATTTACAAGAAAGTTTTAAATACCTGTATTTTGTTAATACTTTAATGGATCACATAAACTGTAACATAGGTAATAAATTCAGTAACTTTCCTTAATGTTCAAAATTACCTGTTATCTTGTTACAAGACGTAGTTGCTTTGGGTTTGATGGTCTTCTTTGTCTCTTGTAATCCCTCGTATAAACACAAGCAGACATTTTATCTAAACAGCAGAAGCACATTAGTGGCTTTTCTACATAGCAAATGGGATAAAAGTTCTCCTACCTTTTATTGTAATTTTGAAAATTTTTATTATTCTTGATATGTTCATTATATTTCATCGCAAGTAGGTATGGTGTCTGAACAGTAAACACGTATAGATATTGCTTTCGACACTTTTATTTTTCTTCGTCAGATGATTAGATACTGGTTTTTATATGAGTCAAGGCAAATATATGCTGAAAAGATGAAGCATTGCCCTAAACAAGGCAAAATAAATAGCTCACGATAACTCGTACTGAAAGTTACTTCGATTGGTTTGAAAGTACATTACGACATTGCCGAAAATTAACCACAAACATGTTTTCTGCATTAGGGACATTGATTGGGCTTACTATCAGAAGCATTTGTCAGCAGCTTCTAACCCCGGAAAAATAATACATTTAGGATAGTGCGGTTGACAATAAAGGTCTCTTACCAGATTGGTTATACTTAAATTTTCTTCATACTGTGGAATGTGAAGTTAAATGAACGTCGGGGTCAACAATGTGGGATATGATGTGGTCCAGCCAGATAATAGACGAAAGAACGTATCCCAACATGTATAAGCTAGTGGAATAGGATAAGGCGTGAAAGGCCATAGTGTCAGGGAGGATTTACTAAGTTAGGAACAAGCGTAGTATGTAAGAAATAAGAAAGTGACTTCCAGACAAGTGCATACCAGCAATGAATGAGCCGGAGTTCAGAGAGTCTGCAACCAAACAGTGAGTCGGCGGCTCTGGAAGTGGTTGAGCGTAAACAAATGTGCCGCATCTCGCGCACTGGCCTGACCTTGAGAAGTGGTTGGCTAGTGAGACTAGACCACCTTGAGAAAGCCAGACAGGAGTGACCTTCAACGGAAGCCTTGACTATGGCGTCTTTCGGACGCGTGGGGTCACACCAGACATGACCTAGTCCGCGCGGCGTCCGAGGAAAGCATGACTAAGAAAGGGGTCGCTACAATACCTTTTATTGAAACCAGTAAAAATAACTTGCCTGCGCCTCAATAGTACTCAATTACCCAAACCGTCACGAGTTCGAATGTCAAATGAACCAAAACTAGTAATTGGTCATTTCAGTCTCCACGGGCTGATGTTAGGTTGATAAGTAAACAACACATTAAAAAAACCATAAGCTATAAAAATACAAATTATAAAATATTATGATGCACAGCAAACAGTTTAACTTTAAAATTTCATGACACCAACCCTTAGGAAAAATACGTTTGATTCGCGAATTATTTTATTGAAGTCCCTTTTTAAGATATAAACGTGATTATTCTGCAGTAAAATATTTAAGTTGTAAGTTAACATCATATATAAAACTGTAAACTTTTGTTATACAAACCGAACTCAGGCATGATTCCGTTAATTGAAGAACAAAAGCATGAGGATGTTTTTATCTATTCGGTTCAAATAATTTGTAAAAAAATGCACGCATTTTGGTAATAATTTACTTCACCAAAATAAGTACTCGGTGTTTACGAATGCAAGTGGTCACTTTATTCTTTCTTAATTCGCATGCAAAGATTCTCATACATGCAGAAATTAACCCAGGAAGCACATTAGAAACCGATTTTATCCTTTATTGATTTTAAGTCTACAACACTGAGATCATCAACGCAAGACGATTTCAAGAACATCCAATTTGACTGCCTTCTGCAGATATATTCAAGTATAGTTATCAACAACGTCTTAAGCCATTAAGAACTGCTCGAGATTTCGCGCTTTTTTCTGGACTCTATGCCTTATTTTATAGGAGTATTCTGCCAGACACTAGCGACCGTGATATAGCTATTTTGGACTATTGGCCCTCATCAGGCACGGGCAGACAACTCTGGCGTAGCAGCTGAAATTGCCGACGCACCCGAGTTTCGAACTCGCGCCTCGCCGGTCAGGGGCAGACGTCCTAACCATTGAGCCATCAAGCTCGATGTCTAGCCGGTTGTAGATCGGGGGTATATATTATTCGCTTTTGCGCCGATCTTTTCCTCAGGATGTGCCGGAATATTCCTATAAAAAGACGTGTTACTAACAGTTAGCTAGTAACATATTAATTTATCAGTTGGTTTGTGGAACACATCGGTTAATCCGACTCGCAAAAGCATTATCCCAGGATGGGCACATCCTGAGGAACAGATCGGCGCACAAGCGAATAATATAAAACCCCAATCTACAACCGGCTAGACACCGAGCTCGTTGGCTCAATGGTTAGGACGTCTGCCCCTGACCGGCGAAGCGCGAGTTCGAAACTCGGGTGCGGCGGCAATTTCAGCTGTTACACTAGGGTTGGCTGCCTGTGGCTGATGAGGGCCAATGGCCCGAAATAGCTTTATCACGGTTGCTAGTGTCTGCCGGAATACTCCAATTATTAGTAGCTTTGCGGAACACAATCGGTTGATCCGACTCGCAAAAGCATCATCCCAGGATGTGCACATCCTGAGGAACAGATCGGCGCACAAGCGAATCAGCCTTATTTTAGTTAAGGGGAATAGTAAATCTTTTTTTCTGAAAGCAACTGGAATGATGCATTCAAAATATCGTATCTCTCACTTAACAAAAGTTTTATATGTGTACCCACTGCAATTTATTTCCTTAAATATCCGCAATACACGTTACCTTGTTACAGGAGGTGGTTGCTTTGGGTTTGATGGTCTTATTCGTAGCCATCGCCTTCATTATTGCTGTCGTGGTTGCTTCCTATAACCACAACTCGCGGAGCCATAAAGATACCTTGATCACCGCAACTGTACGTCCTGCCTGGTTGCCTTTCAATTGATCTATGCAGTCGCATATTCAACTAAATATTTCCGCCGAAGATAATAAAAGACAGAACGTTTGCCATATTCTCCTGAAAACGTTTTTTCCTCAACGTAGCATATTGTGCATGTTAATGAGCGCGACTGAAATGTTGCACTTACAGTTAGAAGTTGCTTCCGCATATTGTTTATATAATGCGTAATATAACCTACATTAAAAGTTTATATAATCTAGTATATAATGATAGCTATCGAAGTGCAAGATCCTCTTTCGTTTATTTTCTGATCGTTCTGACGTACATATCCTCACCCATTATTATAGAAAACTGGGAAATTGAGATTCACTTTTTTTAGACAAAAGTAATAATTTGTAAAATTTTTTAAGGTATTCTTCGCAGTTATGCTTGTCATATCTATCGTCGACCTCTTTTTCCATCTGCGACAATTCCTTTAAAGAAGAACAAGGCAGTCGTTTGATGCGAAAATAAATTGCTGCTTTTTAAAAAATGCCAAGACAGGCCTCTTTGACATTATTAATATTCTTATAAAAATACAAATGCATGGGACTTTCTTATTTTTACTAGCTCAAAGGCAGGCACAGGTTCACCTTGTGTTTCCATAGCTGATTACAAACCTGGTCACAAAATGCGATGAAATTTCTCAAAGTATTAAAAACCTGAGCCTACTAACAAAGCTTAATTTGAGAAGAGAATGCAATCCCTCTGATATTTTGAATCTATGGGAGAATTCAGCATCAAACACGAATGAGTGATAACAGTTCGAGCGTGAATTAAAAAATCTACGGCGACAGAGTTCTTGCCTCACTCATCACGTCTTGTTCTTTCCACTAACTGCCAGTAAATCTACTCTTTGTTTGAATCAGTGTCAATTTTGCCTTATGCTTGCATTTAAGGGAATGGTTAATCTGACTTAACGTACAAGGGGTTTATAAGCTTACATGAGCTACGCATAGAAATGGCCGACTTTACATCCCGGCAGTTAGGAGAGAGACGCGTAAATGATGCATGGCTTGTCTGGTAAGCCGCATAGAAGACACAGACCAACGTTTGTCTGAGAAGACGAGGGCCCGCTCTCTGCGACATTTCTTTAATTCCAGATCCGTCGCCGATAAATCATCAGAACCATAAGCAGAAAACAGAAGCGGGTACCCGTATCTGCTAGTGCTTTTGGCTTACGTCAGACGAATAAAAGAATTATTCCAGTGATCGAGTCGGCTTCTCCTCAAGTACTTCGTCAGATTCACGTCTTCGCTTGCATCGAAAACGTTCTTCGGTTTTTTTTGCAAATTGCATACAGTTTTATCTCAAAAAACGATACTGAGGGAGTTAATCTGTTTTTCGGCAAAATTTGGTTGCTTCTTATATCAACTATACCTTCATTGGAAAATGTTTTTGCTTTCATTAATGCAAAATGTGAACGCCAACGAGGCACATAACAACGGTGATTTGGATGCCAGAAATCTGTTTCAAGAAATTCACATAGAAATACAAATTCGTAGGGAGTAGTTCAAGCTCTCAGTCCAACAGAGACAGCTGTATTGAGTATTCAGCAGTTTTGGCTGACAAAGTTCACAACCACCCGATAATGAATCATCATTCTTCGATTTGCAAGAAAGACAACCTCATCTGTTCGCTTCACCGGGAGTGGTCCAGTAGTAGATCGATCCCCATAATTGTGCGTGACTTGAAATCTAGTCCAATCCCTTACCCTAGTGAGTTCGTTCTGTCTTCTCAATACTACGCTCTTCTCTGTTCATTATTTCAAGCGATGGTCTATGCATTACCTTAACAACGTCACTTTGTAAAAAAATGAGCCTTGAGAGCGATAAAATGCGTTAGAGAGCTCAGCAATTGAGACTGGTAAAAGTACAAATTTTGAGAAACGAATTTTATCTAACTGACGTCAGATGCTCATTCTAATGCTGACGTCAACGAAAAAGTACGATAGAATGCCTGGATCTCCTTAGGCACATAATACTGTCGGCAAATACAAGGAGTCTGAGATGGCCCCTTTTGACTTGTTAGCCGTCGTCGCCCCCACAGTTTTTCTCTTAAAAATCCGTTAGGAGTTTTTTCACTGTCTGCTCTTATTTTTTAACCCGATGATTCAAGACATCTGGCCTCGCCAAGAGTCTGAGATGCAATTTTTCTGCTACCACTTCACATTTTTACAAATGGAGAACTTAAGGGTAGTTTACCTGTATAACCCTCAATATACTGATGCCAACACCCAGCTGCACCGCGTGCACCACCCAAGGTTCGAAATCTTCAATTATGGATTAGGATTTAACGCCATAATCATTGAACCAAGATTTGGTAATTAGTTTGGCTGTTAATGACGCCTTCTTTGGATTAAACGCTTGAAGAAAGGTTATCAGTCAGGCTTAGTCAGTTAATGTATACTGCAAATATTCCCATTCTTAAGTTGAGAAGTCAAGTTGGCAAACGTGTGATTTCAGCATATCATCATCAGGCCAGAACATTTGCAGGGTACTTAGAATTATACAGGTGGACAGAGTTAAATAGTGTAGCCTTATAACAATTCATCGGGACAAAACAGCAACTTTTACAGTTTTTTTCCTCTAAATATAAAACGAAATCAAGTCCAGGGATTAGCAGCTAGAAAACAAAAGGTCTGCTCGTCCGAAACTGTGGAAGCAGAACTCTAACAGCTGCAGCAGACACTTATCGAAAATGAATATCCAGAGACGTTCATCCTCAGGAATATTCACGAGCGAGCAAAAAAGCCTGATACCTTAACTGCAGAAACGTAACAGGTTTTCATAAGACCGCCTTTCTCAGGCTATGCTGGGCAGACGGCATCTAAGAACCGCAATCGCAAACGCTTTCTCTGCGGTGAACCTACGAGTGTTCTTCACGAATTCTCCCGTCTACGATTTGATAATGCATTTGCTACTGAGTTTTCTGCCTGTCTGTAGGATTGTCTGTCATCAAGTAGGGCCTTGGCTTTCTCGTCATAGTCTTCGCGATTCATGACGACCGTTGACCATCCCTTATCTGCGGGCAGTATGATAATACGGTCGTCCGTTCTCAGTTTTTTAATAGCTTTCGCCTCATTCTTCGACACACATTTGGCTGGTCGGTGTGTCATCAGTAGGGAGGTGACCCGTTGTCGAACTGAATGCTTCGAATCTTCTGTTGTTTCAGTCCTCACAAGCATGGCTTCTACGGCTGCAACGAAGTCAACAGGGTCGGAATCGATGGTGTTAAAACACGCTTCATGCTGGAGCACTCGGAGTTGCCCGTCCGTTAGTTACTTGGACGAGAGGTTATGTACCAAGTTTGAGCTTCCTGTGTCAGGTGTTTGCAATTTATTCAGCTTTTGATCCAAGACAGCTCGTTTCTTGGCTTTTCTTAGACGCGTCAACACAGAGATTGTCTGAGCGAGGTCTTCAGTGATTGGATCACCAAGAACGCGGGCACATTTTTGTCTGGTTTTCTGAATCAGAGCTTTGTATTTGCGTAAACGCTGGTGGCAATCATCGATTCAAGCTCTCGTCATCTGCTTTGTCAATCTCTTTGCAAGTTCTCGACACGTGGACCTGTAAACGGGCGATTTGTATCTCAGGCATCTGGGTGTCAGACCGTCCTTCATGCATTGGTGCAAGAAACGTAGTTGCTCGTACGTTGCTGCCTCTCATGTGGCGAATATCTCCCAGCTGCGAGCTGTCCGAAGTACATCACGTCCAAAGTTCTCTCGAATTGAGGCAAAGGTTCATATCCCAGGTATGTGCATAGATTAAGAAGAAGCAGCTTCGTTCACCGGAATGTGAGTTTTATTTGTCTTAGCTTTCGAACTCTTGCGTGAGCCCATCGTCAGTGATAAAACCGTCAAAGAAAGCAGGCAACATATATAGGCGGAAGTGACCAAGTAACCGTCAACGAAAGCAGTCAAAATTAACAGGGGTAGGGGGGTTAATTAACTGTCAAAGGAAGCAAGCAAATTTTTTCGGGGGGAAGGGGGCAATTAACCGTCTAAGAAAGCAAGCACCATATAAAAAAGGAAAGCAATTAACTGTTGACGGAAGCATGCAAAATGTATAAGGGGAGAGATCGGTTTTCCGTCACAGGGGCGGGGGGGGGGAAGGTAGCAGGGAGGGAGGAAGGGACAGGACCACTAGTGCCATGAGTCCGGAGATAGCCGCGCAGGGCAACATATGAAGGTGCCAGCTCGATGCATCGGTAAACTGAGTTGTCATCCGGCGCCCAGGCTTCAATCAGCTCTCGGCTCGTCTTGCTGCTTGCGTGGGCAAGTATCCGTGCAGCTGCGAATTTGAACTTGTGACCTGCCCCGTAGGTGTGGGCGGCCACTTGTGAACATTCATCACCCCGTCGAACAGCCGATTTGTGTTCCTGTATGCGCAAACCCAGCATGCGTCCAGTTTGTTCCATGTAATTTACAGGGTAGTTAAGACATGGTATGCAATACACCAAACCCAACTGTTCACTGGGATTTAGCAATCTTTGATCCTCATGACCCGGCTGCGCATAGTAGCCTTGGGACGATGCGCAATTCCAGCGCCTAGTCCTGCGGAAATACGCTCGATCGCTTCCGACACGTCCTTTATATATGGCAGCGCATGCCAAATCGTGGGAGGTGGTTGTGTTCGGGACCTCGGAGGGCGGGGCCGTAGGCATTGGTTAATGAAGGCTTAAGGATAGCGGTTCTGCATAAACCATTCGCACAGATGCCGAGCCTCACGTGTTCTTGCTACCGGGTTGCTGCAGTGTGTCTGGATCCTTTTAAACAGCATTCTCACACCACTTCCTTTGTGAGCCATCGGATAATTGCTGTGAAAACTAAGAAGCTGTCAGGTTTTCGTCACCTTTCTGTAGACCCTCGTTTCTATTGTGCCGTTGGAATTTCGCAAGACGAGCATGCCGAGGAAGGGTAGCTGCTTATCCTTTTCTTCTTCCTGTGTGCATCACATAGCTGGAAAGATCGAGTTGAGGAGATCATGGAAGCTCTGCAGCGTGTTCCTTTTGGCGATGCTGCTCATGTCTCTGATGGTCAATCCGCGATGGATATCGAAACGTCAGGCGAGTAAGTATATTGTTCCAGCGATCGAGTCTTCGTGTTCTTTTTCTCGATAAAGAACGTGTCGTCAACGTAACGGTGCCAAAAGATCGGGAGCTGTTGGGAGAAGGCAATTTTTTCCAGCTCTTGCAGGACCAATTCTGCTACTTGACCGGAAATTTGATTTGTTCATAAGTTGTTCCAGAAAAGGTGAAGAAGTTCTTTTGACAAAATTCGAAGAGTCTCACGAGGTGTTTGATTTTTAGTGGACTCTGGGTTTCGTCGTAACGCTCCTCAAGTCTCCTGCGCAAGACATCTCGTGCCAAACCCGGTGGAATGGATGTAAATAATGATGTCACGTCAAAGGATACCATCATTTCGTCCGGTTCGATCCTCATGCCATGGAGAATTGTCAGATTCTGTCAGATCTGTCGGATCCCGGTGATTGAATCTGCGTCTTCTAAATGTATGCTTACACTTGGAATGCGAATCTTTGCCTCAATTTGTAACGAAGCCTTTCAGGTTGTCTCCCGGACAACAGCCAACTTTTCCAAGGGCCTTCACCAACGGGTGCTGGCAACAGCTGAAGCAGTGGCTGTAAGGCTATAGAACCCAGTGCTGTGTCGTCAGAAGTAGCTGACAGAAGATCTTGTACTTCCGGGACCGAACCCGACGCCAGGTGGAGATTTCACTTTGCCCCCACGCCCCAGTAACAGTCGTTTATTGCGCGCAAATAGCAGCAATTATCCCCCCATATATCTGCCCCTTGATCAACCCCACAACCTAACCCAATTACCCCTCCACCCCTTGCCTCCCTGACATGACGCACGAAACCCTACACACTGGCCATGCCATGCGAGCGACGCGTAAACAATTATAATTAGACTACGCTATTTAACTCTGTCCAACTGTGCAGTTTTAATTACCCTGCTAATGTTCTGGCCTGATGAAAACATATGCTGAAAACATATGTTTGCCAACTTGAATTCTTAAGTTAATAAATACACTACCGCCATACGCATCGCACAGCAACACAGTCCAATCCGGGTTATTTCGACGTTGGTAGTTTCGCTTCAAATGAAATAAAGTCTGTGACTGAATAAGCATGGTCATTGTGAGAGCTGTTTATACTCTTAAGGCAATCAACAGGCGGTCGCTGAACCATTCCAACATGCTGGACTTAAACACACCCCTGCATTGACCAACTGCGGTCCCTGTTTCACGCTTAAGCTAAAATTTGAAGTCCCGGCATACAAACCTATTGCAGTCCACAAACGTGAACCAAATAATGACTATCGCTTAAATGGTATTTTTAAAAATGCATTTTCTGCTCGGTCCATAATCATGTGTTTAAGAATGCATTTGAAACACAAGTTTAAACTTGAATGTTGTCAACATAAAACTGTGTATAACATGGCGCTTTAAGCAACACATAAGAGAGTTTTTATGGAAATGTTGGGTCCCCCATACTCTGAGCAGGATGGGAGGTAGTTCTTACATTTTTGGAATATTTTAATGCTTCTTAACCTCTGATTTGCACGGAAAGAGGAGGTGGAATTATTGAAAGTGTATGAAAAACATCTACACAAAGAGAACGTGTGCAAATGGGGCTAACTATAATTGGTCATTTAATAAAAAAATTACATTCCAGTTCGACTCGGTAGACGCCGAATTATGATTTATTATGATGTTAAAACGATGTTTGCTTTTCGGCTTTTGGATTTTTAGTTCCCAATTTACATCTCATAGAACAGCCTTATCTTGTTTTCAGCAGCCGACCTTGCTTATCCAAAATTTTCCAACCCAGGTACCTAGAGTTTCGAAATATCTGCCAGAAATTAGGCTATCAAGACGCGGTTACGCTTTACGCATTCAGATTCTCCCACTAGGACAGATGGAACACGACTGCTGATTCGCACATACATTATAGCTTACGCTTTGTCTAATATGGCCGTATTAAGGCAAAAGATTACTCCATCTATAAGGGAGGAAATACAGAATGGTCACCACAGGTTAATTGAATTGCCTAGTTGATCAATAAAACTTCAGTAGCAAATATATGGTGGAAAATAATGCGTGCTTGCAAATGTTTGCTTTTTAGGGACATATTGCACAGCAAACGAGGAACAGGGCGTTTGAAATATAAACTATAAACTGAAAATAACTTGAAACTTATAACTTGTACCTAATCGGTTAACACCATAAGGACATATCCGGACAATATTGCATGTCATAATTAGAGTGAAAATGCTCCCTTAGGAAGGTTATGTCGTCTCGGACATATCCTTTTGTGGGAAACACTGCGCACTCGTGTTCGTTATGAGGGATATGAACTGGGATGTGCTATTTTGTGTGAGGAAAGGACTGGGAATACTTCACTCTGGAAAGTGGTTCTGTGCATCTCACCTGCGCCACCGCATGTTACATGTTCGCTCATTTATATGTTAGGGAGAGAAGGCATACAGGGTAGTAGAGAACAGTTTACTGCAAC
Organism: Ligula intestinalis; assembly: GCA_036362985.1. Taxonomy (NCBI): domain Eukaryota; kingdom Metazoa; phylum Platyhelminthes; class Cestoda; order Diphyllobothriidea; family Diphyllobothriidae; genus Ligula; species Ligula intestinalis. The sequence goes on along the minus strand of JAYGXS010000006.1, from coordinate 20,743,777 downwards.
AGGCCCTGTGTGTAAATGTAACTTTTGTGCATGCACCTCTCTTTATCAGCCTCCCTGGGGGCAGCAATCATCTCGTTTGCAGCAAGTTCTCGTGTTGGCTACCGAATGCGGCTTTTGTGTGCAATGTCGCAATTACGGACAATCGATCTCTGCCCGATTTACTCCGTTTTATTGGTCCACCAAAGCGGCCATTGGGTTCTGGTGGACCTCGCAGGTACATGCATAACTTGGTGGCGTTCTTACCCGTGTTCACGGCTTTTTGTCAGGCGTTACCTTAGGATGTCAAGATTGATCTCGAACGTTCTTGGCCACCCTAGCAGCTAAAATGAATTTCATCTACTGTATACTTTCAACAACACCCATGTGGGATTCATTATGTAACTGCCCCGACAGGACATGCTTTCAGGAAGCGAAGGCTTTACGGTACTTTCCAGGGAAAATAATGCAAACGCCAAGGCCAAGATTTGCAGGTTAAAATGAATGGTTAAGTTTTAAGCATTCTATGTGAGAAAGTGTTCAAGGAAAGGCGTCTTTTAGGAAAATGAGTAAGTTTATTGAGTAGATTTTCGACACGGTGTCTCTAGGTCATCGTCAGACTTGAGAGTAATGTTCGAAGAACAGTAAGCATTTCAAAGTGCTGATAACGTTATATATTCATCTGTAGTGGGCGTTAATTGAGAGTTTCAATTTGTGTCACATTATGGTGGACATGATTAGCAGTCGCAATGGCGTATTGGCTAATTGGCGGAAACACCAAATAAAAGTGGCGCACAAACCGATGACTACTTTGCGCACTCAGCTAGTGCATTCTAAGGATAAGGTTGGCTACCTCGATAAGAAAGTGCTAATAAGCTATCTACTAAATCCCATGTTAAGCTTGTGACACGGTGTAGGCACGGTGTAGCGAAGAGACATTACCGTTTTTCCGAAGTGACTTTTCATTGCCTTGAAACAGGACATACCTTTGTATTGGACAAAACACGCATCGTCTGAGTTTGCCCCTCCAAAAAAGGCCGAGAATTTATTGAGGCCATGCACTTCGATGACTCATACATCAACCGGCATATCGAGTAAGCGGGAGTTTACAAACACCTCAAAAAAGGTGGAAGAGACTGCAGCCGACAAACATAGACCATCATGAACCGCAATTAGCATCCACATCGGATGACCTGGACTGAACAAGGTGAAAAAGAATTGAGAAAATAGAATAAGGTTTAGGGATTAACTAGTTGGCAAAGAAGAAATTTGACAATTCACTTTTTTCAAGAAAAGGAGTCCTTTGGAAAAATGAGTAAGTTTATTCAGTAAATTTCAAACACTGGATACATACGCTGCGTCAGACATAAGAGTAGTGTACAAAGAACAGTTATCATTTCAAAGTGCTGATGCAGTTATATAGTCATCTGTAGTGGGCAATAACTTGGAGTAAATTGGGTGTTAGAATTTGCATTACGTCGTGGTGGACATGATTTACAGTCACCATGGTGTAATGGAAAATTGGCAACTGTAATTTTAGTCAGAACGGTGTCAGTCAAGGTCATCCGTTTTGGATGCTAATTGCGGTTCATGATGGTTCATGTTTGTCGGTAGCAGTCTAATCTACCTGTTTTGAGGTGTTTGTACACTCCCGCTTACTGGATACGCCGGTTGATATATGAGTAATCGAAGTGCATGGCCTCAAGAAATTCTCGGCCTTTTTTGGAGGGGCAAACTCGGACGATGCGTGTTTTGTCCAATGCAAAGGTATGTCCTGTTTCAAGGCAATGCAAAGCCACTTTGGAAAAACGGTCACGTCTCCTTGCTGCCGATTGGTGCTCGCGGATGCGTGTATAGACGAATCTTACTGTTTGGACACAATAAACCATGTCAAAGGCTTCAAATGGGATCTAGTAGATAGCTTATTATGGCTTTCTTATCGAGATAGCCGACCTTATCTTTAAATGCACTAGCTGAGTGCAAAAAGTAGCCATCGGTTTGTGCGCCACTTTTATTCGGTGTTTTTGCATGTCTCTTTGAACGACTTCAGACACGTTCCTTATATAAGAAAGGACTCGCCACACACTAAGGAATCGAAACGAGTGAACAACGTCCTTTACCAATCACTAATAGGCGAACATTCTTCCATCGATTCCTTTGATTTACGTTGATCCTCTTGAGAAAAAAATAATGGCCTGCTTGTAAAGAAAGCGTTCGTTTGCTGCGTCAAATGTAAACCTAAATACATGGGCAATAAGTAAAGATGTGTGGGAGTTAAATATCGACCGACCACTTCCTTCCAACGAAAGCATACCATCATTAAATTTTTCCTTTTCCAAAATCTAGGCATTTTATCTAGATAGCAACGAGTGTGTGCAGCAAGATCCTTAATTTTATGCTACAAAACGTATGGGGAATGCTTAGAGTTGTTGTTTAGTCTTCACGTAGCAACCTTTTGCTTTTGCTAGCAGTTTAACCGTAAGAGAGCTCTGGACGAATTATGGGTAAATGACTATTGTAAATTTTGTCTTTATGGTAAAATAAGCTTTTAAGCTATCCAGTATCTGCTCATTTGGTCTCCGATAGTAATTATATAGCTGCACAGTCGGGCATGCTTATCGTACAACGGCGTGGAAACGTGCGCAAAAATACGAAAGAAGAGTATGTCTAGAAATTTGTGCACACATAATGCCGAGTTTTCAATAGTTGTTTTAGCATAAATCTTGTCATGTTATTTTACTCTTATATATCGGTTTAATCTTGAGAAAAACTTATGGTTAAAAAACCAAGATTTTGCGTTTATGGGCTGCACTATCATCCGTTATCTCATAGTAATTTCCAACACTCTTAATTAAGACAAAAAAACCTTTCCTGAATGCGCATTATGCAATGGGTGATCCAGAAGCGGAAAACGTAGTCGAAAATTACACAAATGTATATGATGTCATTTTTAAGGAACAGCAACGATTTTTTAAACAGTTTAGAAAAAATATTGTTTTTGCCGAACCAGTAAGTGTTTGTCGCAATATGCAGTTACAGAAAAAGTTTGAGCGCATTTTATCTAACTGCATCAATTGCTATTTACCTAACCATAACTGTGCATATATTATCCGAAAGGTGGTGGTACAAGTACATCTTATTCTATCAAAGTCATGTCAAAACAGTATGTTGCATACATCATAATTTACGTTAATAGTAATGCAGGATAGAGCAAATAAAATATTTATTATCATTATAATATATAAGTGTAAATGAAGCAAGTCTTTCTTGCATTGACATGCTTAAAACAGACTGTAAAATTAATCCACAATTATGGAAAACAGTCTTATATAGAAAGCAAAAGTCAGTTATTTGATTTCCAATCAGGCTACATTTACATAATTATTGCCAATATTATACATTTTCCGCTTGACTTTTCCTTGGAAAAGGGTAACATGCGCAAATATTCATTGGCTGCATAGTTTAGAAAAGCGCCTTTTTTAAAAAGATAACTAACTAAACTTTTGTAAGGATAATTCTGTTGTGGACGTTTTTTGTTCGACAATATGTTTTCTTTTTGGAGGAATTTTTAAATATCGGCCAATTGGGTATCTCCGTAAAACATCATATTCCAAAACCCAATTTGTTTGGTAAATGCTTTGAATATATACCTTATATGGACGTTTCTCTAATGAACAGCGCGAGCAATCTATTTTTATGAGATAAAGCTTGAGACTACCGATTTGCTTGGACTTTCGTCGGAATCCAACGGTCAGTTTTGTAAGTAACTGCAAACAAACTAACACGAGGTGTTTACAATATTTTGACAAGGGTACATTAATTTTATAAATAAATTGATATATATATACCATCGGTCAAGTGTTTTTAGCCATGTGGTCGAATTTGGCAGCTTGTTTTTGGGCGTTGACGCTTTACTTTGCCTTTCTGCTGCATTCGTTAACTGCTGTCCCACATTATCCTTATTTCTTAATCCCTTAGTTTCTCTGAGGATTACACAATGATTTTTATTAGCCTTGCTTAAGTATGGAAAAGTCATGTCGATATTTAATGAGTTTGTACGTCCAAATACCATATCGCAGACAGCTCGGAATATTAGTGGTTTATTTTGCAATAGTTGTAGGCAGCAGACACTACGGACATGGCTTTTAAGTCACGTTCTGAGATATTATAATTCCCGAATGATTCAAAAGCTCAGTAGCTTTTGAGACCTTAAAGTCAAGATCAATTTGTATAAGCCTCGGGATTTAAACTTAATGAATGACTGTCGTGCAAAGAATGATACTACGGCAGGATTGTAGTGCATATTATAAATGAAAATATATATCCAGGACACTCTAAAATATATCCAATGAACATGAAAACTATACCATGGTTTAAAACCACATAGCACGGTCCTTTAGCTCAGTAAAAATTACGCGCATGTGTGGCATACGTTCCAAATTTCCCCATTTGGAACTTATTACCCAGACTTTTCAGTCTAACTGCTTGCTGAAAGTCTAATTTAACACGAATGTTAAAATATGGGAGTGCCATTCATTTTTGCATTTTATAGCCATACAAAGACGGAATGACCCATCATGAGATCTTGTTTCATCCACTTAAGAACCACAAACCGCAGTGAATATTCCCAGCCATAAATTTAAGCAAATTATTGGGCACATTACAAGGCCACCTACCATCAGTTTTGGTGAATAATTTGAACACTTAAGACGATCTGATGTCAAGTTAGCGCTTTCTCAATACTGTATTGTATTTTCATGTTTTGTATAGATTTGGTAAAAGTTTATCCCATATGTTACTTTTTCTAAATTGGCTTGCACTTTAAACTTTTTAAAAGTCCTTTTAGAATTCTTATTTTAAGATAGAAATGATGAAAATTCGTACAAGAAAACCATAAACGGACAATTTAAAGCATATTTTCCAGTGCAAATTTTAAGATGACAAAAGAGCGGAATATAATTGATCCATGAATTTTAAGAATGCCATTCAGCTGCTACCTCTTGTTGCATAATATGAGTAAGGAATGGGAAAATACAAAATTGAATTCGGACAGAAAATTCACTGAGGTCATAGAGCATGCTTACAATAGCAAATTTGTAAGTAAAGCGAGTAAAAGCCATATGAGAAGAAATAAAGAGAAAAAATGCGTTACGGCAAAAATCTGGTCTGACTACTGTGTATACCAGGCAGCCGGAGTTTACAAGGGCACTGTTAACCTTGCTACATGCTTCAACTGTTTTCCAAGGTCAAGTTTTGATCGCTGTACATAAGTTGTTTTTAGGTAGCGCGAAATGCGAGTTGTTCGAACCCTTATAAGTACTCGGAAAGGAGTCTTGGGTTCTACAGAGTGACCTTAATTAAGCAAGTGTTCATGGATCCACCTTTCAATATACGGGAAATAGATCATACTAGTCAGTATGAAATTATCAGTGCGTAATTTTACGGCATTAAATTTGTTGTAAAACCTGTTTCGTTACATAAACTTATCTTTTTTAACTAATCGCTTCTGTTCCTATTAGAGTAGGGACGTAAAATAAAATGTTTTTCTGTCCTTTTTCGACCGGACCAGAAGGGCAGTAGTACAACAAAGAATGCCGTCATCGCTAAAAGTAGGTGTGGTGCGTTGTAACACTCAAGCATTTTTTTCACTTTATCCGCTTCGATTCTCTCTGAGTCACCACGCCTTGCTTACTCACGCTACCTCATGACGCCATCATATAGCAGAGCTGGTATTTCGTTTACAAAGCTGGGGGTGGGCAGCTAAATTAATGAATTACTTACTGGTGATCATAGTGATAGCGAATCATTTCACTTAGGTGAACAACTTAAAGAGGCAAAACTGCTTACCCATGTGATTAACGCTTGATTGCTGTGCTTCCAGGCACAGTCTTAAATATGCTTGCTAAAAAAGTAAAACTTCGTGCGCGTTAAAACCCTTCAAATGTGCAGTATACTAATGAAAAATTATGTGACGTTTAACATTCCTGATGCGAGGATATTACTTCATGAACGAGACAGCTATCGGTTTTAATCAAACACGGATACAGCGAACTGTACGCACTATCACCGCAAATACACCTGAAGTTTTGAACACCAAGCGCGTTTACGGCACTTAAACATAGTCTTGAACATATTCATAATAGGTCAGCCAATTTGCATATGAATTTGAATTTGGGCTCAGTCTTTCTATAAGGACCTGGTGGGACGGCCGTTTAATTTTTTCTGAATGTCAAATTTCAAAATAAAATGTTCTCAAATACAGGTAAATACGCTGCCAAAGATATGCCTTATAATTATTTCTACCTGTGCATTGTTTACAGCTTATCTTACTAGCAGGCATGTTTTCTCAAATTTGAAAACATCAGAATTCCAGGATAAGAATTAGAGTTCGCTTTCTGCTCATCGGAATAAATTTTTAAGTTTGCTGATGTTTTGGACAGCTGAGCTGGATGTCTCTTTTTGAAGTCTTTTGTTCTGCCTTTTACTCACGTAATGGCTTTGTACATGGTACAACCGAAGCCAGGATTTGCAGACAAAAACGGCCCTGCAACGAAAGCACAGAAAGAGGGGCCAGGATTACCAGCATCCTGTACTCTGGGGACGAAACAGAACACCAACTGCCGTCAGGATAAGCCCAACTCCACATGCAGGGCCAAGCAACAACGAACGGAGAACACTCCATTAGCCCAAGGCTTACACTTACAGCCGCAACTTTTAACTTGCTGATCTATAAAGTCCGTATTTGCTCCGACAAAGGACAGCGAGCCTGGCTATCTAAAACGTCAGCAAACTTACAAAATTATTACGGTGAGGAGAGGAAGAACTCTAACACATATTTTCTGCCATTCTTAAAGTACACTGCAAACTATCAATAAAGACAAGGTTTCGTAAATTAAGGAAGTGACATCCACATTTGAAAAACATTGTGTCATTGACACATAGGCTTGCCCATTCCAGACATAACAATTCCGGCGCCTATGCATTTCGAGCATTTTACTGCCAGGGATTGGTACAAAACAAGCAAATCACTCGGAGCAACATGTTGACCAGAGAAAAATTGCGTCTGTTACCAGAGTAACGATTTCGCCTGCGTATGTCTCGACTATGCAAGGGCTGTCAGCCAGTATAAACACCGCGACAGACACCTGCAACGTTCTTGTGCGTGCGTTCTTTGTTCTGTTTATTGGCTGAAGGTTAGATATTGTTGCTTATTTAGGTTTGTCTTTTTATTGATCAAGGTCGGCGGCGAGATTCTTTGGTCTAGGCTGGGACTGGCAGTTGTTTGATTGTCTCATCATTGCAGAGCATGGTTACAGTTCGTGAAATATATTCCCACGTAACTAGTACACTGTTTTTGACCATGTTTGCTACCATAAGCAGCCAGCCTCGTTTTTCATGTCGCCATCAGTACTGTCAGACAGCAAATAAACATTTTGGCTTTTCAAGTTCCACTTGCATCCTTACTCGTCTCCTTTTCTTAAGCAAGTCAACACTGGGGACACCGCATAGTAGTTATATTTCATACTATAAATTAAAATATAGATGCGTAACCTTTTGCTATTTAAGGCCAATGCACTTAAACAGTATTATGGTAATGACGTTGACTTTCATGCGGTAGCGGTAGTTTGCTCACAGTAATCATAGTCCTAGATGGACGTAACTTTGTAGTTTACAACCGAAGTTTTTGTGCGTGAATTGAACTCGATTAAGGAAGACTACGGACCGCGATTCGATATTGCAGGTTGAAAGAATTCTGAGTCCTAATGCTTCGAGGGCATTGTATTTAAATTAAACTATTTTTTCCATTGACTTTGAAGGGTATATTTAGGCATAAAAGCAAACAAGACACCACCTTATTCGTCTTGTTCTGTCCTTGTTATATGGCGAAACGTTAGGTGACATGCACGGTTTTAACATCAAAGAAAATTTACTCGCGTAATTGGATGTTAACTCACCTCAAGTTCCTGAAGATAGGCTCGGCAACAACCACAGCTTCTGCCAAACAGTTCCTTGAGCGAATAAGGCAAACGAGGGTAGAACCAGATGAACCCGTGGCATGCTCGATGTCGTCTCAGAACGAAACGGCCGGAAGAGGAGGCAGGGTTACCAGGACCTTCTATCAATTAACACACTTATGACCCCCAGCTTCACTGGCAGCTCATTAGCGAACAGCAAGATAAGTGTCCTCAGACTTCACTGACAGTTAATTGCCCTCCTCCCACATCGTTTTTTGATAACTGTTTCTAACTTCTTGACAACCTGATGATTTCTGACAGTTAATTTGCCTATGACTACTTAAATTGCCCTCATTTTGGTTGCTTACTTGTGTCTGAATAGGGACTCCTGTAAGTGTTCGAAAGCTCAGAACAATAAATCAGTTGATCTAATGCTCGACACGCCTTCGTCCTCGGTAATGCAAATGCGTGGATAGTGAACCGTCTCATTCATTCGGGGCCATATGGATTCCTCGAAACATTAAAATAAAAATTCATTCAAAATACACTTTCACAACAGCAAGAAATAAAATAATCTGTAATAGTTTACGTCCTTTTAAATATCTTTGTTTACCTATTTACCTGACGAATAGATTTGAGCGTTGCCTTTTTCCCATGTAACCTCAAAGTGAAAATAGAGCATTTTGACCAGTCTTTTTTAATTTACTTAAAAATATTTGTTTCCATTAAGGCTAAAGATATGAAGATTCCCTTTTCTCATTAAAGTATGACATAACTTACCAAACGTACTTTCTTGCACAGTCAATTATAAGATTCTGATGTAACAAACATATACGCCTTTAAATTAAAAAAGTGCGATAATTCTTATTATACCGTTTCTGCGTCATTTATAAGCGAAAATCATGTTGTATAAAAAGAACATTTCTTCATGATTAAGGTTAAATAAAGTTGTGATTAACATCATGTTCGTGAAAAAATATAAATATTGCTTGTTACCGATCCAAATCTTTAATGCAGTTAACAAAAAACGTTCAAAACGATGTGTCTTGTTTTGTAGTACGTAACGTCAGACGTTGGCAGCAACAGTTTTTAAAAATTAAAATCATCCCTCGTTTCTGAAAAACAAAATGCAATTCCTTAAACTAGTCTTTAAATGATTCCGGTCAAAATAAGATTAGATTCACCGGCGACGGTCAGAACAATTGTAAAATTTTTGTTTTTTTCTTGGAGTTCTGCAAAGCACAAAAATAAAATAAAAGACTTAAGGTTCTGCCGCATTAGCAATGCGTGCGATATAAGGCTAACTCCGATTTTGAAAAAGATGCTGCCTGCTATCCTTAAATAAACTTAATGGTGCAGACAACTTTCCTTACTAAGACAGATCGTCAGAATCAGATGTGCCCTGTGTATCAAAATAAAAAAACATCGAATGAAGAAGAGGGTTCGCGATCCAGGTAATTTAATGGACGAAGAAGAAGGCATATCAAGCACCAGACCACTTGATTTATTGTTCTGAGCTTTCGGCCTCTTACAGGAATCCATCTTCAGAGATTAAAAAGAAAGCAAAAAGAAGGTAATTATAGTAGCCTTAGACCAATCAACTGTCTGAAAACATCTGGTTGTCAGGGGGGTTAGAAAAATCAAACAAAAAAGGGATGGGGGAGGGGGGAGGGTAACTAGTTGTAACTGGAGTCGGGAAGCATTACAGTGGTGTATGCTAACCAGCTCTCAGTGGAGCCGGGGTCATGAACAGCATTTAGCGTGCCGTCTTGTCACTGCGTAGGTGGTCCTGGTAACCCCACCTCCTCTTCCGGTCGGTTCTTTGTGTGATCCTCTTTGATTGCCTATCTTATGTGTGGTTTGGTTTCGTTCCGTCTCTTTCCCAAATAATGGTGCAAGACTTTGTCGGCCACTGGCAGCTTAAGATGCCTGTTGATCGAGTTGGCATCCGATTGCCATGCCTCGAGAGTCAACCATTTAGATTGTGAGGTTCCTCGGCCTAAGTTTGTCACTCCTTTGAGATCAAAGTTATGGTCAGTCCCTGCAGCTAATTAGTGTTCACCAATTTAATGCCCACCCCGACTCCAGTGACAACTCGTTACCGCCCTCCTCTATCCCTTGTATCGTTTGCTGTTTCTTACCCTTCGACAACCCAATGTTTTTAACAGTTACTCTTTAATAACCATCTTTTTGGTTGTTTTCTCATATCTGAAGGCTCAGAATAAAAGATCATTTGGTCTGGTGCTCGATATCCCTCTTTGCTTGTCCATATAAATAAACATGCTTAACTCCCAATTTCTTTCTTGATTATGATTTTGACTGAGGTAATTCGGCTACACTGGAAGTTTTAACCCTATATCCAAGTGATAAAATTTACTTTGAAAAAACTTCACCATAATAATTTGCACTGTAGTACTTGCGTCGCGCAGTCATATTCTTAAAAGCCAGAAACAAAAACGTATCTTTTGCAATGCTACGTGTTTTAATAAACATAATACACTCTTGCTCTACGCTACCGTTTTCGGGCTAAGCTTAAAGGTATCAACCTTTTTGATACTCCAAATTTTATTTATCTAAATATACTTTAAAAGAATAAGTATACTACCCTAAACAGTCATCACCCGCTGTTCCTATCGCTTTGCCTATCAGTTGACCTATTTTGTTTTTGCAGACGGCCCGTGCATGTAATTGGACGGCACACAACGCTAACTTTTCAGTGGCCTTCGAAACATATAAATAATAAAACGTGGCCGACAGCAAGAGCTGAGTAAAGCGAACACAATGGATGCTAAACCGCTTGAAGAAGGATATACCTTCACCCGACTGGACATTTTAAAACTAGTCGGAGCCCTTTTGGCCTTCGTCAACATGATTATTATTGCGGCGTGCCTTTATACTGTGCATGCTGAATATGGATACCTACTCTTCGCATCCATTTTTGTCTGGCAAATATGTCTGCTCCTGTATGCCAAGCACGTTTACGAGATCAACGGAAAGAACATGAACATCTTTGTAAGGCACACTTTGCCCTTCTGGTATTTATTTAAAGTCGAAATGTTTATATGCAATTTTTTCTGGTTTTCCGATAGCGCAGATTTTGTCCAAACGCATAATGTTGCTGCTTTGTGTACAACTGTAGGCATGCATTTGCTTAGCAGGTTAACGTTGCTCTTAGTATGCAAAATAAGGAGTGCATCAGTCGTCGCTTAAAATCATCGTGAAAGTCTTTTACTCACAGCCTTACATTCAGCAAGGGATGCATAAATGATAGCGCTGCAAAGGAATGTGGGCCCCAACCAGCTCAATTATCCTCAGACATTCATTATAAAGCCAATCAAAACTGAAGAAAACCGAAGGGTCAATGGCTCATAACAGCTCATAAGCTAATATGGCTTGGCTTAATTAAAAAAGACATTCTGTTAAATGTTTTATGCAAAATTAACCCCATTTCCTCATGAATTTTGATTTTCTTATCCACACAAAATGCATGCCGTCTTGTTATAGGAAGCAGTTGCCTTGAGTTTGTGCATCCTGTTCGAAACTATCGCCTTAATTGTGTCCGCCATGTTTGCCTCACCGGGGGCTAGAGGATTTGAAAAAAAGGCTCTGATCGCCATAACCGTACGTTTCGCCTCTTTACCTTTCAATTGACCTAAAAAGTCTCAGTATTAACTAGATAACTTTGCCCTATATTAACCAATTAAATGAGCATTATGCAAGGACCAAAGATTTGATTAAACATAAATAACCGAAACTGGCCTTTATAAAAACCATTAAAGAATTTGTTTAAACTTAATGTCGATCAATTTTGCTGTGGCTGCACCGTGTGATAGTCCGGCGTACATTTGTTCCATTTAGCCGATTCGTCTTTACCCCTTATCTGACCAATGTGCCATTCATGCACGATTTATCGCTTACACTGAAATTTAATTGGCAGGTGAAATCATAGTCAAAAAATTTATCAGACTTAAAATAACGTTGTTGGTGTAAAATATTTTTTATCCATTTTTCAGCTGTTGATTACAATAACTTTAGGGTCAGTTTGTAACTTTTGGCCAATTATTCACTTTTTTTAGAATTTTTTCCATAAATGCAGTAGTTTTTGGATATTTATCTTAAATCTAGTACAGTAGGTAAACCTTCAAATCATTTTGCACAATCATCATGAAAAAGTGTGTCATATTCATGTTCTGCCTGCATTCGAGAAAGAGGTCAGCAAAAATCACATCCACAACCGAAGTTTTTTTTGTAGGGCCTAATATCAACTTAAAAAACCTCCCCCATTGGGTTAATTTTGTGCAAATAACTTCTGTTAGACATTATTATAAACAATATATGTGAATTATACGTTTTTCCTAGGTAATGTCAAGACGGTAATTCAAGCTGCTTAGAATTTTATTGATTTATCGAAAAATAAATGATGCAATTTTGACTGAATATGAAGGATCAGACTTTTATTTTTATGGCAAAATATATTTCAACAAAATCAATCACGTTCAAAACTAAGTGCAAGCTTGCGAATGCAAAACAATGTTTGGTAGATAATACATTAAGAAGTTGCAAAACTTCATATTCTTCTGACAATTTCGTTTGTACATTTCACATAAGCTGCATGCATGTTCTTTGAACTTTATGTGCATTGGCGATTAACGATGAGATAAAAAACAACAATCAAATAGTTTTTACCACGTTCTTCGGCTAAAAGACGTCTGGCGATTCCAAAAATTAATTTTCAGAGACAAAGTCTTTGTTTTAGTTTTGTCAAAAAAAGTGCAGTCTTTTTGATTTTGTATGCGATATTATTGGCACATTTCTAGATTAATATTTGTTCTGCAAAAGCATAGCGCAGGAGAAAATAGGTTTGGTGCAATAAAAGTAAAAATATAGGGAATTTGAGTTATATCAGAAAATGTCAAATATCGTCACAATACTATTATGTATCAAACATTGATGTAGACATCCATTTATCCTTAGTATTGCGTTTTATTCGGTTTAAACCCCGTCAATTAAATCAAAACTAAACAAAAATATGCTAAATTCCCGTAACCAATTTCGGTTGTGTCTTTGCATGAATTCTCAACCCTGATTATTTTTTCCTTTAAACTATTGTTCTTTTATTTGTTTACATAAAAATATGTGGGGAAACTGCTTTGGAATCAAGATAAATAGATCGAATAGGTAAATTCCATCGTCAGAACGATGAATTGTTGTTGCACGTGCTACAAGAGATTGGAAGTTAATATCTGCATCCAGCACATAACAAATATTTTGCATAAAAGAACCTGCCTTACAGGGAGTTATATTTAAATAATATTTATCTTGGAAACTGAAAGCCCCGTTGACAAGATGGTGATTCTTTGCCTGTCAGATGGGCCTGATAATACTGATTTCACTCTGTTTTGCATATAATGAGTAAATAAGCTTAATTTTGTATTAAGATGAAACTTAATGTGTTTTGAAACATATGTAGGTCTTCTTCGCCGAAAACATGGTCATTTCTATTTTGGAACTCTCCTTTCATTTACGTAAAATGCTCTCAAAATGAAAAAGGGACCTTCCGGGACGCGCAAACTGCATGTTGCTGTTTACAGATCACAACGAACAGTGTATACCAAGTTATTCTAATATCCATAAAATACAGATCTGTTGTATTGCGCTCTCTTCTTTTAACTGATTTAACTGCCGGCATAGGTTGTGCTTGTATTTGCATCGCTGTGTAG
>JAYGXS010000006.1:20712042-20730116 GCA_036362985.1 Ligula intestinalis | reverse complement strand
ACAAATCGAACCATCCGGGCAAACTCATGAAGGTTAAAAAGAATAATAGCTGTCAGAAGAACAGCCTTCAGTCGCTCTCGTCTGCATGGTAAGCACGTTTTTTGGTAGAACTCGCAACTGGCACAAGCTAATGTCTGAGTCACGGGAAGCAATGCATAAGTAGAGTCAAGGTCTGGCATGCTGCCAGTCTCAGCGTTCACATTCATCATTATCGGGGGCAGCGCTGCCAGCGAATGATTCATGCACACGAGTGTCGCCTCTGGCGTGTGCTGCTGCGAACTGCACGCGTTCAGAGTAAATTCGCTGCCAAGTTGCGAAAAAGGGCAATTATCTTTCCGATTTTAACCACAGCCTATCCCCTGGAGACAACAGCAGGTACGCGTTATTCTCATAATGTCGGGACAGTAAATAGTGTTACTTCCAAAGACTAGACAGACTGAAATGACCATTTTTGGCTAATAGGCCATAATTTGCCAGTCATTTCTCACCCCAAATGGTTCACCGTGCAAAGCTTTAACTCACGGCCGTTTTTTTATCAGACTCAAATGCCCTAACCGCTGAGCCACGAGTGCGTCATGCCTATGGTTTTGAGATTTTTTGATCCACCTTCATCGACCTCACTTGTCCAAATTTGCCTTGGTTTAGCGATTGATGAACAGTCAGACATAAGTGACTGAAAGTCCGTCAATCACGGCTCAAACTACTCGCACTTTACTAGATTGTAAACTTTCGCAAGGCTTTTGGCCTCCAATTTCTTGAACATGCGGTGAGTCTCGTCAAATGAGCCAAGGCTTGAGAATTTGCATTTTCTTCCGCACTACGCGGTAATTTGTGTTTTCAGAATTCATCCAGTGTCGCCACCGTAGGTACTTTGTTTGCAAATGCATCAGATCACATAGACAACTCCAAATACCTCTTCTAGTGGCAGCGGGCCATTATCTGACGCCTAATAGTTTCTTGCGGCCTGTGCGTGACTTCAACTTCAAGTAGTGCTAGCATGCGGCCGATGGCCACCGAGGCGTTTTAATGTTCGGAATCACTCGCCAAAATGTGATGTCGGTGGGATTTTGCCGCTCGTCTCGTTTCCACAGGCACCAGTAGACAAGGTTGTGTGGGTAGCTTTTTTCTGAACATCCATCGAATATGATGCAGTTCAGCAGCGCTGTCTTCCGGTAACTACCGTCTTGGTTAGATGCTTAATCACCACTAAGCAATTCATCTTCCAGCAACGTCATCTTACACTACTAATATTCAACGTTCTCATTTTGAAATTGAAAATTAAAATTAACCTATTTGTACGGTTATCATTATAATAATAAAACATCAATCTTTTGAGTTTGAAGACGATTATATTGAAGGCATTTTTTTCTTTTTTCTCGTTAAAAAAATTATGGCTAGAAAATGAAGGATATTAATTGGTGCTTATGCAGATTCGCATAATCAATTTCACCGATTGTAAAAACTATGACCGGCTTGACGAGCATCGAATGCATGCCAAATCTTTCAATAAACAGGCAATGAAATGGACCTGACGGGCATGTGGTGGAGATAAGATTTGAGTATTTAGAAATTTAGTTTCGCTAGAAAAAAAACCAGCTAGATGGCCTTGATGCCTGCTCGTGCCCCAAACATTGCAATGACCTCACATCAGGAAAGCAACTAATACGACGCAAGTACTGAGCATTAACATAAACTACCCATTGATACATCGATGATAATAAGCAAGAGCATTATATAGGCGTACTACGATTAACCGGAAAACTATGTTGTTAAACTAAAATATTTTCGACGGCTGCTGATTAGAGCACATGATTGTCCGTGCGACTTCATCACCCTGCGCATGCTTGAACGCAAGACGACAAAATCTAATCGATGCCCAATTTTTATTACAACGTAACTTTACGGCGACCGTTTCAGAAGATCTTAGTCACCTTATCACACCAATTGCAATTAGGTGTAGACGCAGACATGAGGCAACCATTAGGCGCCAGGTCCTGCAACTGACAGATCTTTTACCACAGAGGAGACATATACATTCGTTTCTTGACTCTATTGGAACTGAGAATAATCCAACTACTGCGATACAGCTTTAAGATTACTGTACACACGAGTGGCCGAACACGCAGCAACAATGAGGAGTAATAACGCTAGCAGCTTGCAGTACAAAAGTGCACACCAAGTGATAATAGGGCAAGGAAGTTCCGACAGCGGTTGGGAAGTGTTTACCGACAAGTAACGGCTTCTTCGCCCGTACTGTTTAAGCATGATATTCACACAAAGATCAAAAACGTGAGATATTTCTCTCTCCTGGCAAGATAATATATTTTCTGTGCTATTCGCTTTCTGCAGTGCATTCTTTTATGGACCAGCATAAGGGTTGGGCTTCAAGAGACACACAGGAGGCATTCTATCCGTCAATCGTACTTGCAACTTATTGGCATCCCTGCCATCAACCGGTAAGTGCAGATCTATCTCTACACAGCAGATGGCTCAACTCACGAAGGTGTGTAATCAAAATACCCTACATGGCGAGTGGAATCGAATTTACGTGCCCAAGGTTCTTATTGTAATAAAGAAGAACACGTGACCTCAAGAAAAATAGTTTTATTTGGAACTTTCGGCTTCACACAAGAAGCCATCACCAGTGAAATGAGAAAACAGCAAACGGCAGCTACGCATAAATGGAGTTGGTAGGGGGAAGGGGTGGCAATTATTGCTTGGTCCCTCTCCATGCCACCTCCAATCTCACGCCATTTTATCATGTCTCCTAAAAGCGTCCCTGGAGTAACGGGTGTGACCTTGACGTGACAGTCCACATGAATGTAACACCATGGTTTATAGAAAGGCTACTTACAATCTCAGCTACCATAGGAAACACCCAATAACGCATAATTGTAGCTGTATTATAGCACTATTGCAGAGGGTTAAGATACACAGCAGTGAACCGGGGGGTCAAATGCAAGAACAAAGACATCTTCGGGACCAACTGACCAGGAATGGAAACTTGAATGGCTTCATCAACCACTGCCTCTGAAAGCACCCACGGGGGACAAACGAGAGAGAAGCACCAACGTTCTGGCACCCTCTACCGTACATTAAAAACGCGTCAGAAGCAGCCGAGCGTATCGCTGCAGAGCTTGGTGTGGGCATTGTTCATCGTTCGATAAGTACCTTGCATGTATGAGTCATACAAACCAAAGACCCATTGAATGTAGGTAAGTAGTCTGGCGTCATTTATCAGGTGCCCTGTCACGACTATTCTTGCCATTATGCAGGGCAGACCGGGCGACGACTTAGGTGGCTTATAACGGAGCACAAACGGGCTGTGCGGAAAGGCAACCCACAGTCCCAGATCGCTACCCACACTCTGGAATAAGGCCAAGAATTCGATTTCTCGAACACAGGTAATGACGCGAGCCAGTAATTAGATGGGATGCGAACTGTTGGAGGCCTGGGTGTCAGATCTTAACTCCATAAAAAGTCATTTGGATATACACCCTGCTATTTTGTCATACGTGCCCGTTACCAGAAAGCAGAGACCAGTTCCTCTACAAGCATGCAGACTGTCACGTCATGGTCACACCCGTTACTCCACGGATGCAAGTAGGAGACACGATAAGATAGCGTGAATATGGACGTGGCGTGGACAGGGAACAATCGATAATTGCCACCTCTCCTCCCTACCAAACCCATTTATGCGTAGCCGAATTTTGCTGTTCTCATTTACTCTGACGATAGCTTCTAATGTGGAGCCGAAAGCTCAGAATAAAACTATTGCTCCAGAGATCGCGCATTCCTCTTCTTTACGCCGTAGATTGCATTTGACCAGAATATTTTGACTGCTTACTGTAGTTGAATCTTGGAATGATTATTTGACAGTGGGTTCTTAAATTAGAAAATGTCAATCAAACAGTGCTCGAAAGATCAGTTATTTTAATAGCCAAAGAATGATATGATTACGATTTCACCTGAATATTTTACTTCGATTGAATTATTCGCAGATACGGCGGTGTTTTGACGTGTTCAGCATGTAAAATTTTCTTGACAAATAATTGGATTTGAAAAAAAAACTGATCACGCTTGGTCTATTTTGCTACCGTTTTAAATTCGCTTAAGGCTTTACCTTATTAGATCTTCATCTTTCTTTTTGGCGTAAATACCGGTTTGCATGTGATCGCCACGTTTTCCAACGTTCCCTCAAGTTTCAGCAAGATTGCGTCATCCAGATTGAGCAGCTGGCTTGAATGCTTACCAGCCTGCGTCAACCATGCACAGAACTCTCCGCTACTATGAGCACGTGACTAAGAGGTTAGTACTCCGTGTAAAAACTTGCCTAAGCAATTTTTTTCTAATTCATTCTTGAGGTGACTTAAACCAGTCTGGCGTCACGCATTAGATTGGAAATATCTTAAAAAACTTAACTTCAAAGCTAACGTTTTTCTCACTCTGAGATCTAACCGTATAATCGGATTTTCAACAGAAACCACACCTGGGCTTACGACATGTAATTCACACGGACACAGAAACCCTAATTCTTAACTCCTGGTTGATCTGCGAACCTTGAATGTTAATGCGTGGTTCATCTACCATAAGTAGCCAGCTATTTCCTATGTAAGGATTCCAAGACTCTGGCAAGACCATATTATCTCGAAAGATGTGGTCCGGATGTTTAGGTTTCGGGCCCGCTTAAATGCACGCTGCCAAATGGCGTTCCCACGCCAAGCGTCCGTTCCGGTGCACCCACGCAGAGTGCATGTATGGCGCGCACATGGCGGCAGCGCCGTGGCGGCTACAGCGCAGACGGTGCACAAGGCAACCAGCTGGGCCGCCCACACATAAAGTGCCTTGTCTGACGGACTTGCGCCCGGCTAGCTCAGTCGGTAGAGCACGTTTACTATAATGACTCCCCCAGTCAGTGAAATCATGCCTTTCTTGTGACCAGCATCTTATTGCTCCAACCTTGTTCATATGCATTCTCTTGTTTTAAATTATGTTGTGCTAGATTTCTCCAAGACTTCCACTTCTGCACACTTCTTGTTGTGTTCTTCCTTCGGGGTTCACACGTGGCATTACTCAGACGGGAATGTCACAGCCCTCTATCGGCTACCGTTACAAAAATTTGGTGACACAGCCTCTATTGGCCATCGTTATAGCAATTTGGCGATTCCGTATTCAAACTCATTGTGGCCATCTCCACAACACCATTGCTTACTATCATAAATTAATACCATGTGTATTCCCATGAATCAGTCGCTGTCTATCATGCAGCTCAACCCTTTTTATTGCCGTCAAACAACCACTGACTAGCACGCAAGCAGGTCTTTGTGTAGCCCCATAGAATACTTGTTGTCTTACATGCAGCAAAACCGTGTGTATGCAGATTATTGAATGGTCTTCGACGATCACATCAAAGAGAAAGGCCGCCAAATCCAATAAGCTGGCGACAAAGCTGATGTACCCGATGATCATATCGGACAGGAAGGCCCCAAACTCAAATCAGCTGGCAACAAAGCAGAAGGAAACGATTCCACCTCTTGTCAAACAAAATCAGCTGGCGACAAAGCTGATGTCAACTATTCCACCTCCTGCCGAGGTACACAAAGAGGATAAGGAGGAGGAGAAACCAGAAGAGAAAGCGTCAGCTTCTTCCAAGCCCCGTCAGATACCTGGTCGGTAAACTCGCAGCGGCACAGTTAGGCACGATTGAGTTTCGTATGCTGAATCAAACTCTCCAGTTGTGTGGACTGGGAGGCTACAGCAGCAAGGATGGTTAATTTGCCAAGCTATAGCTGAGGCAATACTAAGGCGGCTAAAAATGTGTCTACCCTAATTACAGAGACGTTTTGGACAACGCTGGTCGATTGGTTACGCAACGGTCGCGTGTTTTATCACCCTCTGGCTTCAAAACTGCGACACTGTAAGCTAAAAGTCCGACTTGTCGCCTTGCCAGTTTTCTTTGGTAATGTGTACAATGGTAGTTGGGCAGACACCGACTAGTTTCAAAATTCACTCAGTTCGTTGTGTTATGCCTTGCGACTCGCCTTCGACAAACACACGCTCCACGGCTAGTACAGTATAGACCAAATTGTCTGGCTGTTGATAACTAATAAGCCGGAAATGGCCTTTCCAGTCTCCATTGTCTTAGTCGAAAATGCATTTTTCTTGAGATATAAGCCAGACCAAATGCGACCAACACTGAGAGGCTTTTCTTTGGCGTCGAGGCAAGTCAAATATCTTTGTTTCTCAGCTTTGACCGTATACAGACAATGACTGTCTATGCGGAGAGACCTTCACCTCTGGAGAGGACACAGATGCAGATGCTTGCTCGCGCGCGCCATTGCTCGCAGTTGTTCTAATGTGCCAATCAGGCTACAAGCGAACGCGCACCTGACACTGTCTTATAAGACACTGTCAGTTTTGACACAGGGGGAGTTCCATCACACACGCGGACAGCGAGGACACGCTAGTCTGCTCCCAATGCCGAGGTTTGCCTCCTTGGCGGGACAAATAGCGCGCTTAAGATCAACCAGAGGCAACAGGCACCCGAGGCGGCTGCTGTGGGTTGTTCACAATAAGCTGTCCCGCAGGTGGATTCCAGAATTATGCCCATCTTGTTGTGTTCTTCCTTGATCAGGGCATAACTCGACGGTGACACACGTCAGATGTCACCATTATAACAATTGGCGATGTCACCGTTATAATATTTTCTTCTTTACTTCGTCATCTTTTATAAAATTATGCATGGGATTCCAAGAGGATATGATAAATAAGAAAGGCTCTTCGGAAGTAAACAAGCTATACTTAAACATGTTTAAGTCACTGACACGAAACCATAGTCAGACTTAATGAACAGAAGAGAAAGTGAAATGGTTAGCAGAGACGAATTGGTGCAACAGGATGGACACGGCCAAGATATGAAGAATGTTAGTGAAAAAGAATTTCGGGCAGGGGGAGTGGTGAAGGCGACTATGAATCTTTGTGTAGGAGTAGGAGGATGAGAAGAGGATGGTGATTGAAGGCCTGCGGATTCCAGCAGTTGTATCAGAAGCTGAATAGTGTTTCTCCTGCCGTCAAGTTTACTCGCAAATCGGAAACATCCTCTGGTTCTTAGACGTGAGCATTGACTAAGTAAAAATACCCTTCCAACGGACATCTATGGAAAAAGCTTCAATACCGACATCTTTGTTAACTATGAAATCAACCATCCCGTAGCTCCTAAAAGAATTTCTGTTTGCGCAATTTTCCATTGAGCCCGTGGCTACGTAACTACTTCCAATCCAACAGATACCCGGCCAGCTCTGCGTAAAAATGCCTGATGCAACAGAGAAAACCACAAATCTCCGACTCTAATGACGAATCATACATATAAAATATGGGCATCCCAAGGGATATAATTATGAACAAGTGCAGTTCTTTGGAAAATAAAAATATTTACTCTAGAAGTTATCGGGTCGGAACCCTGAAGCGTCATCAGACAAACGAGGGCTGTACGATAACTGTTAATGTACGATGATACTATAGTGCAAGCAACTGAGTGTCAGAGCCTATTTGCGTCACATTAATTAAATTATCTAGTTGAAAATTGCGGTT
Organism: Ligula intestinalis; assembly: GCA_036362985.1. Classification (NCBI taxonomy): domain Eukaryota; kingdom Metazoa; phylum Platyhelminthes; class Cestoda; order Diphyllobothriidea; family Diphyllobothriidae; genus Ligula; species Ligula intestinalis. The sequence continues at coordinate 20,722,526 of JAYGXS010000006.1, read as the reverse complement.
TGTGTTTTCACTTGACATTAAGCAATTTATAATAAGCGTCCAAATTGATATGCCTATTAGAACATGCCTTGTGTGAGCGCAGAAGATGGGGGCATATAATTGGTTCCTAAAAAAACAACTGCAGTAAAAACTCAAATGTGGTTGTGAAGAGATACAGTGAATTAAAAAGAGGAATTTATCGGATAGTATTCGCATCGCATAATATTCATGGCAAAGGTATGACTTCCTTGGACGTAGAGTTTTGGTTTACCGATGGACCGTTGAATAAAACCAGAGACATTATTTGTGCTTTTTCATCTGACACTCGCTTGCCCCGCCCCCAATTACAATGGAACTTATTACAACGGCGCACTAAGAATGTCCAATTTCTCTTTTGGCCAATTTTATTGACAAATCGGCGAATTCGTAATGGGAAGCCCTCCTGGACCAACATCTGCAGATATATTTATGGGCCAACTGGAAGATAAAGTATTGCCAAAATTAAACCGCACAACACTCTACAGATGATATGTCGATGATGTTTTCATGATTGTGGAGGATCTAAAAGTAGCTGAGGAACTATTGTCCACAATTGACAAGCTGCATCCGAGGATAAAATTTACTGTGGAAGTAGAACGAGACAACCAACTTTCCTTCCTCCACGTCCACTTCTACAAACTGACAGATGGCTCCCTTTCACGGAGGGTCCTCCACAAGAAATCCTGCAAAGGTCAGTACTTACGTTATCTAAGTTTTGTTCCCACTCAACTGGAACGCATCTTTGTATACAGCCCTTTCCAGAGGACAAGAAAAAGCTGTTTCGTAAATACTTTGGATGCAGAACTAGGCCAGCTTAAAGATACCTTACTCAAGCTTAGATATCCACCTTATTTTATAGACAAGAACAGTACACCCTTGCGACTGAAAATGAGTGAACTTTTAGCAACCAAATAACCTGTATTTTTATACTTGACCTTTAAAGGTGAGAACATTTCAAACACTATCAAGGGACGCCTACTCAGGGCCATAGAAAGAACATATTATGCCGCTGAGCTCATATTCTGCACTTCAACTAAGCCCCCACCAATTCCTTATGCTAATGATGCCTTACCATGGCACGCCACTTCCAATTGTGTTTATAAATTCATTTGTACTTGAAGGTGCATATTTATTAAGACAAGGGCAAATGAAACTGGTAGCCAGAGTCAAGAAACCGCGACCGAGTTGGTAATTCAAGCATAAAATCGACCCTCTCTTTGCTTCATCACGGAGCACTTGCTGGACAAGGGTCTTCCTGTAAACTCTTAAACTTCATTCCGAGTTCTTGTTCAAGCACGAACATCTCTTATATTGTGCTACCTGGAGGCAGCCTATATAATATGCTCTAAACCGCACCTATTTAAACAGTTGAAAAATGTGATTAACCTAGCCTTGCCTTGGTATCAGCCAACTCCCACATTTATACATTTCCTTGCCCACATTTTTTCCCGTTACTCCTTTTCCTCTGTTTCTCCTTCCATTCTGTTTTAACCTTCTTATTTTACAAAAAGCCTAAGCGGCTAAGACCTGTGCCCTTTCTGTACCAAATCAATTTCGTATTTGTCTTATTCGTTTCTTTTTAACGCATTTGACTGGCTGCACCTGATGAGCGCTCCCGAAATATTATGGATCAAATACATTTTGCAGTTTTCGCAATACAGCACATCATCAGAAGCTAAACTTTGCACGAGGGAAATAATTCAAGTTTAGTTCAGGTTTTAAGAAAAAGACGGCCAAATCCCTTCGAACTTTCTATCGGTGACTATGTAACTATATCGAAGAAAAATCGCAAGAGGACGTCGTTTGCATAAATGCAGATTAATAGAAAGCAGTCTTCGGTCGGCCCGAAATTGTAAACATGCACAACTACTTAACTATTATGAGTAGTTTAATTACATGCAAATTGTGATTGCACAAGTTAGCAGGTAGCTTGTAAATGACAAGTTTAGTGCTGATATATGAATACACACAGGAGGAGACCACAGCATCTGTGAGCAGATCGATCCAACTTGCAACTACCCTGTTATCGAAGAAAAACTTGAGTACGTCGATACTTGCTTAAACATGAAAAACTCCTCGAGGACAATCGAAAAATCAGAGAAATGTGTATTGTGTAGGGTAAATATGAGATCTTCTCGCAGTTGTCTGTAGGAAAAGTGAAACAAACTGAGGGTCCACAGTTTGCTTTCTTGGAGAAGTGTTTCCCTACCATGCCTCCCAGAACACGTACAACTGTGGATACGAGGACGTTCCCAAAAGATTCTGCGTTGTGCAATTTATGCCGGAGACGTTGGTGGTGGACGCCTTTCGAATGACCTTTTGAAATCAATATGGATGGCATGCACCATTTTGCCTTCGTTACATGCTATGAGAAGAACACATTCATAATACAGTGCCTACCACGCCTTTATATGTGTATATCATCAATTTTCGGTCATTCACAGTGACATGGAAAATGGGTGAGCAAAGCGGATGGTTCTCTACAGTGCTTTTTATCGGTCTTAAGGTGGGGAAGGAGATATAATTAGTCATCTCTGTTTCCTCGTCTCATGCATGCTGGACTCAAAATGCCGGGACGTTGAGTTGTCGCGCGCTCGGAGCGGGCGGAGGGAGGCCTCACGGTTAACGTCAGACGCAAGGCGTGCACCCTGTGACTGTAAGTGGCATGTTCACGTGGCATGTTCTCCGCGACAGCAGGTGGCATGGGGTATGATAACGTAGGTTGTCATCGTCTCCTGACGTCGTGAGTGGTTCAAGGATTCTTGCAGATACAAGCAAACATGTGTGTCCCAGGAAGCAATTGAGAAGACGACGGCTCAATCGCTGGGACAATATGTATATTCGTCTGACGTTTCAACATTCGTCGTGGATTTATCATCAGAGACATGAAGAGTAGCAGAAACGGGTAATGCATGCACTTAAGTTTGCAGCATTTATAGGATACAGTCATTACTGCAAACATACAGCGACAATTAACCTTAATTGTCTTCTTACGCATGGATAGTTTGTTGGACAGCACGCGGGCTCTGACCTGTTGAATTTTCATTGCGGGCGGTGGGGTCGGGCGTGATAATTGTTTGGCCACCTGGTTCTCCGTTGTCGTCGCAAGATGAGGCAGTTGCCTGCCCGTTCCTCTAGTGATGACGTGCTTTGGCCAAATTGAATCTTAGCATTGAATATGGGTTATGGCAAATAGTTGCAATAGTTAGTGAATTGGGCCCCGTGAACCATGATTCGAGTAGTTCTCGGCTCACCCGATTGTCACCTCTTGCCAGAATTTCGGCCTTATCAAAATTGATGATGAGTATGGGCCAATCATATTGGAAGCAGATATTCCGCACCACACCGTCACATGAAGAGAATGCAATGGCCTTTCTTGAATTTCTCTTGGATTTTCATCGTTCCAAATCCTAGGAAGGGTTTTCTTTCGAATAAAACAAGTTTTAATACCCTACTTTCAATAGTTTTCCTTTTATTAGCAAATCAAAAGGGTCGTTTACTTCTGGGACACGCTGTATGTATGGTACAATCCGTCCGACCTTCCATCCACTTTATTTTTTATTAAACGGGGCACCCAATTTTGCTTGCAGTAACCCAAAGAAGAAGAAAGAGAAAAAAGGGCGGTTTTGGTCACTAAATAATATTTGAACTAAAGTTTTGGAAACCTTGTCGCTTTCATCATCCGATTATTGTAGTAAGTGCGCCCGGTGGTCTTGAGTTAGCCAATCTTACAGCCTGCCTAAAATTATACCCGAGCTGGACGCGCGAACCTTGATCTGCTCCTCTGTTCTCAAATCAATCTGCTCTGGCGGAGGTTGACTGCTGGCGGGCTTGCGTGACCTTTGTCCCCTTTGGGGTCTAGGTATTTGAAGGCGACTAATATTTTGTTGACTTATGCCAGGTTAACCGGCACACTGAGCACTCATTGCTGTCCGCCTGAGTTGTTGTCCGCTTCGCGGGTGCATCAATTATACAGTGTTTTCATGCCAGCCGCTTGATGTGCGACTGCCACTCCCATGTTCCGTGAGTGTAGCAGCATTAGTGGTACCATATTTATACCTATTTCTTTGTTGGACATTTTTTGACCTCACCTAAAAGACGAGTCGGTGGAGATTTAGATGATTGTCTTAGCAACCTGGCCTGTTGAACCCTTTCTACTTAGACCGAGTCGTAAATTTTCCATTTAGAGAACACTTACCTTTGAGGTGTTTGAGTTTTCGACATGCATATAAGGTAGACCAAAAGTCCAAATAAATGTAGTTTTGAGTAGTTTATATGTTAGTTGTGGTCCTAGCTTTATTCAAAACATCTCGGCTCTTGTATTATCTGGAAAATACATTCAGCTTTACATTTTCTCAGGGTAAAATGTATTTATTTGAAAAGTAATCGTGTTATTAACACTGCTTACGTGGATAAAATTAAATTGATAGATGACCGATTAAGCACACCGCACTCAACACAGTTTTCACAAATTCTTTGAAGTCCCACTGCGACCCACGCACTGTAAATGATATGCTTTTGATTGAATCGCAGTATTTTGCTGGATCAGTTTTGTCATTGAGTAGCTCGTTAATGCACTATATGATTTAATACTTTTGATGCTTCAGCGAATTAAATATAACTCGGATGGATTCCGCGTCCGCAACGGAAATAAAAAAAGTGCAAGCCAACTTCGTTACTCATATTATTAACATATTAGAAAGTAATATTCACTTAAGTGTGTGCAACAATTCAGTAAGTTTTCTGGTATTATATGAAAACAGTTTTGCGTTGACTGAATGGACATGCGGTTTATAATTAAAGATGTCCACTTTAGCCGTTTGACTCGAGTGGAAAGAGTTTCACCTTAAGAGTGTTTTTTTGTGAAATATTAATGGTTCTCAACTTTTATGCTTTCCGATCAGAACACGGATTATAGATTTTTGGACGATGTATTTTGGAGCATGTTCCGTATAGTTTGGGGTGATCCAGAAATGGAAATATAGGTACCTGTTTTGGTCGCAAGCACATGTGATAGTCTTGGATAACCTAGAATAAAAAATCGTCTTTAACTGAAAAGTGGCTTTTCCTCGGCATTCTTGGCATCCTTCATTGACTAAATTCTTATTTTTTACAATTTAACATCTTTACACAATTATTCAATTCTTATTGCGTTTTGATTTTCATTTGCTTAAAGGGTATTTAGTTAGTGTGAAATAACTTTGCAAGCATTTGCGTCAATTTTTAAATCTGCAGAGTCAGCAACTCATGACTAGGGATGTCCGTCTTTAAAAAGCCGGCATATTCCACTGGTCCCATTCTACCGCAGCGGTTATTTGAATCTATGCCTGCCTCTATCTTTTCGATTTCTGCAGCAAACATACTGAAACGCACGTTGTCACACTTTGTTGACGGTTGGGTACATTCGCCTGTTGTTTTCCTCTATCTTTTTGTTAAAAGTCTATAATAAACAAATATCAGCTTTCCTGAGGCGGCGTGCCTGTGACCGGCGGCCACAACGATTCCTTTGTTAATGCAGACTGCCATCAAGGTTATGTGCCTTCGCTTATGGCTATGCCCGAACAATGACCTTAACGCTGGACCGGAGAGAAGCGCAACCGACCACACGCGAGTGTCCGACTGATCGCAGTTCCTTAAGTGTCACTTAGGCTCCTTACGCAGTACATGACCCTTTTTCCGACGCACATAGTCAGACCACAAGTAAAAGCATTTGACAATCAATTATATGCCAGTGTCACCTCTTAGACAGCGAGCTGCACACGGACGACAAAGACAGTATCAGACCACCCCCTTGTCGAGCTTCGTGCCGAGGCGGTGATATTCAAGGTGCTGGCTTCACGTCAGCGTTAACGTCCAACCGGGACAGCAACTCCGGGTGTTCTACGCAATAAACACTCCTCCGAATGGCTTTTAGAATTATGCCCTTCCTATGGTGTAACACCTTGAAGATTGAAAAAGGGCGTACTCAGATGGTGACATGAACTCAGCCATCGTTACAACTATTGTGTTCCAAAGGCTGGTTACCAAAGAAAAAATAGGCGCATATATGTGTGGACGTATATGCCCAATAGGAAGATCTTCCGCATTGGTTAGAGCTCTGCACCTACCGTGAAAAAAGCACAAATTTTTGTTTAAATTGCACACTGAGAATCACAATTTGCTCTTAGATTATGTGTTGTGTTAACATTGTTTCAAAATGGATAAACCTTACGTTTTGGTTTGTTTTACTGTTGAATGAATCAGATAATGTTAAATTTTACTAAATGCATAGCGTGCATTCGACAAATTCTCATCAGGCCTTACATTTATGTAGAAACTGGGTGCGAGTTCAAACGGGTTCGACTTTTTGGACAAATGAGTCGTGGGAATGGAGGTGGGGGTCGATAAGCGACGGCTAGTTGCAAGGGTAAGGTTTGATGGAGCAGTCTATGGGAGGGGAATGGGGGAGGCGAGGGGTTGGGGGGGGGAGGGAGACAGACAGCTTGAATGACTGCATGCCGCTAAGTGACTGTGGGCCATGCCAACTGTGGGGCTTGCAGGAAATTGTTTTGTGCGCACAGAGCGGGCTTCATTAGCCTGATAGCCGTCACATCTGTTGTTGCTAGCAGGCACTGACCCAGGGACTGAAAGGATGGGTTGTATCTTGCTTGTGTTGTCCGCTCTGTTCATTATAACGAAACCGGTTCCGTTATCAGGTCTATAAACCAGGATGTCCTTGTTCTGTTGCAGCTGTTTTAGCTTTTCTAGATGACTGCATGCCGCTAAGTGGGCCATGCCAACTGTGAGGCTTGCAAGAAAGTCGCACCGACTCCAACATTTGGCGAGCGATCCCGTTAGTCACAGACGTCTCGGAAGCTATCGGGCGTCTTCTCGCACCACTTGGATTTGGAGTCGCACACAGGCCGGAAGCAACCGTAAGGCGTCAGACAGTGTAACCGAAAGACCCACTGCCACGTCAAGAAACATCGTCTACAGGATCTGATGCAGTTGCGGGCCAGCCAACTATGTCGAAGAAACTGGTAGGTTTCTCAGGACGCGAATTGCCGAACAAGTGGCAGCAGTGCGGCAAAATTATGCCAATTCTCAAGGAGCGGCTCATTCGAAGAGACCCGGCCACACATTTAAATGTGATGAGGCCAACATTCTCGCAGCAGGTTACCGTCGGTCGAGTCGATAATTACGCGAGTCATGGTTCACGGGCCTCCAATCCATCAAAAAGTGTGCTGAGACTCAATTTGGCAAAAGCAGGTCACAGCTCTGGGACTGAATAGGCCACCGCCTCATCCTATACCAGTAGCGGAGGGCCAGATGACCGGACAATCATCGCGCCTGAGTCCACCCCACATAATGAAAGTTCAGCAGGTCAGAGCCTGCATGCCGTTCAAAATACCACCAACACTCAAGAAGGCAATTACGGTTAATTTTCGTCGTATTTTTGCAGCAAATACCGTTTCCTATCAAAACTGCAAACCCCCTGTGCAGGTGCTACCTTAAATGCTTTTGCTATCTGATGATGTCTCTGATGAAAAATCCACGATGGATAGTGAAACGTCATGTGAATAAATGTATTGTCCCAGCGATTGAGCCGTCTTCTTCACAAAAAAAGTACAATTGCTTCCAAACACTACGTCTTGAAGCTGAATGTACCCACATTTTCCAGAAAACAATGCAATTTTTCGCTCTTGTCTTTATCCAATATTTTCGAAATGTCTGTTGTCAGGTGCGGTACCATTAAATGGTTATTGAATTTTAACAGTTTTTGTTTAAATTAAAATAAGTAAAACAGGACTAGTTCGCCGTTGTGCTTACTAACGTACGGCGTTCCACGGATATTAAGGCACTTCGGCATTTGCCGAAAGCTGGTTCTTGCTTCGTTGAAGAAACCAAGCTGATGTGAACGCGTCTTGAGTAAACAGCGTTTTGATTTTCAAATCAATTTGATAAGCAAAATTAGCAGCTTCAAATGAGTGTTAAACTTTCTTTAACACTGCGATCTTGATCGCTAGGAAAAGTTCCCAATTAAGGAAAAAATGGCGTATCAACGGAGGCACGATAGACTGGAATCGCAGTTTTGGGCTTATGAACAATCGTAAGCCAATCACCAATAGAGGAGAATATGTGAGCTCCAGGCAGCAGTTCCGAAGAATAAAATGCGATCACGGGAACAAGAACTTTATTTTCCTGACGTTTCGGATTCTGTCGGGAATCCTTAGTCATAGGTAATCGTAAACATGTTTGAAACATGCGCAGACATGCAGATAAGCCAATCATGTTAAACTCCACGGCTGGATGACCGGGGGCTGGAACACTAAGAATGTTGGGCATAGGGAGCAACGGGGCTACACATCTGCCGATTGGCGTCCACAAAACAATGCTTTCTAGTTGTCACTTTTGTGGAGAGATTACAATGAATCTCTGATAGGTATCATTAAAATGGAATCACGTGAGCGAGATCAGGGATTTGGAAAAGAATAAAAGCTGTGAAAAGAGGTTAAATTGCTTAGGTGAGCACTACTCTCTACTGCCATCTCAGCTGCCGACGTCTGCATGAACGTAATAAGCAACTGATGGCCGGTGCAGAACGAAAGAATGTCAATAATAGTCGATAATACTCGATTTAATACAGCGCGAAATCCAAACAAAAATTCATTTTTTACAACAATACTACTCAGAGAATGTGAATAATATTTTTAAAAAATTACCATTTTACAACAGGCGTGTAGTAATGGCATGAAAATAATAAGTTCTTCATAGGCATTGTCCATTATTGTCGTCAAATAAACCGACATAAACTAGAGCTCAAATACTTCCCCTGCGCCTTCATGGATTCAAATCATACTGAAGTTGTCGAGTCTGCGGGCCACCCTACCCCTATTAAAACTGAAATGCACCTTGATGCAAGGCAACCCGTCTAAAGTTAATACATGGACTGCAAGGAATATGAACTACATAAATGATCTATACTCACATATCAATGGCAAATAACATTCCCGATCAAGAAAAACACGTTTCGCAGAATAATATAATGCACATTCAAACCCTTGAAGCTTTTACGCATTCCGTTATTCATCTAAAGTTCTCAAGTATCACTTTGCGGAGGACGTTTTGTTAGCACTTCTCGTGTTTCTAAATCAAACAATATTTTAAATAACCAGATTAATAGACACTTAGGTTCTTCCATTCTGTGGGCTTTATGCTATATATCTGAATTTTTATTGTTACCCCCTATATTTGATGCAGTGAGAGGCAGTAATTCAGAAGGTATTTGCCAGATCGTTTTTAGACAGGCTACTAATCTCTTATAAGCATGTAATTAATAATGAGAATGCAATTATCTGTGTTTATTTTTTTAACACATACGGCAAAATATAAAGGCATGCATTCCTCAGAAAAAATTTACTTCCCATATGTTTTTGGCAGGTAGACTGAGGGGCATAGCGACGGAAGCAATTCTGCCGTCTTCTTTTATTCTGCGTGACAACTGGGAGACCAGATTGATGTTCGCTATCATCTGCTTCCCCGAAATACAACTCATCACATCAGTTAAATTGTACTAGGATTCGTCTAATATGTGTTTTTCAATTGACTATAAACGCAACTCGTGAGACAGGGGAGCGGGATTTATCGCAGGAGGACCATATTCATCTACACAGAGGACTGCATTTGGGCGCTTTTTGGCATTTGGACTTAATCACTTTGCTTTAGCCTAAACAATTGTGGAATGTCCGTAGGCTTCCAAAATTGAGCGCATTGCAGATGTTCTGGACCAACATGAAGAGGCAGATCAGGACATGTTAGACAAACTTCGAAATTGCTAATACAAGCGAACATGCGAATCCAAGGAAGCAAATGAGAAGAAGAAGAAGAAGAAGAAGAAGAAGAAGAAGAAAAAGAAAAAGACGAAGAAGGCTCGATCGCTCGGACAATACGCTTATTCACCTGATGTTTCAAAATCCATCGCAGGTTGATCATCAGAGACATGAGTAGGAAACAGTAGCAGAAAGAGTTTCCGACGGCTCACTGGACCAGACCCGGCCACACGTTCAACTTATATGAGGCTGAAATTCTCGCAAGAGGTGACAATCGGGTAAGCCAAGAACTACTTGAGTCACGATTTGCCCAAACCATATTTAGTGCTGAGACTAAATTTGACCAAAGCAAGTTGTCACGTTGGAAATGGGCAGGCCACCGCCCCATCTTACGCTGACGTCGGAGAGCCAAACGGCCGAGTAACCATTACACCCCAGCCCGCTGCCCGTGATGAGCGTCTAGCAGGTCAGAGCCCAGAAGAAGAAGATGCGATCACTGGAACAAAAGTTTTATTTGCCAGATGTTTTGGATTCCCTCGATAATGCTTAATCATAGGTGATGATAGCAAATTTATAGTCATGCGCAGATAGTGTGGTGACAAACGTTTTGCGAGCTCTTCCATACGTGAAGAATGTATCAGAAGCGGTTAACCGTCT
>JAYGXS010000006.1:20678439-20695885 GCA_036362985.1 Ligula intestinalis | reverse complement strand
GAAGAAGAAGAAGAAGAAGAAGAAGAAGAAGAAGAAGAAGAAGAAGAAGAAGGACGAGGAGGGACTGCACTGGCCCAACTCCGAGTGCAACGTTCAACCTGTTGTCTCTCACAACTGCTTGTACGTGGGCTTTGGACAAGCCCTCCTCCGGCTGCCGACCTCCTTCAACCTATTTGCCACTACTTTTGTACAAAATACACTATTCCTCTCACCCGGCGTCCCGCTTTTCCGCCTTTCGCAGGGGTTAAGCTGGTTAAACCCTAGCAACTGCGATCTTCGGGCCCAAATCCTTAGGAAGAGTTTATTCTGTACAGAAGGAATGGGAGCATAGGCAATAGGAAATTGACTGTCAGACAACCGCAAACAAGCGGACGACGCCTTAAGTGATTTCTGCTCGGCAGTCGTCCTGTATGAGTCGGCCTGTGATTGGCTATTCCAGGGGCCGGAAACAGCAAACGCTCCCAAGTGTGCTTCGACTGTCGCTAGTCACGATAAGCGTTTACATGTGCGCTTCGTGTAGAGCTAGGCACTACAGGCCTACCACCCAACTAGGATTAAAAAGATGGTCATTTCAATAATTGAGATAATTCGAATTTTTTAATGGCTCGAAGCGACCCGTATTATAGAAGCCTATGGAAACTTGAAGCCACTTTAGACGCCTTCCAGCCACGTCGAGGAATCACTCCAAAACGTCCTGTGCGTTCTTTATTCGCATTCAACAATGCACACAGTTCCAGAGTCAGAGATGTGAATATGAATACTAACCAAAGAAGCCGTTTGGACTTATGAACAGCACGCAGAGCATAGGCAGGAGATATTCATGGAACGACCATCGTAGGCCGAGCCTCAAAATCTGAACGATTGACGCTTGAGGCATGGTAATCGGACGCCAATTCTGTCAACAGGCATCTGGACCTCCCTACGGCATACAAAGTCCAACGCCATTACGTAAGTAAAGGACAGGACACGGTCAAACCGAAGTGAGGATTTGCAGACGAAGACGGCACTGTAGCAAAACCACCGGAAAAGGGAGCAGGAGTACCAGCATCTTCTACCATGGGGACGTTAAAGAACACTAACTGTCATCACGCCAAGTCAAAATCCACACGAAGGGCCAAACAGCGAACAGAGAAAAATCGATTAATCCAAGGCCAACACGTACAGCCACAACTTTAAACTTGCGGATCGATAAAGTCGGTATTCATTTCGACAAAGCAAAGCCGGCCCAGCTGTTCGAAACGCACGTTGGCTGACGTCAGCAAACTTACAAACTTATTCTGGTGAGCAGAAGATAAACTCTAACTTTACTCATATACAGGCGGAAGCTATTTTGGATATGCTGAAAACCGGAGAAGAAAATGAATAAACCGAAGGAGGAAGGAGGCTTGTACGAGTGAACACTCTAGTCGTACAGAAAATGCACGATATCAGAGGTAGACTTACGGTTACCATTTAATACTACGCTCCCCTACTGTGGTCTGAGCACATTTACCATTCTAAGGCTAGAAAATGGTCACCCCGGTATACCTGATCAACTGCAAGCTTACGCCTGCAACTCTATAATTTAAAAAAAAGTGAAGGAAAAGGCCTTTATTCTGGGGCTTGAGCTAATTTGTATTTTGCGTAAATCACGCAAGTTTCGTCCCTCAACTGAGTCCTGGAAAAGGTCTTACCTCTAGTCTTGTGCAAGAATGAATAATTGACTTTTCATGATAAAGGGGGAGGGGAGATAAAAAACACACGAAAATGGCACTCTTCTGAGTGGGATCGTAGTTCCGGTAGAGCGTTTTGAGGTGAGCGATAATGTAGAGGGGGGCAATTACATGCCTGCGACTCCACCCAGCCACAGTGACTCATCTCGCGTGCACGCGCACGTGGCCGCAGGCTTGACGTCGATCGATGATTTGGTTCCCGATGAGCGATCACAGGCGCGGCTCACTTCCTCTAATCACGCGGACGCTCACCGGCTGACACGCCCTACGCGCATTCACTGATGGCTGGATGTGCTCGCCTCCTGCAAATCCTGTCTCCCTGATTGATGAGTTGCGAGCTAATTGCGGTCGTAGAGCATAGTTAGAAAAATACGAGAAGAAAAATTTTAGGGTGTGCTCACGTGAATGCACCCAAGAGATAGCAGTTAGGGTGTCGGTTCCATTTGTGGTCATCATCATACGCCTAAAGTGGAACGTATAGACGTAAAATCCGGAAAGCTATGACCTTTAGACACAGATTGGTGCGATATAGAGTTAAATAGACCACCTCTTGGAGATTATGCAGTTGCTTTGGCGTAGGGAATCAGGGCAAGTAGCCAAGGGCAATCACGTTGGGCCTTGAGATTCCAGTAGCGGAAGAGGGATGTGGGATACGAAGTGGTCGATCCAAGAATATAAGGTAGAAGTATCACAACAGTTACAAACTAGTAAATAAGGACAAAAGCAACATGCTTTTTCAGCGTCTTACTAAACGTTGTGTCAAGTTACTTACAAGGCATATGTAACTGAGGAAAATAAAAAGCAGTTTATTGTCTACAATATTGCCTCTCCTTGAGAACGGAGTTCAAAAAATGTAGGAAAAGGTAGGAGTGTTAGGCATATTTTACAAGTTGATAACGATGGGGAAAACGCACGTGACAACCACTACGAGTAAGCGGAGGAGTTTGTGGGATAGGGGAATGCGCAGGGTTACCGAGTTTAAGTGGAGTCTGGGAAACAGCAAGAGACATTGCGCCGGGTGAAGGTTGTCCGGTTGGGGCAGTTGAAGGAGGCTCGATGTAAGCGGCCTTCAAGCGATCGACTGATTTCACGTCGGTGCGATTGCCACGGGCAATCGCAAAATGCTTGTCCGTGCGACAGAGTACTCGAAAGGGTCCGTCGTAGGGCTGTTTTAGGGTCGATTAATGACTTGAACGTAGAGGAGTTGCTCGAAGATTAGCCATTGCTTGGCGCAGTCTTTGCACATAAACCGTAGGATTCAAGTCGACTGAGCTTTCAGAACGCCCGAAAAAAAATCAACGGCAGTCCATAGGGTAGTGCCGTAAGCAAGTTCGGCAGCGGAGCACTTCAAGTCTAGCTTGAGTGCAGCAGGGATACCGAGCAGGACCAAAGGCAGATGCTTGCTCCAATGGGAATGGTTGCCATGAGCTCGGAGCGAGGTATCGGCTAACGAATTTCCGCACGACAGCATGTCTTTTTACTGCATACCGGCTATTGCTCGTGCGTGCGATTCCCTCCGCCGCTGCGCGAACCCTCGCAGGTTCGCGAGATCTGCAGAGACACAAAGGATCGGCTAAGTAGGACGTTTAAATTGAACAACACGGTTAGTCGTGCCAAGGACATCAGCTTGTAGTTGTCGTATGTACAACCGGTATCGGGATACTGCAGTGTCTTGCTATCCTTCCGGTTTCTCGTCTGCACGTAAGGGCATAGACAGTAGAGGCCGCAACTTAGGCTGGCAGCATCTGTCCCCAGGAGGCATTTGCAAAAACCAGCTCTCGCAGGTGACGATAGCCGCTGCAGTCCCACGAAGTGGGCGCGACCGAGACTTGTGCGGGAATCGGGATGCACACGAGAAGGGCTATTTGTCTACTATGCAAGTAAAATACCGTGCGTTGATTGGTTGCTTTTATGCTGGCAAGTAAGCAAAGGAAAATGTAAAAAATATTATGTTTCGCATCATTGCGGAAAGTTTTAAGGAGAAATAAGAAGATTTACCTATTATTTGATGCAAATAAATGCGTTCAGGAAGCATGAGAACAATACAGAGCAATGTATGCAACCCATAAACCAATTAACAAACAAAAAAGTAAACCTTAAGGCTAAACCCTAACACTAACCCTAAAACTAAACCTTAATGCCTTCTTAACGAAACCAACAATAAATAAATAATGATTTCATCGACATTATGCAATTGGTTTTTTTGGTTGCTTTTGGTGCACACCAATATTTGAGTTTTACTTAATCGGATAAGTTTCAATTTAGAAAAGGAAACTGTGCAGAATATTAATCGTCAGAATTTATCAATGCAAGAAATAGAAGAATAAAAATAATTCTAAAACGATTTAATATGCAAAAAGGCTCATACAAAGTATCCTATCAGCGCACAGCGACCTTGAGCAATTTTACTTACCTGATCATCCATAGTTCATCCCCATGCGCACGCGTACACACCACGACGTCGTCACGTGACAAGGTCAGGGCGGCCTGAGGTAGGCACGGATGCAGTGGCCATCAAAGAGAGACAATCAAATGCCAGTTTTGATCCCAGCGATCAATTCGACATACAGACCATCGATGCGAGCCAAACATGTGACATAGTCCGCGCCTACCAGGCAGCGGTAAGTGAGGAACTGCAGTGGCCCAACTCCGAGCATATTTTGCAACTGAGTAGAACAGTACTAATCGCACGTGCGAAGCCATGGCGACCAAGCCCGGCTGTCATCCTCAAGGCCGACGCACATGACTTCGCTGGGGGCGTTGCGATGACTCTCAGTCTCCCCACGCTTCTGCTCCTCGAGCGGCACAAACACGACCTGTTCTCGGCCCCATAGGCATCAGACACAGTGAAGTGAATGTGTCATAAAGGCTAGATTACGAAGGAACAACTGCAGCCTGTTCCACGACTGTTGACGCGTCGTGAAACGCGCTAGCTCTAATAGAATAAGGATGGATTTTACCCACATCCGAGCTCAGGCTAAGAAAGTTTAACCCCTAGGGCTGCGATCCTCCAGGCCTGGTTCCTTAGGAGATGAGAGAAGTCATGGGAAGGCCAGAATGATAGGAAGAGTGTATTCTGTACAGATGAAAAGGAGGATAGTTAGGTCAAAGTTTTGACTGCCGGAACACATTTTCTTCCGCTAAAGTGGCATGGCCTGAATTAATTCCGGGGGCAGACACCGCATTGTCGTCTGTGTCCACACGGATTGAGGCCAACCGAATAGTCTAATAACGCGGGCATCTCATTGGACTGATTAAGGTCACGACGGGAAGGCAGGAAGCGCACACTTGCGCCTGGTTCCAAAGGCACGACGTTACCAACAGTGGGACGCGATGAGTCAGCATGCGGCGGAAATTCATGTGCGGCTGGTCATGGGTTCCAAGTAGCGCTAGAGGCGACTACAGGTGCATACTCTGTCAAACGGCATTTCACCCGTTCCAACGATGCAGGCACGTTGCAGCACATGTGTGTTGCGTGAGCAGTGATACTTGACGTGCATATGCATGTGAATGAATAGACATTTAGCGAGTACTAGTGATCGATAACCCGAATTCACGCTAACGTTTACGAGTCGTCTTTTTAAGGTGCAGTTACCCACTGCGTCGGTAGGTTTGTGTTGACTCACTATGCGCAGATAATCATTGCGCGAAAGGTCACCGCTGCCAACGAGTGCACATGTACCGGCCGCTTAGGCCCATCTGTCTAGCCAATCACCTGTCAAGGCCGACTTTCGCAAAGGCCGTTCCAGACGCTGCGGCGATTCTCGCGCACACCTCACTTCAGACTTGACACTCTAGCCGGCGGTTGCTCACTCGCCTGACAGTCAAATTTCTCTTACCTATTATCCATTCCTTCTGCACAGAATAAATTTTTCCTAGCCCTCTGACCTCCCATGACCTCTCTCCTCCTAAGAAATCGGGCCCGAAGATCGCAGTTTCTAGGGTTTAACTTACTTAACCCCCAGCGGTAGATCCCCAGAAAAAGACGGGAGTTGAGGACGATTTCGCTTCTGACTAGTTACATGTGTGTAAGAGAAATCAAAATGGAATGTGTCCTTAAAGTTAATAAACATTGGCTTGAACTAAATAAAGTAAACGAAAATCTGCAAAGTATTTAGCAGAGGCAATAGCAGTGGTAGAAATTTGACAATTCGACCATCGTATACGACGATGTCCATCGTGTTCTCTACAGCATTACGGACGCAAAGACAGTTACTTGCGCTTGAATTAGTTTATGTTGATCGTAGACATTCACCGCATCTACTGCACTCGTCCTTCCCTCAATCGCCAGAGTTCGGTGTCAAAAGAGACCCAAGAAGACTGCGAGCTGAATCGGGCGCAATGGCTGACAGGGTTATGTAGCTGATCTGCGCGGGAGGGCCATACAGAGCAAAAGAAGAAGCAACCATGCCAGCTTACCACTCCGCCCTGAGAGGATCGGAATATCCCGTCAACTGGCAACCTTTCAGGCCAGGGCTTTTATTGTACTGTGATAGTTGAGAAGCATGTCATGTTCTACTCATTTTATTAACGCTGGGACCAGGGGAGGGAAGAGAAGAGGGTGCGATCGATGCATCGAAAATCGACTTTCCAAACTAGCTATACGGCCAACGTGCATGAGCGTGAAACAAGCCAGGAGGAGACGCGGACTGACGCGACACAACAGATGAACAACGCGCGTGGAGGGGAGAGAGAAACACCAGCGTCACCTCGGCAGACAGGGTCGGCGGGAAGGTCGACAGTGGAAACACAAGCGACAGGGATATGCGAGCGGCTCAGCCAGGCTTAGCTGGCACACGAAGAAAGAAGCGGCACATGACGGGGGCCATGAGCCGGATTATTCAGTCGCTGAAGATGGGTGAAAGAAACAACTACCCGAAACGCCAGACGCACTCAATAAACCTCTCCCGATGAGCGCTCTTCCTTCTTCTTTTGACTTACCCCCCCCCCGGGAATCGCATTTTCATTACTCCTATGCTTCCAATAATCTACTTCACGCGTAAGTCACCGTCCCTGTGCCACTTTGCTGTAGGTGTACACGGTGGATCTCGTCCGACGCGATGGTTTGACTGTCAAGTGTGCTTGGTGTACGATAAGGTACAAAAACACCGGCGTGTGCGCCTCTAGCGTCAGTAGTCGCTGGCGAGGCCAGGACGAGTGCAAACAACGCGAAGCTATGCCTTTGGCAGAGAGGGTGCGTCTACAGTTACGGCCGTTTTAATTGGTTTGCGGGAGTAATGTCGAATGTTCTGTGTCCAACTGCTGTAGGCTGCGGTACCCGAGGGGTGTTCCGTCGATTGACCTGAGTTGCATTGGACGAAGGTTGACGTAGTCAATCAGCACGTGCGTGAGCGTATTGAAGTCGGCATTAAGGGTCAGGGCGTCTGCAGCACTCGTAAGGACGTAGCGGAACAGTGAACGTCGGCCATTGGGTACTGATGGCCATCGGCTACAATATCCAAGACGCACCCATTTCTTACGAGTGACAAACGAACAATTGGTGGTGTTACAAGGAGATTGCGTTCTGCACAAGCCACCCCACCCCAGTGGTCGTTGTTATGACGACCGAGCAAACCTCCCTTGGTGGCGTGGTTCATGTTTACAATATGTTTACCACTCTCAACACAGACATGACACGGGCTTCCAGGTCTTAACAGAACTTTTTAGTGTAGCCACTCCTTGTCACAGGAGAGGCTGTAGCGTCGAAGTATTGATTGTGCTTATTGCACTTCAATCACCCGGCCAAATCCCAAGTAAAAGGCAGAAGTCCCCAGAGTGAGGGGTTTGTTGTGCACAAAACTTCGCGATGCTGTTTCAGGCCGCAGTGGTCACTGGCAAAGCCAGGCCTGGGGGTGTGGGTGAGATCGGCGGCGGCTGTTTACATGTGATTGTGGAGCAAGTTAAGGTGATGTACGTTTGGTGTGCTGCATTGCCTGAGGGGGGTGTTGTGCTGCATCAGCCGACGGATGGTGTGTTCAAGTGGCCCTTTGACAACTGCGACCATTTGGACGCACGCGTATGCGCGCGGGGAAGTCGATCAAGGGTCTTCAGATCAGCGAGTTGGAAACAGCTGCCTGTGAAGTTGCATGACGTTGAGGCAGCGGACAGTGAACAAGGAAGTTGGACAGTATTTTTAGCTGTCCGCCACAGGGCGTAGTCTCTGATAATTTCGTCTGAATGAGTGAAATGCCCACCGAAATGGGCGTTCAGTAACCCCGGGAAGGAAAGGGATAAGAAAGCATCCTTGTTTTCGGTGGTAACGGGAACTACAGCATCGCGGAGCTGTTACTCGTGAGACCGCTTCGGCGGATGACGTAAGCTGCCCATAATTCAATTATCCTTTTTTATAGAAGCAGGTCTTGCTGACTGCGACAATGTTCCCATCAAAACAAATTACGAATGGTCGAGAATATGTGAGGCCCAGGTAACTGGATAGAAGAAGTTAAGTCGTTCTCTGGGACCAGGAGTGTATTTGTCCGACGTTTCGAACTCTCCCGCGAGCTCATTGTCAAGGAATGAAAAAAAACGTACAGCTCACAGTGTAATTAAGTCAGTTCCGCTGATATTGACCTCTGCCCTCGATCTGCTCGCGCAACGCGAGATAGGCCTCAGGAAGCTCGACATGCCTGTTAATTGAGTCCGCGCGTGAATGCCAGGATTCCTGCAGCAGGCGTGAAGTTCGGTCGTCTGACCGACCCAGTATTCGCACGTTTTCGAAGTCGAAGCTGTGCCCTGGCTTGGATGCGTGGGCGGCCACCAGGGAATTCTTGTCGCTCCGTTGCACGGCGAGGTCATGCTGGTGCATCCTCGTGAGGATCCATTTGCCGGTTTCACCAACATAATTGGCTTGACCACAAAGGCAGTCAATACGGTAAATGACACCGGACTTTTCATTAACGGGTACTAGGTCCTTAAGCCGCATAAGTTGCCTGCGGATTGTTGCTTCCGGTATGTGAGCAACGCCAATCCCAAATTCACTCACCAGTCGAGCGAATTCTTCAGAAACACCAGCAATATACGGGCCGAGGTCAATCTCAGCGGAACTGACTTGATTACACTGTGAGCTGTACGTTTTTTCATTCCTTGACAATGAGCTCGCGGGAAAGTTCGACACGTCGGACAAATACACTCCTGGTCCCAGAGAACGACTTAACTTCTTCTATCCAAAACAAATTAGTTCACACGCTACCAAAGCCGCCCCACTCTCTATTAACTCTCTAACAGAGAAAACAAATTCAACGTTACTAGACTGCATAGGGATCCCCTGGTAGGTATAGGGGGCTTTGCTTCATATGCCACTCCGATAAAGGGGGGTTTTGACAGATTTATTGATCGCTTTGGCCTATTTTTGGGCAAACTCGTGGCCTCGATGGGATTTGAACCCACGATAGTAAACGAAAGGCTTTAGAGCAGTTTATGCTATAACCATCTGAGTTACGAGGCCCCACTGTGGGCCGTGAATTTTATCACAAATTACTCGCCCAGCCTGCTGCAGTGTATGAAATCCATCAATTCTGATGCATCAAGCAGGATCTCCCATGCAATCATCCTACAACAGAATCCACCAGATGAATGTCAGCCCTATTCCTAGTGTATTGCACTACTGTACTTTTGCTGCCAAATGTTTCCAAACACACTGCAACGACGACCGAACTTAAGGCCAAGGTCACAAACACTGCAGGAATTTATTCGAAAAGATTTCAATTGGTCTAAAAGTGCCGTGAATGCTAGCGGCTATTTACAGACCGAAAAATAAATCCCTTCTGCTCGCGAATATCGCTAACTGCGATATCCTCTCATCATGCATGCCTCTAATGTTCTGGAAGTTTAGACGATACGCCGCATGGTACAGTGTCGTCAGAAATCTTTCGTTCATGCATCAAGTCGGCCGTCTATTTGTGGTTGCATATGCGCAGAGTCCTGATCTGCCACGCTTTCGAGACAAGCCGGTCGATGTGTGCTTTATTGTAAGCAAATCTAAAATGCCTGCTTGTAATACGCACAGCTTGGCGGTCCTGGGATCAGCCCCCTCCGCTGATCCCCTTTCTTTGCTGCCGTGCGTAACCCATCGTGTCTACGCATGCGAAGAATTGCGAGCCCACTCGGTCGTCTCTCGTTCGGGTCGATGCTTCGTGTCTTGGCTCTTTGTCCTTGCGAGATTGACGCCAATCACTGTGGGCCATTTACTCATCTGTTGGAGAGCGTCGCGGAACTAGTAACCCTGGACAGAGGCACAGAGCACACAAAACAACTGAAATCTACACTGTCCTTTTCTGCTGAGTCCTTTGCTATCTCCTGTTTACAGTACACTGTCCAATCTAATCGGTCATACCTGACTTCTGACTAGGGAAAACCTTCTGTAGTCGACCATCACTCCTTTCGACAGCAGTTCGACAAACGGCGTCTGAGCAGGGCGGGTTTCAGTGAATGCAATAGGGGGAAAATTACGTACCTGCCTTCGACGCCGCCGCTGCCATGTGATGCAGAGACGTTCACCTTCAGTAAGCATTCACTTACTCGCCGATCACATGCAACACGCGTGACCAGCCAACCCTTGCGTCCTCTAACGCCGATCCAGCCATTCACGAACGCACGTAGCCGTGCAGGCATTTGGAGATTGTTTGCAGAAGAAGATATCTCTATGGGTATTCCGCATCCTACCCGTTCAACTGGAATTTGGTTTGAGGGTCGTATGGGGGGTTTACGACACACCTACGCGGCTCATGCTGTTATCACCTCTTGTGATGAGTTCGGCCTCGTTAAATTTGAAAATATGACCTGGTCCCGTCGAGTGAGCTGCTACCTGGGCGTTAGCGACTTTCTTCCTCCTCACTGCTGCTGCTGCGTGCTCGGCCATTTACGGCCGGTGAAAGACTCTAGCATTCTCATTCCATATGTGAAGAGTATATCGGAAGCAGTCAGTCGCCTTCTCACTCCACTTGGAGTTGTACACAGGCCAGAGGCAACCATCAGGCGCCGGGTCACGAGGCCGAAGACCCACTGCCACGACAGAGCACAGCTGGATTCGTTTACCGGGTTTGGTCGGAGAATCCGGAATATTACTTTGGACACGAATGACCGAGCACGCAGCCGAAAAAGTGCACACGTTCGGCACCGCGAGAGCAAATGTCCCGAGTGACTGTCGGGCGGTCAGCAGTGCGTCTTGAATGAGGGGTGTGTGTGTACGACCTTGTACTTCCTTGGTCGGTTTGGGCAGCTGTGATTGGCTAAGTGCCAGGCTGCCATGCGCATGCATGTATGCGTGAGTAGCGCAGTGTTGCAGCAAGCGCTCCGAATAAAGCTTCCACAAGCATGTCCGTTTTTCGCTGTCCCAACTCTACCCTTACATCAGGCGGCTGTATAGTCCTGTCCGCCACTGTGTAGAGAGAGTTTTAGTACGTGTAGTGCCGCCCCGATGTTTGTATCGGGCAACGCGATGCCCCCCCCCCCAATGGGAACTTAATCTATTCTTCGTTCGGATTTAGTAAAATGCGTCAAGAGGAGGATCTCAAGCACACCGCGAAACTCCGCACTTCATACACCTTCGCCTGATCATGTGGTTCACTCGCCTTCAGTGTAACTGATTCATCGGGTTTTGGCAATTATACAGCTATTTCCACCGCCCAAGGTCAGATTATACCCTGTAGTAGATTTCGTGGAATATATAAACACTGGCCGCCAGGATAGTCAAGATACAGTTGCGTTTTAGACGAGAAGGGGAAAGACACAAATGAAGGGCGCGTATTCCGCCTCAGAGTTCCCGATGCGCGGCCGGCACAAGGCCTGCGCGCCCATGCGAGCGTCACGGTTACATGGGGGATGTGGGCACGAATGACTAATCGTCCTGTCAGTCTGGTGATTTGATTGGATGATTTCTGTGGAGTCTGTGATTGGCTGTTTGAGAGGCTGAACGTGCGCATGTGGCAACCGCTCAAAAGCCGTGAGCAAATGATTCCTAGCGAAGATTCCAGTTATGTGTAGTGGTGCGTCAGTGGGGGCGTGGACTCAGAGGATAAAATGGAGTTTGATCCTTTGGGCCATTGAATGCTTCGGTCATTGAGACTCGGCAGCGGACAGACCGACCAACGTCCGCCTACTTTACTGGATTTTTCCGAGGCTATCAGACAAGGAAGAGCAGTAAATATCTTTCATTCACTCAAGAGACTTTCCCAACAACATTGCACTCGCACAGGGCTAGCTCCTACGGTTAGTCTGTAGCGAACGCCTCGTCGAGATGATAGGGATAAAGACTTACGAAAATAAATCGGCGGAGATTGACTGGGTTAAAAAAGAATATTAAGCACAACGATAGGGGCCAATGTGATGAGAAGTTTTGAGACTAACCACACACTGTAAAATGGAGTCATATCCAGGACAAAGGACCTTTTTCCTAGCTCTCATGATTCCCCATCTATAGGTTACTTCTGATCTCCTTTTCTATGCGGAAACCCACCCTCATAGACCAGTTTGAGATCCAGTGAAAACTAGGTGACCGTGCCCTAGATTTCGCTCGACGAAGTAAAGGAGGACCACACCTGTCGGGTGGAAGCAGAGGTGCATTGTCCAGGAATGGGATTGCAGCGCGCTGAACAGCATCTTATAGAGCCTCGTAATGTCGCAGGAGCTTAAGCCACAGAGAGATCTTGGCCGCTACGTCTTTTAGGCCTGGTCGCCAAAAGGAAGAAGTGAAGACTTTATATTCCGTACATATAGATTTCAGAACAGGTTGGGATGAGGGCCCACATCCGGCGCCGTTGGAGCGGCGTGCGGTTTGTGCATTTGGGGCATGCGTCCCAGCGCCTTGAACTACAGCGCGTTTAAGTCCGGCTTGCAGTTGATTGGCCGAGAACCAGACTGGTACGCGCGTGCATATAGAGAGAACATGATCGGCCACGAGGAAATGTGGGTTGAAGCTCTGCCAGCCGTTCTCATCGAAAAACTGCGCGTTTTCAGTGCAGCCCGTTTAGGTTGACTATATTCTGCCCACTCCGCTGTTCAACAGAAAGTTCTAGAGAAGTCGAGCAACTTCTGGCAGATATTGACCAATCAGATCTGCAGTGAGGCAGTGTGGCCTCAGCCAATGGTGGACGCTGTCGGGTGCGTGTTTATGCAGTGTGGGAAATGCGCGCACTTGCCTTTCTGTGAGATCGACGACTGTTAGTAGGAATGCGGACATTCCCCACACATTGAAATATTATGTTTGTGGAACAACAGAGTGCGTTGATTGCAGTTTGAGCCACCCTCGCCATAAGCCATCTAACCTGCCAGCCACTGGCATTGTCCACCGACAGTCGTCTCTGTTGAGAGTGAGCTGCTTTATTTTGAAAATATAATTCCAACATTTCAGCAAAAATGTCCTTCGTTCACAAGGAATAAAATCAGGCGCACAAACCCACGACACAGGGAAACCAAAACGCAATCCATAATCGTCAATGATTGTAACTGTCGACATCGTGGATAAATCTATATCTATATACTTAATAAAAGAGATCTTGTAGCTTTGTCCGGTTCATATTCCGTTTTGATTGGCTGGGGTGAAGAGTCAAAGGTAGTTCGCTGATGGCATAGTTCGTTAAAGGCGCTGCTAGCACGCCTGTGTGTTTCCCCCCTGTCAGGAATGCCATGCGCGGGCTGTCTATCCTACGCTCCGTATCAGCTGTTTCAGACAGACTGGCTGACCTTAAATTTTTTGGCCTAACTCCACGCTGACCCCCCCCCCCCCCTGCGGCCCCGGTCACAGGACCCAATATCTCCACCCCCTCGCTACCGACGCAGCATGGGCTAAGTCCGCTGCCTCCAACCATTGAACACTTAAGGGTCCACAACCTGAAGTTACAGTGACGGTTTGTTTTGCGGCTTACGTCAAGAGACAATGACGATCATGAGGAAAATAGCATTGCTGTGGCTGCTATTACTAACACTCCAAACCAACTACGGCGCCTCCTTGCTTTGTTCCGAGTTCCCACCGTTGACCATTTAAGCGTCCACCTTGAAAACGGTCAACTGATTTACTTTACGAAGGAATCCTTAGTGGATCAACTTCAGAATCCCAGATACACGACCTCAACTGCTTTCTTCAAATTGTGCCAGCAAGATTTATTTGCCTGAACGATTTTTTTATTTGATGTCCCCTCCTACTACACTTGGAAACAACATACGTGGGCCCGGCGAAAGAAAGGACTGGCGGTTCAATGACATTCAGGAATCGAATGTGATTTTAAAGTGGGTCGGATTTACACTATTCATCCATCTGAACAAGAGTGTTTCTGCTTACGAATGCATCTTCACGAGGTCCGGGGTCCAAAATCTTTCGAAGATCTCATAACGGTGGATAGTCCTTTGTGTTCAACTTACAGAGAAGCCTGCATGATGCGTGGTTTACTTGAAAATGACAATCATGGGGAGAATACCCTTGCTGTGGCTGTTATTACTAACGCTCCACACCAACTACGGCGCCTCCTTGCTTTGTTGATTAAGGGTTGTGAGTTGACCTACCCTTGCAGCCTGAAATGATATGTCTGAAGACTACCGGTTTCAGTTGCAGTTGCAAAATGGTGATGCTGACATCAAATTTAATTCCACTATCTTCAACATGGCCCTACTTTCCATTGAGAACATCTTGGTTGGTATGGATGGTGAACAAATTCATGCATACGGATTGCCTCTGCTAAACGGGAGCGTTGGAAATCAGCTCCCTACTGGACTGCAGCGTGAACTTTGCTACAATGTCACCGAGCTGGCAGCCTACGTTGCTCCGAGTAATCCAAGGTTACTGGTCGACCTTCTGCACGCATTCAGCGCCATTCTCGAGAGTGTCCATGGTCGCAGTAATTGTGCGGCTTTCGAATTTGAGCCACCCATTTTTTTGCTCTTCATTCACATAGGAATTTATAATCCTATATCATCCTCTCTAATCCTCTACTTTGTTTTTCTGCATTTATGATCATGAGGTCATATCTACAGTAAGCTACTACCGTTTTAAATGCACGAAAACAAGTTATTTTATTTACAACATATCACCGTCCCAATATTTGTCAAATGCGGCCAATCTGTCGCATTTGCAATTCACCAACAACACCAAACTCGACAATTCTCCATAGGATGACAACATGAAAAAAAAGCGTGCGAAGAAGCGGAAATGGAGAAGTTGAAAACCGATCTTTCGCCATAGTTGATGTGAATGTCGTGAAAAACTTGACTTTTGAGTATTACATGACCTTTTACCTTTGTCCTTTTAAAATGACCCTTTATTTACCTTACTATCTGCTCTCCGTGAATGGAGCCATTTTTGCTGAAAATTCACGTTTTTGAAATCCTCAATATAACATTCTTCTTCTTCTTTTTGGGTGCTCCTGGTGGAACTGGCAAAACTTTCGTCCTCAAGTTGCTCCTTGCTGAACTGCGCAAAGACGGTAAAATTGTTTTAGCTGTTGCATCGGCTGGTGTTGCAGCGACGTTGCTTCCTGGCGGCAGAACTGTTCACAGTACCTTCAAGCTTCCTCTTAGGTTAGCCGACGATGGTACCGCAACCTGTCAAATAAGCAGAGGCAGTGGTTCAGCTGAATTCCTGAAGCGATACTCAGCAATAATTTGAGACGAGTGCACAATGGCAAACAGAATTGCACTGGAAGCGCTGGATCTCACAATTTACGTTAAGTACCTAATTGAATTCCTGAACGGTTTGGAAATACCTGGCTTCCCTTCCCATACACCTGATTCGGAAAATTGGCACGCCTACTATGCTCATGAGAAATCTGGACGCACCGCGTCTACGCAGTGGCACTAGGTTGACTGTCCAGCGTCTGATGAGCCACCTGATAGAGGCCAACATCATTACCGGTTGTGCGAAAGGTGAGATTGTTTGCATTCCTCGCATCCCCATCACCCCGTCCGAGACCGCCTGCCGTTTCCCGTGAAGGCTTGCTTTGGTATGTCCATCAACAAGTCTGGGGGTCAAACCCTCAAGGTGGCTGGACTTAACCTTGAAGAATCGTGTTTATCCCACGGCCAACTCTACGTTGCCATATCTCGAGTTGGTTCAAAACGGAATTTATAGTCTGGGCACGTAACGGGACATCAGAGAATGTTGTTTACCATGAAGCGTTGGTCTGACGGTTATCATTGATACCCCACTTATGACCGTCACTCCTGTAATTCCTTAGACACTCAAAATTTGGCTCTTTTTTGTTCCTCCCTTGCCCTTTTACCCTAATTTTGTCTTTGCCATTACAGTAGAGTCCGGTTAATGTGGACATCTCCGTTCCAGGCCAACTGTCCATACTAACCGGTTGTCCACATTAAGCGAACTGACCCCAAACCAGTCGTTTCTACGTATAAAAAACAGAATTTTGCATCTGAATGAAGTTTTATTGAAAGAACATGCTCAGTTTTGATTGCTTTGGTGGAAACTTTTCTCTTAAAGCTCCCCTAAAGTTCTTTATCACAGTATCAAAATTCTCCACATCAAAACCTTGTTGTCGATGCCCCGTTTCGAGTACGGCCAATGCCGCCCTCACTTCTTTTGATGAGACTGGGGGCTCGACTTCTTCGTCTTCCTCTGCAGACTCTTCTTCCTGCTCGTCTGGTACCTTCTTGGCATCTGCAACTGCTTCGGCGAGTTCGCTTGTCACCTCCTCCAGTGTTGCCTCCTCGGCGACTTCGGCATCGTCGTCGATTGAAACCCACTCTAGAAAACTCTCGATCCTGTCCTCTGTCACGTCTTCTGGGATCGGAATCACGACTTCATTCTCTGCAACTTCCTCTTCAGTGGTGACGAAACCCCCTTTCCTCCAGCAATTTACGATTGTCTCCGACTTCACCTTTTTCCACGAAGTGCTCAACATCTCCATGGCCTGAAGAACGTCAATCTTCTTCACAACATTGTGAGCGATGGAATGTTGTTTCCTTTTAAGCACCTTGGCTGCTTTGATTTCCCGATCACAAGAAGCGGCAGTTTTTCTCCTTCCAGACTGCACGTAACCAGAGCGGTGATTCTGTCCTTCGCCGTTTTGAATCCCTTTGCTGACTTCTTTGACTTCTGGGTCAGGTACGTTGAGTCTGGAAGTGCCCGAAAATAAATTGCTGTCTCGTCAGTGTGGAAGACATCCATGGGTTGAAACTGCTTCAACAGGTCAGGCCAATCTTTCTTGAGGAAATCATCAGCTCTGGAGGTGTCGGCTTCTGCTGCCTCACCACGCAGAGTCGCAAAGACGAGTCCATTCCTCTTCTTCCACCTCGCAAACCACCCTACGGTAAGAGTGAAGTTGACTCCCGCTACTTCTGCGATTTTCGCAGCCTTCTCCATAAGCAGCGGACCATTGAGAGGGATGTTACGATCGTGGGCCCAATGATAAAACTGCAAAAGTGCTGCCTCGATATCCTTGTCCTTTCCATATCTATTGCGTTTCTGTGCAGGGCCTTGTTCATCTTCTGAAGCCTCACGACGAAGTTCCTCCCTCTTTTTCACCAATTTTCCCAACATCGACTTGGAAACTCCAAGCTGGTCGGCTGCCTTTCGAAGACCAATTCGGGGTGACTGCTTCTTAAGGTCATGGAACGTGTCCAAAACATCCAGTTTCTCTGTTGGTGTTCGATCTTTTCGCTTCCCCATCTGGGAAAGAAGGGAAAGAAAGATTGCAGAAGTCAAAGAACAACAGTCAAAAGCACTTCACTTTCTCGTGATCAGCATCCACACGTACACAACCACAGGCAAACCAACAGAAAAGCTTTGTGTA
>JAYGXS010000006.1:20631628-20673439 GCA_036362985.1 Ligula intestinalis | reverse complement strand
AACAGGATCGAAAAATTGACGAACTAGTTTCAGAACAACAATTTGCGGGTGTACACTTTCGGTAAAATGTCGTTAAGCCATACATTTACATGATAGGCTTAAATTTAAACTATCGATCGCCTAGCTAATCCGCCTGACCAATCACCTATCAAGGCCGACTCCCACAAAGGCCGCTCCAGACGCTGTGGTGAATCCAGCGATCACCTCACTTCAGACGCGGCGCTCTAGCCGGCGGTTGCTCGCTCGTCTGACAGTCAATTTCCTTCTGCTTATTCTTCACTTCACTTGCAGTCTGACCTCTCATGAAATCTCTTCTCCTAAGGAACCGGCCCCAAAGATTGTAGTCGCTAGGGTTTAGCTTACTTAACCCTCCCGGGGGTTCCAACCCTTGAGATTGGGTATGACTGGCTGATGATGGCTAACAAGCCAGTCATACCCAATCTCAAGGGTTGGAACCCCCGGGAGGGTTAAGTAGGTTAAACCCTAGCAACTGCGATCTTCAGACCATGGTTACTTAGTAGTGAATAAATCTTGGAAAGGCCAGCGTAGAAGGAACAGTTTATTGTATACACAGAGAAACAGAGAATAGCTGGAAGAAGTTTGACTTGGAAAAACACGACCAGCCAGAGGCTGACCAGGTCCCAAGTGTTGGTTTAACAGCAGTCAGGCCAGTAGACAGAGAGATAGCGTTCATTGGCTGGGTCGGCTTTGACAGTTTTTAGCCAGACAGATAGATTGCGTCGGGAATGCGTGCAAGCTTGCTATTCGTCACCGGCCCAAAAAGGCATATATGCGGAAACTGTGACTGGCTGATCCAGGCGTCGAGACTAGCGTCTGTGAGCCGTCAGGAAAGTTCACTTCGGCTCGAGTTAGTCACAACACCGGTAGCCCTTTGTTTTGTTGGGTCCATTTCATAATGGTGACTTCCAATGTGATCCCCGTGATAGCCGTGCCAATTTAAATCAAGGTGATCTTGCGGTTAATTTGAAGGTAGCGTGGTACACAATTTACGCCCAGGAGTGCCGCCCATTTCCTCCCTCTCGCCCCCCCCCCCTTCATGTGCGGCAATAGTGAGAGGGTTGTGGCGACTGTGCGCTGTCGAGGTAACGCGTGCCTGTTCAGTTGTTCGTAGGTCACATGCGTTAGGGTGACGTAAAGGTCACACGCTTCCCATTGACGTGTGTTCATGTGTGGTGTTTTTGCTGGTAATGAGGGGGTTGTTTTTTAGCTTTTGGCCTGCAATGGTTTACCGAAACGATAGCCACGAAACACTTCGCCTCTTAGATAATCCATTGCACACCAATTGGACAGCTGACTCAACAAACCGATGCGTTAAAACAGCTGACACCTCCGCCCCATGTTGTCTACGGTATGGTTTCACACCGTTAACAGTAACCATGACCTCGCCAATGGCTACTGCTGGCTGGGATTGCGTTATCTGTGCATACCAAATGCCTCCTCCGGGTAACTTTTATATTTTCCTGCAACTGGGACTAAGAAGGGCTTAAGAGGACCAAAAATTCACGACATATTTTAAGTTAGAGACGTCAGATTTTTGTATATCACACATTTTGCACAAAAACCAGAACATTAGTGTGCGATCGACGTTTCTGTTGGAAAAACCGGAAGGATCAGTTCTATGACCGCCTAGAAACGGGCGAAGTCCGCAATACACGTGACTTTGCACCACACCCCAGCGAAAATGGGGTTACATTTAGCGGTAAGTTTGGGATAGGCTTCAGATTGGGGTAAAGATAGAAGTTAGAATTAACCGTAGGATTAAGGTCATAGTCAGGTGCACGTTAATGCTAGCGTTATCGGTCGTGGAATTATGCACAGGATTACCTTTATTACTTGGGTAGGGCGTGTGGGAACTTTCACTCAGTACTGCTGCGCTGACTCATCTTCTATTCGCTAGCGAAGTCTTTGCGTATTCGCACGTGACAAACTCCCCCGTGCCTTCTCTGTTAATGATTGTGGGAGGCCCGCAATGTACTGCCTGTCCTACGCTCGCCGCGGTGGCTCGCTTCCTGAGGCGCACGTTAGTTTGCGCCAATAGAGGCGCGCCGTTCGGCCTGATTGGCTGCGCAGACCACAAGAAGCATTAAAAAGTGAGGGCTTCGCAGCAGCGTACACATTTTCATGGACTCTACTGGCCTTTAGATGCGGCGCTTGTGATCGCTTGGCTGCACCTATTGTAAGGCTCTTTTGGACAGTAAAGTTCTTCCTATTAACTCTTGATTTGAGGGACCTGCTCTTGTCAACACTGCTACTTACCACAGGTGTTCCTAAGTAACCATTATCCAACTCTGGATTCAAAGTGATGATTATGGTGGTTGTGGCGATTCCAATGTACGCGCACCACCAAAACCCGCACATCCCCCTCCCCCCGGCCAAAGCATTTCGTTTACCGAGATCTATAGACTAGTTGCCGCTGTTTTTTGTCTGGATTAACCAAAGGTAAGCCTTAGCATTCATTTGTATCGCATCCTTCATGTGGCTCGACTATTGGCGTGTAATACTTGCTGGCTGTTCAAATATTCTGTAATACTATTGCTAAATGCTCAGTGTCAGTTCCTGTTGTGGACTAATTTGTCTGCTTCAGTTGTCGAGAGGGTCAGTGCTGGGAATTCCGCAGAAAGTCATTCGAAAAGGCTCCAGATTGAGGAATCTGCCGTTTCTGCCGACAACATGCTGCTTCTGGTCGCATGAGCATTGTCTGCTTTATACTGTGCTCCGAGGTCGCGGCTTGAGGAACTCATAGGGCTGTGGCCTGTTATATGGCATAGCTAACCTTGAATTCAAAAGCTAACTGTTACACCGTTTTTTATTGTCTCGGCGTTTCGGACTCTCAGTTGAACCCATCATCAGAGACGGTCACAGACGAAGGTGATGAGGCCGCCAGGCGTGCAGTATTTGTGGGACGCAGTTGCCAAACGGCCATGTGCCTAATCCAATTAGCAAATCCCACATTAATCACCGATGGGCGTAAACAGCTGACGATTGCCTATTAGTTCATGTCCGAGTCATTGATTGTCGAAATCACATTACCGTCCTCGACTCTTGGTGTGATGCTGACTCGGCAATGCGGCTGGCCGTCACTGGAGCCTTTGGCCGCCCCCGCACTCCCAACACAGCTAATTAATCTTCCTAGGCAAAGTCGCCGCATGATATAGGGAAGCGCGAGGCCATTGCGCTTGGGTCATTGGCTGTGACCAGTCAATGAAGCCAAAAATACCGATCAGTGTGGCGTTGTCGGCGAACAGAAGACGTCAGGCGTTTTAGGCGGACGGAAGGCAGTATGGGTAGGCGGCGGCGCTGACGGCCATGAGAGCGTACCACCACCCCCACCACCACCACAAGGCCCTAGCTACTGGCATAAATACATGTGGCGCATCTCAGAGGGGGTGGTCTTAATGCCACGTCGGCCACTCCAAGCGGGCGTGACTCGGAATAGCCATTGATTTATGGGACAGGGAGAGAGAACGGGCGAAGGTCGACATCGGGAGCCCCCCCTTCCACAACACACCAGTGCACTCTACACTAGGTAATAAATATAACGCGTTTAAATTTGCGACAAGGTGCTATCAGCCGTGGTTTGAAAACTCTCAGTGTGACTGTTCTAATGGCGCGGTAGATAAACCAGTGGACGGAGTCTGGCTCTGGTGAGCTTCACGAATAGACAGAGAGAGAAAGATAGAGAGAGAGAGAGGGGGAAGAGAGGAGGAGGAGGAGGAGGAGGAGGGTGCCAGCGGGACAAGGCAGTGTGTTCTGTACAGAAGTAAATGGAAATATGTTGCAGGAAGTTAGCAGGTGGACGAAAGTCCTGGCCGGGTGCTTCGGATTCCCGTTCGAACCCGTCATCAGAGGCAGTCGCGTATACGGGCGTGCAGAGCATTAGGCTCGCATTAGACGCAATTGCCGTATGGCCATGTGCAGTTAGCAGATCTCACATTCATTGTTGGTGGCCGTACTACATGATGCGATGAATGCTCGTCAGTGAACGTCCGAGTTGTTAATTTTCGAAACTTCATCACCATTCTAGCTTCTTGGTATGATGATGACTCGGCAATTTGGTTTACTGTGACTGGGACTGCTTGGCTGTTCGCGTCCTCCTATCGGGCTAATTATTCTGCCTCGACAAGGTCTCAACACAGAATATGGTGCCGCGAATTCACCGCAGTTGTCAGTCGACTGCGGACCAAAGAACCAAGACTCAACGAGTCCACAGCTCACGCGGTTCGGCCTCGTCAAACCCAAAGGTGCGGCCGGATTCCGGCGCGCTCGCATCGACCTGAGAGTTAGCCTCCTTCCCCCTCCTCACCGTTGCCGTACATTTGGCCAGCCTGGTGCGGAGTGGTCTTCTAGTATATCCGACGTAGTTGCTCTGTCTGTAACTGCACCGGATTCGGTAAACAGCTTCGAACGTTTCCTGCCATGGCAGCAGCGGATCTTTTGACCTCATTATTTGGCGCCGGACAGTTACCTCTGGTCGCTCTGGCACCCTTAGCAGCTTTATCTGCGGCCGTCTCCGAGGATGAATTCGAACGAGAATCCGAAGCGTCAGGCCAATAAACGACACGTTCCAGTGGTCACATCTTCTTCTCCTGAATGGCTTCCTAGAACTTGTATGTTCGCCTTTATCAGTAGCTGTGGATTGTTGTTAATCATCCCTCTATCTGGAGCAATGGCCTCCGGTCCATGAATTGAAACTGGGCGGCCGAAGTCAGGTAGCTTGAAGTAGGTGTGACGAAAACCAGTAGATGTGTCCGGGCGACCCTATCTGCTTTATTCCACCGGTGTCAAAAGTAGCTGTGCGAGCGCCTATTGGCTAGTTTAAGATGGATAAAATCCAGTGTTTCTTCGTGCCAGGGATAAGGTAACTCTTCATTTTTTGAAGTGGACAAGATTTTTTTGCATTTTAATTGTAGAGCATGTAAATTTGAGGTGTGCGCCGCGCTTCGCGCCGCTAACTTATATCAATTAACTCCAGCATGGTAAGTTGGACCTCAGGTAATTTGAAGTAGACTATCTCCTAAGCGCCATATTTTTACAGGATTTAAAAAAATAATGAATAAATGAGGAATAATCAAATAAAACACATAAAAAATACGCGGGTAAGTCGCTAGTCGAAGTTAACGTCACGGTGCATGCTCATTGGCTAGTCAAGATACAGGTACCAGAACTAAAAACCTGACGTGTGATATGTGAGCACCAGCAAGCTGGTGATTTAAATGCCAGTCTCACACAGACTGTCTCTCCCACTACCCAATTTATCTCTGGCATGCTGTCGGCTAAGATACTGGACGCCCCAGTAAACCGTGCTAAATCAGTGGAAATCAAGGAAGCGCCGTGCCTTCTTCAACCCGCCCTACGTTTGATTAATCTACCTGAAAGTAAGTTACATAACAATCAATGGAAGATATTATTGCATAGAATTTCAACTCCAATTCGTCTCTGGGTGTTGTCGGTGGAATACGAAGTTTGATCTGCCTTCCTCCTATTCCAGGCATTTCTAAGAGCGAGCTCTTGTCCGAAAAGCGTCTGCAGTTCCAATTTTCCTGGAACATCCGCTACAAGTACTCCAAAGTATGCTCTTTTGGATTGAAGCCGGTAGATCCAACCGGTCATAGGAAGTATATCATGGTATTAGAACTGTTGAACTCCTGAACGGCGTGACATCAATTGACCAATGCATTTCCATCTTATAAGATTGACGTTGGCAAGCTTGACAGTACTGGGAGTAGATGCAAATGCGGTGTTTACATATACCGCAAACAATTGACGGTCTCACTAAGGAAAACCAGACTGGTTTTTCCTGCGATCCAGACAGCTGTTCAAAGAGAAATGAACCCCCTATCATATCGCACAGTCAAGATTCTCACTGTTAACGACTCTGGTTTTCCACCTTGCACATTAAGAGCGCTTTTAATAACTATTGTTCTTTGTCGGGTAGCATGACGACTTCGAAAGAAGAGTTATGAGGTGGAAAGACCAAAGACGAGCTTGGAAAGGCCTCGGAGTAAACAGAACTGGTCATCTCCAATTCAGTGTAGGTATTCACTTCTACTATGGCACTTGGGTGTATCTTTTTGGCGTTGCATCAGTCGATCCCGGTAGAAAACTGGGCGTTCCACTTTTTTGGCCTAATCCGTATGCTGAAGTTAATGGAAACATTGTTTTCCCGGAAGAAATTTGAAAAAGACCGAATAGAGTCACTAGAATTTGTTCTTCAGAAACGATCGATGAAGAGGTCAACGTCCTGAAGAACGGGCTTATTGGATATGAGTATCCGGAGAAATTCATCGATAAGTATTGCCATCACAGACAAGAAGACCTCTCCTGAAATATCCGTGCCAAAAAGCCGGTGAGAATTTTCTCTCCTTTCAAGGGTGAAGATGTGTCCAACTTGATCAAACGAAGGCATCAGTGCACGATTGAACAAACGTACGCCGCCTCTTAATCGTTATCCATAAGCACAGCAACGGCTGTTCTAGTTAGAACTACTAAAGACACTCTGCACGCCCATGCACGCCACACCATGCACGCCACACCATGCACGCCCTTTGATCCGCTTCTTCATCATATCACCTTTGTCACTATATGACGGTCTTGAGGGTTTGCGTTGCGAGCTCCTTGACAAAGCGGAACTTTATTGTTACTTGACTAGATCGGTTGAAACACCTACATTCACTTACATCAAATTGTATTTATGAGTTTGCATGTAGTTGCGGATCGGACAAATACATCGGGCGCAAGCAAAGCCAAATGGCAACTCGGTCAACTGAAGATATGCCGAAGTGGCTACTTAGGGCAGAAACTAAGATAACGCAGACTTAAATCGCAAAGCACCCGGTGGACACTGGCCATACGATGACCCACTAACTGTATTTAAGGTCGTACTTTGTGGCGAGGTACCAGACTATTCGTGTCAGTCAGTATCAAAGGCAAAATAAAATAGGATATACCTCAAGATCCCAAAGAGGTGGACTTGTATCGGAAGGTGAAGTTCTTGATGTCGGAAAAAGTCACCACTGTGATTAGACCCCTAGCAGTTTATCTAACGTCCATGGTAAAAGCGACATCCAAATATAATGATGAACAAAAACAGCAAGCGTGTCAGGGTATGTAAAATATTACTAAAATAATTACAGTCATGATTCCTCGTGGATACAGTGATAAAGTTCCAGCAGTGTCGTCAATGCGTTCAAACGTAAGGGTCAGTCACGGAAAAATGGAGACGAGAATATTGAAGGTCCAAAAATAGTCTGGGACCTTGCCACAACTTCGGGCGACGGCTTGGCGTACCCTGTGCTTTGCCGAGGCCGCTGCAATATGGAGAATTAAGCAATAATTATGGATGCAGCTGGATCACATTGTAGGACACCAAGCAGTCTAGCCAGGAACGTAAGATAGAAGTATCCCAATAATTACGCACCAGTAAAATTAGAACAAAGTTTTTGGCAGCTGAGGCACAACGTTATTCTCGTGTGTTATTCAAAGTTTGAAGAAGAAGAAGAAGAAGAAGAAGAAGAAGAAGAAAAAGAAGAAGAAGAAGAAGAAGAAGAAGAAGAAAAAGAAGAAGAAGAAGCTGTGTCGATCACCGGAATCATAGTTTTATTAGGCTGAGCTTTCGAACTCCTTGAGGAGTCCATCGTCAGAGATAGGAAACGGCAACAATTAGGGTGCTAGTTATGGCGTATGTACAAAGCAGAAGTTTTAACGTGTAGAAAATCGATATTTGCCTGGTGTGGGCGCCGATTGGCCGCTGCGGACTATGTCAGTCTGCGCAACTAGGTGCGATCGGCGTGTTGGGTGGGAATATTTGCAGAAATAAAATCATCGATGAAAACAAGCAATTTTATAGGGGGAAGGGTCAATTAAACTTCGTAGGAGAGGGAGAGAGGGGTATTTAACAACCAGTGTCGTGAGTCTGGAAATAGCTTCACAGGGCGCCATATGCGGGCACCGGTGGCCAATTGATTTTCTACAAGTCCGAACTTTGATTTTGTACACACGCCATAACTAGCCACCCATTTATTGCGGCAGTTGGAATGCTCACACTAATAAATCTATGATTCCGGCGATCGACACAGCTACTTCTTCTCAACCTCTCAACCCAAGACAGTGGGTCCTGCAGTCGATCAGTGAACGCCATCTACCATTTGTATATTCCCGATCAAAATTGACATAATAAGGAGCCCGTGGCGCAGTGGTTCGAGTGTCAGCTGTCGCCACCACTGCGGTTCGGTGTGTCTGGCTGATGATGGTTAACAACTCATAAATGAACATTCCCGTCTCCCTAGCCTCTGTCCATAATGTGTATCGCAAGGTGTTATGAATAAGAAGGTTAAATCCTAACCACTGCAAACTTTCGGGCACGGTTTTTTAGGAAAAGAAAGAAATCTTGGGAAAGCCAGAGTGTTAGGAACAATATATAGCGTGCAGAATAGTTAGGAGGAAGTTGCCACTCGGTCTGGCATGGCGTTCGACCGTGAGGGCCGTGAGGGCCGTGTAAGAGCGGCGGGTCGTCACAGGGGGCGAATGACGCTGCCTGCGTCAGCACCCTGACGGGCGGAATCCCCAGTGTCGTCAGTGCGAGCGGACTTCATGTTAGTCAGCATCAGTTTGCTGATAGGCCAGACCAGTCTGGGGTGCGTGTGTGCGCCCCGATCGCGTGAGGGCAAAGGTCTCACTTCGCATTCGCCATTGGCAATCACGCTGGGTGGAGCGCGAATGGGCGACCAAGATTGTCACTGCGAGACCACGTCTGTGGCGTCACACGTTAGGAGGATCTGGGCTGTAGAATTGCTATAAGCGCGTTGAACTTCTAGGGCAGAAGGTTGTGGGTTCGAGTCTCAGCAGTCGCCACCACTGGAGGTTGGTATGACTGGCTGATGATGGTTAACAAGTCATAAATGAACATTCCAGTCACCCTTGCCTCTGTGGGCACTGTATTTCTGTCTATAATGTGCAAACTGTAATCTTGAGGTGGTGTCTGTCACCAAGGTCGACGCAACCATTCACATCTTCGTGTATGCCCAAGTCTTTCTGCAATGCGCATTCATGTAGCCATAATCGAGTCGGTGTTTGCTTGGGTGTTATGGACTCTATAGCAAAAATGTTTTACGCAAACTGAAAACAAACCATACTCTTCCTATTTTAATTGCGAAATGCCGACCGACCGACTTTCGTGTAACAAGACAGACGTTTTACTTTTAAAACATTATTTCAAAATGCTAAGCAACAAAGATCCTCCATTCAAAATATATAAAAATAGGCGGAACACTTATAACAACGGGCAAGCAAAAGTGATCCATTATCGCTAATGACTGCAATTTTCGATATCGTGTATAAATGTCCTTGGAAAAGTCACCAAATATAGACAAAATTGGACTGCTTTCAAAACAACGCCAGCATCGTGACCTCGTGCACTCACGACCACATTGTAGTTCAAATAAACAAAGCGGGATAAAAATGGTTCACAATGTGCGAAGTAAGCCAAACGATGCACACACATACATATGAAGAAGTGGATCCGACAAAGCAAAGAGAAACTGGAATGGCCATTTCTGGCTTTTTAGCCGTCACCAGCCAGTCATACCCCATCTCGCGGTTTGGCAACCCCGAGATTTGAACCCGGGACCTTTGGTCATCGTGTTTGAGACGCTGCCTCTAGTTCACGGGTCTCCTGCGGAACTTAGTTGTTCCTTGACTAGATCGGTGAACACCTGCATTCATTCAGCATATTCCCGATCACAACTGACAGAGCAGGGGGCTCGTGGACTAGAGGCAGCGTCTCTAACGCAATGACCGAAGGTCCTGGGTTCAAATCTCTGGGGTGCCAACCCTCGGCATTGGGTATGACTGGCTGATGAGGGCTAATAAGCCAGAAATGGCCATTGGGGTCTCCGTTTGCCTTGTTGGATCCACTTCTTCATCATATCACCTTTGTCACTTTGTGACGGTCATGAGGGTTTGCGTTGCGAGCTCCTTGGCAAAGCGGAAAGTAATTGTTCCTTGACTAGATCGGTGAAACACCTGCATTCCACTCGGCCCTATTTTAGAGTGATACCAATCGATGGTGTAAGTAAAAACTCTCAGGTTGAAAGTCAGGCTGCACTGCCACCTTCTATGGTTCAGAAACTCTGATCCCGGATCCTAGGTGCGCGTACATAAAACGGGCCTGTGCGGCAGGTGTAGAGGGCCAAATACCTTGAGAAATCATCGAACAGCCGTCCATTACTAACCGAAGAAATGAGCTCGC
The DNA here is from genome assembly GCA_036362985.1 of Ligula intestinalis. Taxonomy (NCBI): domain Eukaryota; kingdom Metazoa; phylum Platyhelminthes; class Cestoda; order Diphyllobothriidea; family Diphyllobothriidae; genus Ligula; species Ligula intestinalis. The sequence goes on along the minus strand of JAYGXS010000006.1, from coordinate 20,663,172 downwards.
GGATAGCAGGCCTTACATTGTTTAGCAGAAGGAGTTTTAGTCTGGAAGAAGAAGAAGAAGAAGAAGAAGAGGAGGAAGAAGAAGAAGAAGACGAAGAAGAAGAAGAGGAAGAGGAAGAAGAAGAAGAAGAAGAAGAAGAAGAAGAAGAAGGAGAAGAAGAAGAAGAAGAAGAGGAGGAAGAAGAAGAAGAAGATCATTTTGCTTTATCGATGAATAAACATCATAAATTTTCAGCGAAAAAAATGGCTTCATTCACGGAGGTTAAGTAATGAGTCATGTTAAGAGGTAAAAGGTTATGTCATATTCACAAGTCAAGTTTTACACGGTATCCACGTCTACGATGGAGACAGATCAGATTTAAAATTCTCAATTTCCGCTTCATCACACGTGAGGTAGCGTGCTAGAAAGGGGAGGACCGAGTGCTGATATGCTGATGTGCGGCAAGACATATGATGGAAGACTCGATGCATGGGACGGGAAGACTTCGCATTCATTAGTTCAGAGTGGAGAGGGTGGGCGACCTCATTAAGAATACGGTCGGGACATTGCTGGACTGTTTTAAAGTGGCGTTCTTCTATAAGGTAAGCTAAAAAAAACATAGGAAACACCGGCAGCTGAAGAGAGCATTCGGAGGCTACGTTTCAAAATGACTACGTCTTTTTTAAGTAAGGGTGGAAAAATAACTGGAGAGCAGTAAAGAATGAGGGGGAGAATACAGGCATCTACAAAACGCCAGATTAGGGCTTGCGGTGTGTGATATGAACGCAAACGAAAATATTTACCACTTCGATCAGTGGGGTAAGAAGAGTTTATTCTGTACAGAAGGAATGGAGAAGAGGTATGAGGAGATTGACAAGCGGACGCGCGTAGGTCTGCATCCGAGCGGGGCAGAATCCATAAATTTTAGCCTGACGGCAGTCAGCCCAGTGGCCACGAAGTTTGGCCTTTTTCTTAGTCAGCCTTAAAGGTGACTGGTCAGAAAGGATTAGGGTCGGCAGGCACTCATGCGCACGTGCTGACAGTCGCGAGAGGCGGGAGGTCGAGCATTGCATACGGAGTTGGGTCACTGCAGCTGTGCTACGTCTAAGATAGCTGTCGTATAAACTGGAATACGCACATCCCAAGAAATTTAGATTTGAAGAAGATATTCTTTTGGGATAAAATAACTTGAATGGGTGAATTTTCGAGGTTGGCACTCCAAATTGTCTTCGGACTAACAAGACTAACAAGAAATGTGCAAGGAACAACTTCAATTTCAAAACCACATGGGATAAAACAAGCATCGTCGGAGTTTTCCACTCCAAAAATGGCCGAGAATTCCTCGACGAGTCATGCATTAACCGACACGTTGAGTTAGATGGTATTTATAAACATATCAAAGAACGATGGAAAATACCGAAACCACAAGACAGAAACTAACTAAGACCAAACCGACCAATCGTGTCTCACTTTCTACAACTATTGATTTTTTCGGCAGTTTTGAAATTTTAGTTGTTCCTTGCACATTTCTTGTTAGTTTTGTTAGTCCGAACACGAGTTGGAGTGCCAAACTCGAAAATTCCCCCATTAAAGTTATTTTATCCCAAAAGAACATATTCTTCAAATCTAAGACAGCTTTGTTGTCGGGACGTATTTTGAGCTTTAGAGTCCAAATGGCATGGGTTGGGGATGCCTAAAGGGTGACATGATGCGGTCAGGGTGTACTGACTGCTGCGCCTCAGAAAGCGAGTCACCGGGGGAGCGTAGGACAGGCAGGCCACCGCGGGCCTCTCGCACTGAGTAACAGAGAAGGCATGAGGGGGTGTGTCGTCTGCGGATACACAAATACTTGGCTAGCGAAGAGCGGATGAGTCAGCGGAGCAGTACCGAGTGCAGGTTCCCACACGCCCTGCGCATAATTCCACGACCGATAACGCTAGCATTAACGTGCACCTGACCATGACCTTAATCCCACAGTTAATTCTAACTACTATCTTTACCCCAATATGAAGCCTATCCCAAACTTACCGCTAAATGTAACCCCATTTTCGCTGGAGTGTGGTGCAAAGTCACGTGTATTGCGGACTTCGCCCGTTTCTAGGCGGTCATAGAACTGGTCCTTCCTGTTTTTCCAACAGAAACGTCGATCGCACACTAATGTTCTGGTTTGTGCCAAAGACGGGCATTCCGCGCAAAATGTGTGACATGAAAAATGTGACGTCTCTAACTGAAACTATTTCAAAATTTCAAAAATTCCTAGTAGATAATTCAGAACAAAATTTGGCAAGTGTACAGTTTCGGCAAATTCTCGTCAGGCCATATATTTACATGGGAGGTTTAAATTTTAAAAAATCGATCGAGCGTCTGATGGGCTCACGCTTGTATGGGAAGACGATCGATCGATAGTTTAAATTTAAGCCTATCATGTAAATGTATGGCTTAACGACATTTTACCGAAAGTGTACACTCGCAAATTGTTGTTCTGAAACTAGTTCGTCAATTTTTCGATCCTGTTTAGGATGCCATATAAATCTTTCGTAGTTGCCGTTGCAGGAAAAGACAAATGTTACCTTAGGCAGGAATTTGGTATGCGCAGAGAACACAGTCCCAGTCAGCAGTCGCCACTGGCGAATTCACGGTTAGTGCTGACGGTGCGAAGCCATGCAGAAGAGAGTGTGGGGCAGAGGCGTCAGCTGTTTGAATGCATGGGTTTGTTGAGCCAGCTGTCCATTTGGTGTGCAATGGATTATCAAGAGGCAGCGTGCTTAGCTGCTTGCATTGTGGTAAACCATCGCAGGACACACGCGAAGGACAACACCCTCTCATCGGCAAATCACCACACACGAAAGCACGCCAGTGAGAAGCCTGTGACCCTTACAGCACCCTAACGCATGCGACCTCTGAACAGCTGAACATTTTGATAGATAGATAGATAGATAGAGAACTATATTTTGATGATAATATCAAAATTTTCAGCAAAAAAGTGGCTCCATTCACGGAGAGTAAAAATAAGATCAATTATGGGGTCCAAATGCTTAAGAGTAAACGGTCAAAGATAACAAAATGCTCAAAGTAAGAAGTCGGCACGGTTACCACATCTGTTATGGAGACAGGTCTGCCTTTAGCTTCTCAATTTCCATTTCTTCACACGTGAGGAATCGTGCTAAGAATGGGTGTACCGAGTACTGGTAGGCCGATGTACGGCAGGTCATATGACGGAAGCTTCGGCGCATGGTACGAGAAGATTTCGCAGCCATTAATTCAGAGTGGAGAGGGTGAGCGACCTCACTTAGAATACGGTCCACGAAATTCTTGACCGATTTAAAATGTCACTGTATGATGAGGTCAGGGTATTCATCACCTCGACAGCGCATAGTCGCCACGAGCCCATCATTACTATCGCACATAAGGGAGGGACGGAGGAGGGGTGGCGCTCCTAGGTGTAAGCTTCACACCACGCTGCTCCCAATTCTTTTAAATCAGCGCGGCTATCACAGGGATCACGTCGGAAAGCCACAATTATTGCTAGTTAAACACTAGCAGCTGCGTTCTTCAGGCCCAGCCTCTAGGAGAAGCGAGGATATTGAAGGCCAGAGTGGAAGGAACAGTTTATTCTGTACAGAAGGAAGTGGATAACAGGCAGAAGGAAATTGACTGTAGGACGAGCGAGTAACCGCTGGCTAGAGCATCGCCTCTGAGGTGGCCGCGAGGATCACCACAGCGTCTGGAGCGGCCTTTGTGGGAGTCGGCCTTGATAGGTGATTGGTCAGGCGGATTAGCTAGGCAGACGGGCGTAGGCGGCCAGTGCATAAGTATCCGTTGAGCCTTGACACACGCTTGCCTGCGCGAAGTGAGTCATCATCTGCACTCTTATTTCCGTGTCTTTTTAGTTATCCTTACCAACAAAACCCCGTTGTACAGAACGGGCTGGGGTGACGACAACCGGTCACTTAATATAGTCTTACATTCGAAAAGCTTTGCTGAATAAAAGTGGTGCGGTCGTAAGTTCCATTTCCGGCTTATTTTCCGCCATTTGTACTGCAAGCTTAGATGTTGGTGGGTGCAGTGCCGTCGGTCATTGAGCATTTCAAGTCCATATCCCCTCACTTTTGAACTACAGGGATTGCGTTTTATCGGCTGAGTCGTCGTAGTTCGGTTGCATTCTCCGCCTTACACCGATAATACTTTGGATTAAGTGAAACTTAAAAGCTGTATCGCCGTGGCGTTAGCTAATAGGGAAGACCAGGTGGGAGAAATAGTATATTCTGTACAGCAGAGAACAGGTTGGGGGAAGTTGACAGCTGGAAAAGTACACGTGTACCCGTGAGGGCGACGCCGGCAATCTAACGGTCACCACAGTTAAGTCCTGTCTGAGTCAGCCTTGAAGGTGATTGACCAAACTGGACTGGGGTTGGTCGACACTAGTGAGCGCGTGGTAGCGGTCGCAAGAGGCGGGAGGTAGAGCGTTGGGTGGCTACAGCTGCGCTAGGTGTAAGACGGCACTGTTGTCGGAACCTGTTTTGAGCTTTAGATGCAGAGATTTGATGCAGTCAGAGTGTTGACTCGGAGGCTGCAATCCAGCTCAAAGGGGATAGTAAGTTCCGGCCTTTAAGATGCCCTTGAAGCTTGTTTGTCGTCGAAGTCGCAACAGCACGCTCAAAGATGCGTCCAGCTCTTTCCTCTGACATTCAACTGTAAGCATCACAAGCCGTAGTGGAAAAAGATAAAGGAAAGAAATTACTGGCTGTGTGATAATGGGTTAGGCAGTCCATAGATGAGCAGGAAAGTGGAAGCGTTTTTGCACATTCAACCAAACATGTAGAGAAACGCGATCTACACAAAGGCGAAGCAGGCTATATGCGGATGCCCCAGGCACGGCCTTTGACTCAACTTGAGGGCACTAATTAGATAAAAAAAGCGATGCTTCGTAAGTCCGATTCAGTTCAGGAGGTTTCTTAACTAGCCGCCAGGTAGATGCTAGAAGCAAAAAAATTTGACAATCCATTGCACAGGTTGAGGGGCAAGCTGTCGGTCTTTGGAGCACACGAGCCACCTTGATTGAAAAAACTCGTTCCCGTCGCGTACGACTACTATGGCCCGGAGTTGTAGAGCCAAATGTTAGGTTCTGATTCTATCTTTTTATCGCGCTCCTCTAGTCACCCCTATTTCACCGTTAACTGTTCAACTTTGGCGGTCCAGGTTCCCACACAGCAACAAGCACTGACTTTAGAAAAGTCGTCTTTATCGGCATGAGGGTGCTCTCAGCTACCCTATTTATTCTTTTATCCAATTTAAAAAAAAATGTTATCGCAGTGGCTATTAACTTCGTAGTTGTAAGTTACCGGTTTTGTTTTTTCCTGAATCAAGGGGATCAACTTCACATGCGCACGGCTCACATGCATGGATGGTTCCTGATATCGAATTCGGCACTGCTGTATCCTTCAAAGATGATGACTACCGGTGGACAATATCGGTGGCTGGCAGGTCAGATGGCTTATGGCGAGAGTGGCTCACACTGCAACCAATGCATTCTGCTGTTCCACAAACATAATATTTCAATGTGTGGGGAATGTCCACATTCCTACTAACAGTCGTCGATCTCACAAAAAGACACTTGCGCGCATTTCCCGTACGACATAAACACGCGCCCAACAGCGTCCACCATTGGCTGTGGCCACACTGCCTCCCTGCAGATCTGATTGGTTAGTACCTGTCAGACGTTGCTCGACTCCTCTACAAATTTCTGGTGCACAGTGGAGTGGAAAAAATAAAGTCAACCTGAACGGGCTGCACTAAAAACGCGCAGCTTTTCGATGAGAACGACTGGCAGAGCTTTAACCCACATTTTATTGTGGCCGATCGTGTTCTTTTTATATGCTGGTGTTGGTGTTGACGCAACAGCCGAGGACGCCTACGTTTCCTGTGAATTCGGTTAAAACTGGATGCCCAGGAACAGGTAGGTAGTGGCTCCACTTTGGGTGCCCACTGCAACACGGCGTCTCTGTCGCGTACTTGCACTCGCGTACCAACGGTAGTCTGGTTCGCTGCCAATCCCAACTAGCCTAGCCGGGCAGTCAACTGCAAGACCGACTCAAACGTGCTCTCGCTCAAGGTGCTGGAAAGTATGCGCCAATCGTACACACGGGACGCCGCTCAAATGGCAGCGGACGTGAGCCCTCCTCCAGCTGCCAAGCCTCAACGACTAAAATATCCAATTGCCCAAACGGTGAGCCTCCATGTTATCAACTACGTCCACGCTCCCAATAACGCACCAGTACGCATAGCTGGAACCCTCTTTAGGAATCAGTTGATTACGCCTTTGCAGCGACTGCCACATGCGCACATTCAGTCTCTCAATCAGCCAATCACAGCTGCCCCCAAAATCATCCAATCAACTCAGCAGACTGACAGAACACTTAGTCATCCGTACCCACTACCCCGCCATGTAAGAGTGACACGCGAGTGGGCGTGCGGGCCTTGTGCCGGCCTTGCATAGGGGACGTCCCCTCCCTTTTCCTACAACTCTCTTGTATGATAACACGAACATTAGTGACCGCATGTTTAAATTGTACCCCGCTCCTCTATAAATGTAATGGCCTGATGAGAATTTATCGAAACCTCACGCATGCTCGCCAAGAGCCCTTCCAAATTGGACTTCTTTCAAAAAGATGCTAGCCCCATGCACCAATGACCTCATTGCTGTTGTTCGAAGAAACAGAGGGGGTTAAAAATCGGTTTATACTGGAAACAATAATCCAACCGATAATGTATACGAAAGTGAAACGCGAATGGAGAGTAGAAAATAACTGGCGGCTCAGTTTTAAAAGCCCACTCTCTTTCTGCCCTAACTCTCTGGGGACCAAAGTCATGACCAAATTAAAAAGGCTGAAGGTGGCTGACAGAACCAAGCAACAAGCCAAGCAGACCACACATGTCTGGTGCGTACACAATGGGCCAGGATTAACACAACCAACGCATTAGGTGTCCCTGATCCTATCTGAATAGGAGTGCCATAGGGGCCACAGTAAGAAGGGGCCATTGCGGCCCGACCATCCATCCTGAGAGGAGGACCTCTCAAGCCACTGCTTTCGGTGCACCGTGATAGTCCACCTCACTATCCATTCCATACCTCATTCATCGATTGTTCGAGCACCAGTTGTGGTTATGTAGTGATCCCACTCCGCGTGGACGCTCACTGCTGCTAACGAGTGCGCATGAACTAGTGTCTGCCTGCCCTGGTCTGGCTAATCACCTTCAAGAATGACTCATACGAAAAGCGCTCTCTGTGGACTCTGAGACGACTGCCCTTTCACGAGTGAACGTGCCCTTTTCAGACAGTCAAATTCTTCCTACCAACTGTCCAATTCCTCTGTACAGAATACACCATTCCTACCATTTGGCGTCTCCATTTTTTTCTTCCCCCAAAGAACCGGGCCTGACGATCGCACTGGCAGTGGGTTTGAACACGCACATTTTTCTCAGTGCTTCCAAGGGACCCTTGGGGTAGGATTTTGTACGAAAGTTGAACCGCTTTGCCGGTCATGTAACGATGCTGACCTTGCCGTATGACAACAGTAATTTGGTCCACCCTAGGCCCCTACTTGTACTTGCTCGTCACTGTCAGTTAAGTCGCATCCCGCCATGCCTAAGCAGCTTCCGACAAACACGGTCGTCAAGTTGAACCATCCTAAACACGTACAAAGTCTCTGACGCTGGCACTGGCGCGCGTGTGCGTGTGTGCTTTGTCAGCGAAACGTAAACGGCATCACAGACGCTTAACGTCTGCTTGAGTCAACATATATGCGGAATAAAGATTCCCTGCTGGTTTATCTTACCTTGCCCTTCTCAACCGGACTTGGTTAATGTTTGCCCATTATTTTAACGGCGGTCGGCGGAGTATATGGCCCTGGCCTTTCCTGATTGGTCAGGAATCGCTGACGGTCGGAATCGTGGGAGCTGCAGTTACCAGCGCCTTACACCTCTGCCCCTTCCACCTGAACACTGAAAACAGCACTATTATACGAAAGCTTAGTTTTACAGCTGCACAACAAATATAAGCATTGAGCAGTTTGAATGTTTGCACAGTGTCAATGCATGACAGCAAGGATCATAATTCACTGCAAATAATGATCAGCGGAAGGACACTGCGTTAAAGCAACATATAGGAAATGAAAGAGGGAAGTAAGTTAACACCAATCACAGTCGGATTTAAATCTAGGCGCCCGATTACCAGGGTAACTGAAATTTGACCACATGGTCTAATTGCTTGCATAGGTCAAGTTTCTTTCAACTTATATAAGTTACTTTGAAGTAGCACAGGGCCCGATTTGTTTGTGCTCGAATAAGTACTCGGAAAGCTGTTTTTAGGTAGACAAAGTGACCACTTTCTAGCAGCTGCTTAGTTATCACGTACAGTGGTACTCTATTTTTTTGCGTGAAAAGCAAATTGAGCAAGTGGGCAACAGTAGTTTATGTAGTGGACTCCATTCATCCCAAGTCCCAGCAAAACGGTGGCTATAAGGTTTGATGGGTGGGGAATTAGGATACGCTGTGGAATATACTTTAACAAGTAATGCATGCATTTTTATTTTATTGTATTTAGAAATGTTGTTGATATTTATCTGTAGACTTTCCTAATCTGCATTATCGTTTAACGTATTGCGGAAGAACTCGATTATCAAATTGCAGGTTTCCTGGAATTCCTGAAAAATAGAAAGGGTGGTTAGGAGGTAGTATACTTCAACCTGCCTGAGGTCCAGCTTACAGCTGTGGAATTAAATTAGTATAGTTCGCGGCGCGAAGGGCCGCACAAACCATCAGCTTACTTGCGGAACAACTTATTCCCAGCGGCCGTGGGAAACAAATTCAACTACTTTTTCCCCTTTACACTTACTTCTACAAAATTTCTTCATTGCCTATCCTATTTCTTCACCCCCCCCCAAAAAAAAACAATAAAACCAACGTTTCCATAGGAAAAAATGCTGGGACTAGGGGTATATGAGGTGCACTACATAAACTACTTTTGTCGGCAACTGCTCAGTGGCCCTGGCTGCCAGTTGCCTTCGCGTACGCCCGGTGTACTTGCATCCGCAAGTGCACGTTAATTCATACAAATAATTTGGGATGGCGTGCAAAGCCGAGACATCCTTTGGCCTTTTTTAGTAGGACTGAAGAAGACGAGTTCAGCTGCGTTGACTTTATGCGAAAATTCAAACGGCTGTAGTCTTTTATTCGTTATCTAACTCATGCAACCAGGGGATGCAGTTGAAAAGCCGTTGCGAAATTTATTGAATTCAATAAATCCTACTGCATATGCTTTACTTACCTTCGAGGCTGTCACCTTCTGTACAAACCTGTTGGTGTACTTGATGGATTTAATCGAAATCGATAGTCGAACACACACTCGTACGGGAACAAAATGCTTCAAAAATTGCAGCTATCCGAACGGACCAATCACCTTCAAGGCCGAAGCAGATATATACTGGCTCAAGGTGTTGTGAAATATGCCCCACTCTCACGGCGTCGGACATGTGCCCTCCCCCGGCTGCCAATCTGTTCTCCAATCTTTTCGCACATAATACAATATAATCTCAACTGGAGTCCACCTCCTCTTTCTCTTTGGGACCGGGCCCGAAGGTCGTAGTGGTTAGGGGCTTCCTAGGCCCCTAAGCCGGCACGATAACTTTGTCAACCACTGCTACCTAAACCGTCATAGTGCTCTGACGCCTGTCGTGATAGCATCCAGACACCCGTTCCAGCGTCGTCGGACGGGTGTCTGTCGCCCGACTGCCAGTTTGCCCCAACCTATTCTCATTGACCGAGTAGAGTATTCTCTTAATCGTCTTCTGGCATCTACCTTTCCTCCAATAGTTCTGTACAGAATACGAAATCCTTCCAATTAGCGTCCTGCTTCTTCTCTATTTATTTGGGACCGGACCGGACCATCTTCTTAGCGTCCTAGTAGTGGTTGTACTTGGAGCACTACAAACATCAGGCTGAATCCCAAGTTGTGGGTAAAAGATAAAAGGCACCAGAATGAGGGGCTTATTGTGCACAGAACCCCCGGTTGCTGTCTCAGGCGGCAGTGGTCATCAGACGAAGCCAGGGCTGGTGTTAACTAGGTCCACTCGTGCTCGAGAGTCTGTGACTGACTGTGTGTTGAAGGGAGATGACAGCTGCTTTTACGTGGTTGTGAAGCTTAAGGGCGCGTCGCACATAAAGGTCCATGCTACAGTGGCCGAGGGGTAGCGTGTTCAAGCGGCCTCTAAGCAGCTGCGACTGGTCTGGACGCACTTGTTTGTGCACGTGCAAGTCGGTCAAGAGTCTTCAGGCCAGCGAGTCACAGCCAGCTGCCTGTAAAGATGCATAACGTTGGGGCAGTGGGCATGGAACAAGGAAGAGAGGACAACACTGTTGGCTGTACGCCATACTCTTTACCGTCTCCTGACGTCTGTCCTTCCTACTGGAGACCCGCCTTGAATCTTGTGGGGTCTAGGGTCGGCCCGCGTCAACGCACAGCTCCCTGTGTCCATCTACCATCAGGACTCCATCCATACTAACCAAAACTCTGCAGCGTATAGATGTTAAGGCTAAGACGATTAACCCTAACAGCTACAATATTCGAGGCCCGGTTCCTTAGGAGATGGGAGAAGTCTTGGGAAGGCAGAGTAGACGGAACAGTGGACTGTTTACGGAAGGGATAAGGGGAGGGTTGCCAATCGGTCTTGCAGGGCTTACGACCGCAAGGCCGGCATTGTCGCGACCGCCGCGCGCGAGGCGCAATTCCACGCGTCGCCGGCTACAGCCACCAACTTCAGGTAATGTGTGAGCGGGCTTGTGATTGGTTGCTTTTGCGAGATTCAGCCGTATGTGTCAGTAGATGACTCTGGTCCTTGAGCGATAGACAGGCCAGGGGTCGGCCATCACGGTAACCGCAGCGTTGGCGTGATGAGTCAGCGGTGGCATTAAGGTCCACTACAAGCGTGTCTTCGTTTCGAAACGGTTACTATCTGAAACCGACAGACTTTGTAATGACCCTACTCCGGGCACCCATTGCCACGCTGCGCCCCCTAGTGAGTACCTGCACGTGCGCACAAGTTTCACACTGATTTGAGGTAAAGCACGGCTGCCTAAGCGGGTTACTCCTCGTCAAGGCCAAACGTAGACACGTCCTCGCTCAGGGTGCTGTCGTGACCCCACAACTTACATTCGGGACGTTGCTCTTGCAGCTCCGGGCCTACTGTCGTTCAAGTATCAACTTATTCCAACCTATCCTCCAGTAGCTCTGTACAGAATACAACGTCCTTCCAAATAGCGTCCTGGTCCTAGTGCCCAGAGGCTTCCTAAGCTGCCGCGATAACTCTGTCAAGCACGGCTGTCCAAACCGGCTGACGTAGACATGTCCTTGTTCATGGTGCTATGGCACCTGCCTCGGGAGACCCCGGACACCCACACCAGCGTCGTCAGACGGGCACCGCTCACCCAACTGCATACTTGTCCGGGCCTAAAAGCCGAAGCAGCTAAAACCACTATTAAGCTCCTGCGGCATCACGAGACTCTATCAGATGCTGTTCATCACCTCTGTGGATGTGACTGAGCACAAAGGCTGAAGCGACACATATAGACTTGACGTCCGTGTAAGTTTGCTGCCCAGTCGAACACATTTAGACATACTTAGCGTGGCTGTAGCCTTACGTCCTGCCAACGCGCGCACGCAACACAAGGGGTCACGTGATGACAGCCGGTCGTATGGCCTCAGTGACCGCAGGCTGCAGCAACGTTCGATCCCCCATGGCGGCCAACGCGCGCACATACAGACGCTCGACCTTTGGCCTCGCACGATTGGGGTACACATGTGCACTGCAATATGGTCTGGCCAATCACCTTCGAGCGTGACTAAAACAAAGGCCGTTCTCAACGGCCGCTGGGCTGACTGCCGCCAGGCTAGGACTTTGGGCACTGCCCCGCTCAGCTGCATGCCTACTTTCGTCCGAAAGTCGACTTCCTCGTTTCTAGTAGTTTATCCTGTACAAAATAAACTCTTCCTACCACTATGGCTTCCCACCGACTTCTCTTCTCCTAAGGAACCGGGTCTGAAGACCGTAGTGACAAGGGTTTTCTCCATCAATTTTTCGATAGACTTACCGAAACTGTTTCACAGGTGTGCTCTTAAGGCGACCGGTTTTATTGTGTGCGACGACTTCCCTCAAAATTTCTTTGATGAGTTGGGGGGGGGGGGGAGCGGGGCTTTAAAACCTAAGACAAAAATAGGAAAAAGCAACAGCAACAGCAAATCAAGAAAACAGAACACTTTTGAAGGTACTTACTAGCCAGCACGGGCACTATTTTGAAAGCGGAGAATTGAGAGCGTATATACAGATTAGTTTAGAGCTAGCAGTTCTGACAGAACTGACGTGGCCCATCTAACAGCAAACGTCCTCAAGTCCGCATTTTCAGGTCAAGTGCTCCCGTTACAGCCTCTGACCGGATGCCTGCGCCTCAAGAGCAGATCTGTTAATGCCTACGAGATCTGGTAATAGAAATCGGTTCGAAGGACGCCTGACTGGCTTAGTCGTGAGCTGGCACGCAAAAAAATCTCGCGCCTTCGAGGCTTTATATAGGTCTCGCAGCGAAATTCTTCTGGTCATGTGATTTTTTCTACTTTATCTCACAAGGTGAACCAACGACTATAATCAGTGCAAAGTCTTATTTTTTTCAATCAAAAGGTAATTTGCTATGTCAGGCAAAAAAACTGTTGGGGTTGATAATATGCCACTCTCCCCCCATACCTTTCGGCAAGTCATGCGATCAGTAATCAGGTGGTTTTGCACTAAATTATAAGACGATTATGGTTTAAACTCGGGTTAGCGTTCGTATTAGGACACGGGAATATATAGCCCTCCTGCAATTTAGCGTAGGGAGATTCGGAGACGTTCTTATGCCCATGTCCTATCGGATGACGCCATAATAATAAACCCTTACCAACTGAAGGCGTCCTTTTAATGCTGCTCAGCCCTAAGTAGTCATTAGCCTCAGCACACCTGTTGCTGATAGCAATTAAATTTTGGGCGTTGTCGCTTGATTCTCCTTTGGTTATTGTCGCGAGAAACGACAAACATCACCCACTTTGGCCTGCCCCTTTCTTGGGTCTAATAGTATCACCACCACCTAAAGTAGGAGTATGTTTCGGCGTGGAACCAACTTGGGTTAAAAACAGAAAATAGTGTGCACAGACTCACACCCCGTTTTACCTGATTACAAATTCGCCAAAATTTTACTGAAGGCAGAAAGTTCCGAGGATTAAAGGGGAACACAAGTCTCTTACGAATCATGTAAAGGCTAAGGAGCACAGTGGCCATATGCCTAGTAGTTTAATATTCCGTGCATGTACGTCATTTTCTAACTGATAGGAATAATATAATACCTACTCAAAGGGACCGATTTCACACAGCGTTGATCAGGAATGACAAAATTGTACCCACGTTGAGTGTTTAAAATGGACCACTACAGTGTGCCGCGAATTTTTGCATCGTAAATGTTCAACGGTAAAGTCAGTAAATACAGCGAACTCGATGGACTTATTAGGGAAGACCGTAGCCGCTACAACCTTCTGACCCAGTTGAAAGAAGTTAGCGGCCGGACGAGAACATGTTCACAGCGCCTTAAACGACAGCAAATGTGAGTCAGTCTCGAAAGTGATTGGCCGGTTTGTACAGCCGGGATTGGCTGAGAATCAGACAGCTATGGGTGCGCACGTGCAAGTAATTGCGAGCGGTTTAGCGTTGCGTCATGTGCCCGGCATTGGACCATTACAGACAGATGAGGGCCCATGCCCGGCGCCGTGAGAGAGGGGACTACGCCACAGTACCTTGAGCAAGAGTACATACAATCGAGTGCGACCATAGACTTCATTGGAATGACACGGAAATTGTCGCCCTGGCCAAAACAAAAGTCGCGTCAGAATTTCTCGAGGCTTGGTGCTCTACGGCGGGCAGTAGAGACCACCACTTTGATTTGAACGACCAATACGGTGGCTTAAGATCAAGATTTACAGTGCCCCGTCCTGATTACACCTCGACATCTACCGACCCATTATCCGCCCTCTCCTTTCCAACCGTACCTCGCCCAAAAACAAACCATGACTCTCCTCACACGCTACTGGTCTAGCTGTTCTGTTCGCTTAAACTGTCTAGTGTAACCTTTCTCTCTCTCTCAGTTCCTCTTAATTTCACTGATGAAGGGCCGGTGTCACCAACTCGAAGATTCAAAAGTATGCCTTGATTTTTCCGAAGAACCTCTTCTCTTATTCAGAATATGCATGCATTATTTGCTACAGGGAGGAATGAAGACAGAAAAGGCGGGTTAATTTATGCTGTTATATCCCCCAGTCGTATGGCACGACGAACATGATAACCAAGAACAACTTTACTGCGACCTTTACCACGTGTAGACCACCTCTCATACCTTTTGTTCGCGGCGTCAGATTTAAGGGTCACGCCCTTGCCTGACTTTTGTTGTTCCTGTTGGTCCATCCGTGAGCGGCCGCACAGGCAGATCTGCGCGTGAAGGTCACGCATAAGTATGCAGTGCGCTGACGATGATGATAGTTCGACCATCGATTTCGATTACGTCCACCATGCGCTCCAATCAGATTGGCACAAGGAAGGTGACTTGAGACAGGGGTTAGTTTTAAGTGAATGTAGACGTCGCAGCTGTCTACCGCACTCTACACCTTTACCCGCCTGAGTTGGTGACAAGCCAGAGTCGAGATGATCGAACGGGATCCAGCATTAATGCGGCGCGCTAATAGCTGACTCACGCGCGGACGAGACTGATCTGCGGGTTGGTGGTTCTTTGCCAGGTGGGACAGTCGGATGACAGGAATGTACAGCATGTTCTGGTCCAGGATACAGTCAGTTTCAGGCTTATTCTACCTTCATTCAGCTAGTCATATCCCTGAATACTAACTGGGACGGTGCGGCGCTCGAGTATGTTTGCAGATATTCCAGAGACTGGATATAGCAGATGAATCAACAGCAATTAACCAAACCAAAATTCATCAGTGTCTCGCCACCCACTATCCTCTGTCGCTGTAGACCGGGTCTTTATTTAGTCAGAAATTAACACCCGAAACAGTGCCTTGTCCATCTGCCCACATTTTATGCCGTCCATCCCCTCTGGAATTATAACTTGGCTGACCTTGGCCTAGTAGTCGGTTGCCTGTTCGTTGTGGTCGCCAACAACGCGGAGTTTCTTTGTTAGACCTGAGACAGTCTGTCACTTCCAAATCCCAGACTATTTTTTCTCGAAAAATTTACCTAGTCGCCTATATTACCTAAGGGTATCGCAGGGATTTAAGTCAGTTAAACCATTGTAACTGCGATCTTCAAGAGAAGTAATCGGAGGCCAGAGTGGAAGGAACAGTTCATTCTCGATGCCCCAGCGATCGAGACATCTTCTTCGTAGTTCATTCTGCACAGAAGAAATGGAGACTAGGTAGTAGAAAATTGACTGTCACACGAACGAGCAGCCGTTTCCTATTATTCTTCGTTCCTCTGTGTACACAATATGATCTTCCTACTCCTCTGGCCTCCACCGACTTCTTCGCTACTAAGTGACCATGGTGTGAAGCGCGCAGGAAAGCTGTCTGATCACGCGCGAGTACCAAAGGCTTGACAAAGGCAGACAGGATGATTCAGTGCAGCAGCACTGAGCGCAGGCTGCCACAAACCTTATTGTTACCCCAGCCATAACTTTAACGCTAACCCCACTTCCTCCCAACGCTACCACAAGACCGCTTTTATTGCAAGCGGTCCTTGTTTCCATTTTCTGTCGGGGGGGGGGAGGGAAGGGAACATAAAAGCATTTTTTAGCAGAATACTTTTGGAAGAAATGTACGCATTCTGACGCTTTGTAGAAGATTGTGAGGACGATACAGTCCAAAGAGTGCAGGCAAGTACGACTACGAAACGCAAATGCAAAAAGCTCGCTTGAGGTAACACGTGGAGGCTTCAGCGCCTGTCACCCGACCGAGGGATGGGAGTGTAGTGACTAGCTCCACGCGAACGCTTCCTGTTTTCGGCTTCTGGGACAGCCAGTTACAGGTGATTCAAACTCCGCGAGAACGTGACAGCAACTAACACGCTCGCGGTCGTAGGCTGACCTCAACCGACAAAGTAAAGAGCACGCGTTACAATGGTAGGGTGGTCAGCTCAGTGACCAAAGGCCCCGGGTTCGAATCTCGGGGCTTCTAACCTTTGAAATTGGCTATGACTGGCTGATGATGGCTAATAAGCCGGAAATGGCTATTCCGGTCTCCCTTTGCTCTTTCGGATCCATTCCATTCTAGTCTAAATCTGTCTGGTAATTCACATTCAAAGCAGGTGAAGGCGATGAATGCTTACACTCTAGCACTCCGGACTCGGCACCCTAGCAACCGGACTGCACTCGTCCGAGAGTCAATTTCCTCCTACCTATTCTCCTACCCCTCTGCAGAACCACGTTGGCCTCCAACCGTCTTCTCTTAAGGAACCGGGCCTGCATATCGTAGTGACAAGAGTCTTTCCTATTAACATAAATCCTCAATAGAAACATGCATGCGTTTTTTTTTGGAAAATTTATAAAATTCGACGCAGGATACCTCATCGGGAGGACTGCTGCAGTCGAGTTCGGGTGGCACTAAAATGGGTACAAAATGAGCGCACCAAATACGAAACAATCTCGAATGCGTTGATGCAAAGTGGAGCAGTGGGGTTTCCATAGGGCAAACCCTCGTTATCTCGCCACTTCCAGTCCGTAAGAAGCGGCTGTTTCTATCTTCTAGGGTCCAAAAATCTCCCTAAATTAATCTGGCTTTATGCGAGAGTTGGCACATGCATAGCATTTTCACTTTATACTTCAGCATATGACAGAACTGACAGAATCCTCACCCGGACAGAAACCAATTTATAGGCAGAAAAGCATTACTGACAGAAACGAGGGAGACTGGAAGGAACATTTTTGGATTATTAGCCACCGAGCGGCTATTGGTGGAGCTCAAAATTTAGCCCAAAAGCACAGGGGAATAAGAGTTTTCCGTAACATGATTGGTGAGCACCCACTACCACTCCGCAAGCTATCTACATGTAAAAGTTTGACCACAGTTTCTAATGATTATCTGATTATTTCGATCGTGACTTTTTCAGCTCCTCAAATAATCACAGATCAGACCGGTCATCTAGCCTGATCTTGCCCACCATCGGCCAACCTTCAGAAGGGCATTGGAGACTGCATCAGTAATCTACGAAGCCAACTGCATTGTCGGTAACAAAGCCAACGGAGGAGCTAGAAAATCTCAAACTTTATCCCTCACCCCTTCCAATCATGTCCCCGCTATCTACCAACCTTCGCACATGACTCAGACTCTTGAGTCACTTTCGAACCCAAGACCACTACAACGCCGCCTGCAGCCTCAACAACCACATCCAAAGCCACACTTGCTGGGCCTCCACTACGCCCACACAGATGAGAACACTCATCGTGCCCCGGCACCGCCTCCCACATCGTCAGATCGCGAAAATGATTACAACTCCAACGATGAGAACGCTTTGAAGATTGCATAAACAGCAGAATTTAATGGATACATACATTTCGCGAGTGCTCATCACCTGTTTCCGCTTGCTGCATAACGTGAGTAACGTATGAGAAGCAGCTGATTAGTACTCTCGAAGTTTATGCAGCTAATAAATTCTGCTGTTTATGCAGCCTTCAAATGTGCACCAGCGAAAAGATCCTTTAGATGAGAACACTCTCAAAGCCTGAACAGCACTCACCCCCATTACTATCATCCGAAACACCAGATATATGCATTTTAATCCCATGGTTCCACATTATGATCCCATTATGCATCGCGTTCCACGCTCTTTACGCAATTTCAGCAACCCTGTGAGCCTACTCGAACTCATGTGCTTACATGCGTATCTGCGGTAAAGCACCAGGTAAGATTTCCTTATAAATATCATAGTAGTTGACTATACATAACTAAATACTTATTTCTTTGTAGATTTCCTTAACCTGATTTTCATTTAACTTTCAAAAAAAGACTACCTCCTTTCCTGCTTTATAAATTAACGCACCCACTTACTTTCCGCTAATACTTGCTTGTTTGTTTTGTTTGCAAATCTACTGATCGCAGAGGCTACCGGATACTTCTGTTTACGTCCATGTCAGTAAACTAATTGTGGCCATTTCGCTGTTATTACTTACTCAGTTCCTGGTTCCTAATAGTTGTACTGCCCACTGGCTCCTAATGTGCGCTTATTCCTACTGCGGCAGTTTATTTGATTGTCTTCGATTTGCTTATACTTATTTTTGATTGTCGCGTTTTTTTCTTTGCCATACATTAGGTTCACTAAATAACTGTACCTATTATTTAGTAATTTTATACGCTCTATTTTTGCCCTTTCCCAAATATGCCCCATCCATAAAACCCCTTTTACGATCGGTCCCATATTACACGGTCTATTCGCCTCTGTCTTGGCACCTGGCTAACGCGGGTGAGGGGCGAGGAAGTATGCTCAATGATCATTATCGATTAACTCACGGACCGGTCACTACACATGCGTCCAACATACAGTCGGACACATGGCAGTAGTCGTCGTTGAGGACAACCAAGCTGTCGCATGCGGTAGGACATACTAGTCAGTTTGACCATAGTTTCCGATGAGTGTCTGGTTTTTTCGATCGTGACTTCTACATCTCCCCAAATAATTGCAAATCAGTCCAGCCATTTGATGTGATCTTACCCACGGTCGGCCAGCCTCCAGGAAGGCTGTAGTGACTCCCTCCGCGGATACGACCTCACGCGAAGGCTCACCGTTGCCATGTGCATGCACCGACCACCTACGCCCATCTCAAGGTCGAGCCACTTCTGCGAGAACTCGACTTAACTCGAGTGCACCATTACCTGATTGGCTGCAGGAGCAAAGCATGCACTGGGTTTCCGGCAATTCCCTACGCTCTCGTCATTTCAGACGCCGCCCGCTGGCTCGCGGTAGTGCGCTCGTCTGACAGTCAAAGTGCTCGTAAATATTCTCCACGCCCTATATAGAGACTAAACCATTCCTACTATTCTGGCCTTCCATGACTTCTCCTCTCCTAAGGAACTGAGCCTGAAAATCGCAGTTACTAAGGTTTAAATTACTTGACTCTCTGCGATAAGACATTGGAGACTGCATCACCTTGGAAACCCAACCTCCAGAATTTTGTAATACTTAGGTTTAGTTAATTTTTGGCAGAGATCTCGTTGGCGGCGCACCCTATATACGCTTAGCCCCGGTCCTGTGCCTTAAGCGAAATAGGTTGGGAAGTAGGCAATAGACTAATCGCGATTGTAGAAAGGTAGCGAATGGTAGCTCAGATGTGCGTGCGTATAGGGAAAGGCTATGGCACTACTATAGAAGTAATTATTTTGTTGGGAAAAGGCTAATCGCGATTACGTAATTTACTGTGTATAACTACCCAGTTATATCGTTATACATAAACCTAAACCTATCGCTAACCCTAACCGTAACCCTTATCCTACCCACAAACCTTGCTCTAACCTCGACCCGAACCTACCGTAAGACATAAGCATAGGGCTAAGTGTATATAAGGTGCACTACCAATGATAACCCTGTCTAATCTTTTATTTTTATTTATTTTTCAAAGTTAATCCAAACGCATTAATAAACCCAATTTAACCATGAAACTACAACGTGAGTGCCCACCCACGGCATCGCATAATGTCTGTGTAGGGGCTCGGTAGCCCTATTTCCTTGCAACGCATCACGCCACACATGAGGTCACATGATGACAGCCGGTCGCCTGGCCTCGGTGACCGCAGCCTGCATCAACGCTCGATCTTCCATGGTGGCCAACGCGCGCACACACAGACGCTCAACATTTGGCCTCACCGACTGGTGCGTACATATACACTCCAGTCTGGTCCAGTCAATCACCTTAAAGATTGACTAAGACAAAGGCCGCTTTCAGTGGCCACTGCAATGACTTTCGCCAGACTAGGGCTTCAGACACTGCCCTGCTTGGGTGCCGACCCAGGCTCGTCCAACAGTCGACTTCCTCCCACCTTTTCTCCCGCTCCTTCTGTACAGAATAAAATCTTCCTACCACTATGGCCTCACACTGAATTCCCTTCTCCTAAGGAACCAGGCCTGAAGATCACAGTGACAAGAGTTTTACTTTATTGACCTTAACTTCTCGATAATTGGATTGTTCGTTTCCCTTTAGTCAGTAAAATAGCATACCATCCTTGCAGTGAGTCCCAACAAAGTCGAAAATGTGGATTTTATTGTGCCGGGTTATCTGCGCAAGTCAATTGGAGGATATGGATCCTTACTGAGCTGACGTCCAAGAATAGAGCGATAAGAAAGCAAAGTCAGTGAGGATGTCTTGAGCTACGTAGCCCTACAACTTCGTCTGGGAATCGCGTTTGTAGATCAGTTTTAATAACAGGAACGAATTTCTTCATCCTATGTAATCCTTAAAATCTTGTTGAGCAATCGATTTTCGACAAGTTTTCGATAATGCCGACAAGAAAGTGTCTTTGGAGCATAGTTTTCCTCATGGAAAATGTGGTACGTGCAAGACAAAGAAAGGATATTCAATGTCAACCAAATATTGAAATGAAAATGCATCATTACACAGTCAAAAATATCCAAAAAGATAGCATGTCCACAAACACAAGGTAACATTATCTTAAAACTAACAAATACATGCTGCTAAAATTCCTAACCCATTTGTGCGTGTTGATACGCACGATCAATATTCTTACGGTCCCAGACCCCGTACCACAACAACGCCAGTAGATGGCGGTAACAGTTTCGCGACGGTCTTTTTATTGAGGCAGGTTTCACTTCGATTGCTGACATGTGTGTGGGTTCAGAAACAACAAACACTGTCATTGTAGATGTCTTGCGTGAGGAAGACTGCCTTGCAGGTACGGCAGAGAGCGCGACAGATGCTCCTCAGCCAACGCTCGTGATCTTCGCAGGGAACTCTGAAGCGATTGTGCCTTGCAAATTTATGTACTAACTTTATGCACTAGTAATATGTTATATCGATTGACTAAGTTTCTATATTCCTTTAGTAATGGTGGCTATATAATTCCACTTCCGCTTGTTCCGGCGCAAAAACGCGGCGATGAATGTAGATGACAGTGAAATCGAAGTTAACTGGAAGCGGTAATTTTCACCTTCCAGACCTTGTCCCAGTTCATAATTCATATTGACTCAGACGGGAGTTCCTCGGAGGTAACGCGTGATTGCACGCAAAGGAGCACCACGCACCGAACGCAAAGAACTCGACGGAGGTACATGAACTGAGGAGTCGAGGAGTTGTCAGCTGAAGGCGAACCGAAGGCTGCGGTCCGCAGAGTTATATCTTCTCTTCGTACTGGTGACCAAATTCTTCCAGTTCCACTCTAATCGACGAAAGTATGAGGTGAAAATAGAAGATGGGGTTAACTGGAAGATAACGTCGGGCATGAAGTTCAAATTTGCAGGCCTCATTTTTATATTTGGTTCATAGTACTATGACAGTCGGCGCTCAGCATCGCTGCGCTGAATTATCGTGTCTTCGCTCGCTAAGACTTTTGGTACTCTCGCGTAAAAAACTTCCCCACACGAGGAGGCCCACGTCATCCTACTTGACTCGGTGGTTCAGGCGCGCGCAGGCTCGAGCCAATCAATGCGCACCAATTCATTTGATTGGCTACAGGCGACAAGGGAAACACCTAGCATTCAAGGCTTCCCAGCAGTGGGCATACACTGCCACAATTTGCCTGAAGACTTAGCCCATTGCTACCGTTTAGCAGAGCCTCTGTAAAGTTCATTTTCTCACAGTAACAGCTGTTTCACAATGCCCTGTCTTACCTGACTTCTAACTTGGTAAACCTTCGTTTTGTCGTTACCACAACGACATTGACACTGCCTCAGGCCCCATCTCATCAGAATTCACGCACGCTTTCGGGTTGTTAAATGATGTCAGCCTCAATTACAATGGCGGAGCATCACATGCAGAAAGTCAAGACGTCAGCACATGTAAGGCAACTGAAGTTTGTGGTCCGAAGAATGATGGCTGAAGTTTGTGTCATCTGCCGCACTTCCACCATAGCACCTGTCTACTTCCCTGTTTGTCACCCGCCTGATACAGACAGAAGCTCTCTGTATTCTGACTAGTATTTTCATAAGAAATCTAGCATGGTTCATTGTTAGTATGGAGGTTTTAAATAAACATCCAACTGATACATCTTTTCTGGTGCTAACAGTCGATCTGCAGAATAAGGATCGTATGAACGGAAGCCCTCTGGATTCTGGCTAGCAGTTTTAGAAGAAATTTGGCACGGTTCGTAAGTTGTGTGGCCGTTTTTCAATTGGCGGTGAATTGCATTGAACACCGCACTATGAAATCTAAGTCCGGACAATGTGTTGCGAGTGAGTATCCACTGTGTTCGGCTATTTTCGTTCCTTTATCTTGTAAGTATGGCTAGCCTGTCGGGATATTTTATTGCGTAAGCCCTGGGACAGATAATCAGAACGATAATTGTCAACAGTAGCTTATATAGCCCCACTCATTGATCCCCACAACCTGCATGTTTTTCTACGAAAACGGTGTTTATCGGGTTTTATGGACGAGAAATTAGGGCACGCAGTGGAATATACCTTAATAAATTCTAAATGCATTTTTATTTTACTGTATTGAAAAGTGTTGTTGATTTATATCGGTAGATTTTCCTAATCTATACTATCATTTAACTTATTGCAGGAAAACCCGATTATCAAACTGCAGGTTTCTTAAATGTCCCGGAAAATTAAAAGGGTGGTTAGGAGGTCATCTACTTCCACTTACCTGAGGTCCAACTTACCATTCTGGAGTTAGATTAGTATAGTCGGCAGCGCGAAGCGTTGCGCACACCTTCAATTTGCATGTGGAACAACCTGCTCACAGCGGCCGCGGGAAGCAACTTTGACTACATTTTTGACTTTACACTTACTTCTAAAAATTTCCTTATCTGCCTATCCTATTTCTCCACCCCACAAAACTCTATAACCACCGTTTTTGAAGGAGAAAATGATGGAACTAGAGGTATATGAGTGGGACTACATAAGCTACTTTTGCCTGATCATTTTTAATGCAAGCACAGCAGGTGCGTAATAATCACATGTAGCCTCCCTAGTCCCAGCTTTATCGTCGTTAATATAGGGTTAGAATGGAAGATTGGAGGGAAATTGGCCTTGGTGGGAGGCAGTCAATATTAATTTGCAAGCATTTTCTTTCACCTGTTTTATAGCCCCTCACACTAATTGCCGTAAAGCTAGGCCAAAATCCACAAGCGAGCGAAGAAAAATCAATCAGCCCACAGCTGACGCGTATGGCCACAACTTCAAATTGCTGATCGATAAAGTCAGTTTACGCTTTGACGAAGGACACCCGGCCCAACTGTCCATAAGGTCAGTGAAAAAAATAAGTCATTCCGGTTAGCACAACATAATATCTGACTTAAGAAGTCCCCTAGTTGCACAAGCAATCCGACAGACGTCACCCGCCACCCGCCTAATTAGGCCACGCGTGGGCCATGCTGCCGATGACGCGTGTGACTTGGCACACGGTCGATACGAATATACCGTTTGAAATTAAAACCCAATCGATCACTCTTCCCTGGCACTGGCAGTTGGTGTGCGCAATCACAATGATACGAACTGAAGCTCTCTGGATTCTGGCTAACATTTAAAGAAGAAATTTGGCATGGTTCGTAAGTTGTGTGGCAGTTCTGCAATTGGCTGTGAATTGCATTGAACACTGCGCTACGAAACCGAAGTCCGGACACTATACTGCGAGTGAGTACACACAGCTTTTGGCTGTTTTCTATTCTTCTTTCAAGTTTTGATATCTTGTGAAGTATATTCAGTCGGGATATGTTAGTTTGTAACCCTTGGGACAAATAGTTGGCCAGATTATTTTTCATGCCGCCACATAGGATGTCTAGAAAGTACATGTAGTCTGCCTAATTCCTGTTTCTATGTGCACCTATTTTCGATTAAGTGAGTTTAAAACCTTGTTCCTAGCTGGAACTACATCACCCTCAGCTCTTATCTTCTTTTGGTAGTGGCGGCTATATGCTTTCACCTCCGTCCCTATCGGCGCAAGTATAGAGTGAAGATAGTGAATATGGAGGAACTCGAAGGTAATGGGCGGTGGTAAGTTTCACTTTGCAAGCACTTATTTTACATAATTTATAATGCCTCGGGCACCATGTAATCAACATTTACGCATGATTTTAGGTCGATATGCAGCATATGGGAAGAAGCGGACGGTGAGTCTACAAATCGTCCAACACGCATCACGACAGAGTCGGATCACAAACTCCTAAACATGTGCCGTCCGATGATATCAAAAGCGTACGTTATATGCCGCATTTGAGTCATATAATTTGCACATTATCTGTCTGTCGTGACATTTCATTAACGCGCACTCCTGCCTTTGTAGTGGTGACGCTGTTATAAACATTGAGACGAAGTTAGAAAAAGACGGGCACGTGCAGTGGCTAGAGGACACGGTCGCAGATTCTGAAGACGCTAATGTCTACAGCACAGGTTGATCTTCGGTGAAGATGTTGTGCACATTCCACGTTTGTAAATATCTTTCCTGAAGGGCTCATAAGCTAACAATGATCGATTTTCTGTTCAGAAGATTGTGAGCCCATCAAAAGCGAAACACTGATAACGGAGGGCGACTGTGGTGAGTAAGAGTTCAGAATCAAATGCTCCATCGGATATAGCAACTTAACAATGTCAGACATGCCTCTTATTTCTTACAGATTCTCCACGTCTTTCGAGACAAACTGGAAGGCGACGACAAACAGTTCGACGAATGTTTTGACGCCTCACTTGTTGTGGAAGGACGACAGCTGAGGAGTGCGACTCATTTTTTCAACCGCCTAGGGACAAACCACATGGTTCCGTGTCTCGACAGGAAATACATCTAGTAAACTATGAGTAAATAGCTTACTAAGTGTACTTTCTCGTGTTTTTTCTTCTCCTGTGATCAGCCCCATTCAGAAGAGCTTTTATAGATGATTGTATTGACATCAACTTTAAGTCTATTCTATCCCCGACTACATATTATTTATTCTAATCTACCTGTATGTGCTTGTATATCTTACTTTCATGCAAAGCTAACCTGCTAGTCAAGTAAAAGATTGCTCAATCGGTTTGTCGTCTTACTTGAATACCCAAAGAAGAAGCATGAGGAGTGTATCAGTGGATGACTGGGGCAGAAAGGCTCCATAGTCTGGATCGGTGCGATTTTGCCAAGGTAGTGCTGCTTATGTTTCCATACTAATTGAAGAGAGCGACGAGCGTCTAAATGGGAAAGTGGGTAAGGTATGCATACGCAAGCTAAAGGTGATAATGAAGCAGTGAATGAATGAAGTGAGCTACTTGTAAAATTCTCACTCCCATGGGAGAACACAGATGCATGCAGGTGGAAGCGGATGCGATGTGCGTGCATCTATAGGCCTCCGAAACGGGTCGCGTGATAGATGCGTTGGACCAACAAGGGGGGGGGGCAGATCAGGGCATGGCAAGCGTCATTCGAGCTGCGCGCCGATCTCCAACTATCGAACACGAGGAGGGGCGTCGTGGCATGCATGGGAGCGGCATCGGCCGCGCCAGCCAGATGCGCCCTACCCCGCCTCCGGCCTTATTGATCTCGCCTTGACATCAGGCTTATCGCAGGGGGTTAAGTGAGTCTAACCGTGCAACTGCTATCTTCAGACCATGGTTACTTAGTGCAGAAGAGAAGTCGGTGAAAGCCAGAGTAGTAGGAAGAGTTTATTGTGTACACAACGGAAGAGAAGAATAGATGAGAGTAGATTGACTCGGGAGAGACACGTCCGATCAGTAGGTTGACCGGGCCCAAGTGAGGTCTTAGAGTAGTCGGGCCAGAGGACAGATAGAGGGAGATCTTTCATTGGGTAGGTTGGCCTGGAGATTTTGGGCAGAGAGGCAACTTGCGTCGGGCACGCGTGCAAGCTCCTCATTCGTCGCCTCATAGATGCGAGAACTATGATTGGCTGATCGAGACGTCGAGAAAGCACATCGGTGAGCGTTTGGGAAAGTGCACTTCGACACGAGCTAGTCAGACAGGCATGACCCGCTACAGGCTCATGTGGGCGAGGAACGAGAGAGTGCGGTAGATGCAGCGCAAGTCTGCTATCACTTAAAACGAATACACACATAAGTTACCATCCCTGCACCGCCGTTTTGTGAAACATACGATGGACGTGGTCGTAATTGACGGTCGAACTGTCGTGCGTGTGCGTTCTGCCCCCGGCTTGGATGCTCAGGCACATGTGCGGTGCCAGCAACCGACAGGATAATAAGCCCATGGCTCAATATTTAGGGTGTTGGACTCCTAACCAGCAGGCCGCGGGTTCGAATTTTGGGTGCTGCCTCACCTGGGATTAGGTATGGCTGACTGATGAGAGCTAATGAATCAGAAATGGCCATCACAGTCTCCCATGCCTTTCTCAGTAATGTTCATCTGCCTATAACATATTAGCCGCTGAGCGGCCGCTGGCATGGCTCGAGATTGAGCTCGAAGGTACAACGGGAAGAGCGTGTCCCGCAACGTGATCGGTGAGTGCTCCACTACCACGTTGGCTATTCCTAGTTCGTACAGCCTACCAGGCGTGGAAGGAACCCAAAGACGGACGAATCGTGCTGGTGAAAATCGACCCATCGAAGCAGAAAGCATTGCCGGCAAAGACAAGGGAGACTGAAATGGCCATTTCTGGTTCATTAGCCGTTATCAACTGTAACGATCAAGAGACTGAATGATTATCTAAGTACACCAAGGTCGGCACTTTTGGCGCGAACCCAGGATGAAGGTGATGTGATCAAGTATCCGCGAAGATGCCGGTGCCCGTCTCCCTTCACAATCGCTGACTCCCCACCCCAGAACTTACCGCCGTTATAGTCGTACCGCTTCCCTCGCTCTTTGTCAGCACCCCGACGTCTCGCCCTTGCAGTTGCCCCCCAGCGCTGCGCTCCCCACCGGTGATCGAACGGACATGAGAGAACACCCCCCCACTCCAAATTGCACTTGTATCTATGTAACGCCATTCTCTGTTACATATTGTTAACTTATTCTGTACGCATACGTTTATTGCTAGTAGATTAGTTTCCATATATTCTTACTCTACTTCACCCCGACCTTCACGCTTATATGCTTGGGTGACGCTTATAGATCCAATTCAGAGTTTCTGCTGACAGAAACATCTTCAGGTCTCTTATCCTTCCTTGTATGTGTCAACATCGACATCCTTGGCCCGCTACGCAGCCAGTCATAACTATAGCAGGGGGCTAAGTTAATAAGTTAAAACCCTTGCTAATGCAATCTTCGGATCCGGTTCCTTGTGCAAAGAGAAGAAAGGAGACGATAAGTGACAGGAATTTAACTGTCGGACAAATGTAGATCTGCGCCAGAGCCGGGCAGTGTCCGAAGTGTCTCGTCCTGGCAGTCGCCGCGGGGTCTACCGAGGGCGGTCTTTGTGTGCGTCAGCCATGAAAGTGATTGGCCAGACCATTGTAGGCAGACACTCGTGCATATGCGTTCGTCAATAGCACCAAACGTTTGCTCGGAGGTTGCGGCCCCTTTGACTGGCGGTCCCACGGGCGACTTAGACTGTCATCGTATGACCTGATATGTGGCGTGACGCAGGAGGAGGAAGTGGCTGCAGGGCCAATGCATATCCAACTCCAAGTGGTACACCGTCCGAGGTTTGAAGCCGCGACCTTTTTATCAGAGGTATAACGCCTTGGCCATTGAGCCATTTCGGCCTCCCTTGTCTTTTGCAGCAATGCTATCTGCCTAGACCACTAGCCGCTGTGCGGCTCATGGCGGGGCTCGAGATTGCGCCCCAGGGCAGAGCGGGACGAGTGAGTTCCACTAGCGATTAGTGAAGCATAATCAACGAGACCCACCGAGGTCGGAACCTATGAGCCAGGTCTAGGGCCTGTGCGAATATGTTAGAATAACGAGATAAACTTCTTGGGGAATCCATAACAATCTCCTCCGCATGGCGACAACGGACAAATGCGATTGGTTGCAGCTTGACAAAACGTAGGCGCATGAAATTCGCGTCAGGGCTTAAACCATGAGGGGTTGGCATTCGGATTGCTGGAAAAGTTGCTGCCAGCTGCTTGTACACTCCCTGTCACAATAAAATTGTCCTAATAACTCTGCCTCCTAGACTTTTGATCGGGGAGTTTGTTGTGACCCGCTAGCACCACTCTGGAACCCACGATCAGCGGCACTGCGCTGACTCGCCTTTTCTGCAGCTGTCAAGATGCCGGCCCGCACGAGACTGTCTGCCACATGCTTACTCATCGCGTCTGGACTTGCGAAGGCTTACGAGCTCACAATCTCGCTTCTCTGTCCGGCCGCAGCCTCACTAGTTTTGATCTACCCACATGAGCACTCGCACTAATCGATGTGACCCCTGTTTCTGATTGGCTGCAGGAAAAAAGTATGCTCTGGGTTTCAGGCAATGCCCTACGCTCTCGTCATTTCAGACACGGCCCACCGACCTACGAACGTGCGACAGTCTGACAGTCAAAACTCCTCCTACCTGTTCTCCATTCCTTCTGTACAGAATAAACGGTTTCAGCCACTCTGGAC
This sequence comes from Ligula intestinalis, assembly GCA_036362985.1. Taxonomy (NCBI): domain Eukaryota; kingdom Metazoa; phylum Platyhelminthes; class Cestoda; order Diphyllobothriidea; family Diphyllobothriidae; genus Ligula; species Ligula intestinalis. The sequence goes on along the minus strand of JAYGXS010000006.1, from coordinate 20,634,474 downwards.
TCCCATCTCTTCTTCTTCTCTTAAGGAACCGGGCCTGGAAGATCGTAGTGAAAAGGGTTAACCTTACTAACACCCCTCCCCGATAACTACATGTCATATACGACGTCAGAGAATTGCAACTTGAGCGTTTGTAGGGGCTGCAGACTGTAGGATTTCAGGCAGTCAAGAGTACCACCACACTACATGTTGGTATATTCATTTTAACACAGTGGTGAGAAGAAATAGCCCCGATCGCTGGGACAAGAGCTTTTTTGGCCTGATGTTGAGATTGCAGGAGGTGAGTGAGAGAGCTGTGGTGAAGAGCTATGCGGTAATGTGGCATGACCGGTGTTGCACCCCCGTAGGGTTTCATGGGAGCGTATGAGGCCGAATAGGCCCCTGCGCTGAGTGAATGCTCATGGATAGTGTGGCTGTTGTGACTAGCTTGCGTCTAAGTGAACGCCACTATAAGCTCACGACTGCAGTTCCCGACGTATGTGAACAGCCAATCAGAGTTGCCGCAAACCTGCGTTCTTAGCACGGCGACGAATAGCAAGCCTGCATACGTGAATTGCTCTCTCTGCCCACTGGTCTGACTGCTGTCAAACTGGCACCTGGACTGGCTGGCTCTCCTGGCTAATCGTGTGTTCCCAAGTCAGATTGATTCCATGTATTCTTCGCTCCTCTGTGCACACAATATACTGCTCCTTCTATTCTGGCCTTCCCAAGACTTCTCCTCTACCAAGTTACCATGATCTGAAGATCGCAGTGCTAGGGTTTAACTTACTTAACCCCCTGTGATATGGAAACTGGAGGCGGATGTGGCAAGCATACGTTGTGGTTCCTGGCACCGGTCCATCGGTCACAGTGCAATAGATTCACAAGTGGCTGACTAGGCGTGAAGTAAATGTGCAATCTCATTGCTGCTGGTGGTGGATATATTAGGTCCGGAGAGACCTTACCAGTAGAGCGTGTAGGAGACATGGTGGTGATGGTTGCTGCGGTCGCAAGGGTTGTCGCAGAGATTATGCGGGTAAGGGCGATAGACGGCAACGGGGCTTCAGGAGTTTGATCACTGATGGTGGGGATCGTGGGGATGATAAGGGTGTTTGTGGACACAACAGTTGAGACCGTCGGATTGTTGCTGCACTGGGTCAGATAATGTCTAACGAAAGCGATCAATGCGCACAATGTTCGTTGGCAGCATAGGCATGTCGAAAGGGGTTGAGTGCTAGTTTTGTCAATCGGAGACACTTGTGACTTGCGTACCGCCTTTTTGGCCTTAATAGCGACCCACCAGCTTATTGTATAGATTGATGTGCCACCTTCCATTGCTTCATTCCGGGCCGGTAAGTCCTGGACAAGGTCCCCCCTGGTCACCGGACTGATTTGCAATTGGCTCAGAGGGCTTGCGTCCGCCGGCTAGGGAGAAGATGTCCGTCAGTCCTGTATGCGGTGCGGGTCTCCGGGCGCTCATCACGGTAGGCTTCCGCCAGCATTACAGATAATATAGGACTGAAGAGGGTAGGGACGAGTATGCAGTTATGTTTCACTCAGTTGGTCACTGTGAATGCGTCGGAGACGGTCCAGTGGTCTGTGACGCGCGCCGGCATCCTGTCGCCTAGCTGATGCATCGTGTACGGGTATCACTCAGGACAGCCGAATTTTCGCATGATTTTCCACAGTCCATTGCGATTCGCCAGCTTGAAGGTTTTCTTCAGATCCACGAAGGTAGTTTAGAGGTGCATTCACATCCCTTGGCAACTCCTCTTTAATGGGCATCGGTACAGACAAATCGATGGAGTCGCAATGGGAAGTCCACTTGGACCTACTTTTGCTGACATATTCATGGGTCATTTAGAAGAAAACTTGTCATCACAACTGAACAAGACAACTTTATACAGACGTTACGTCGATGATATCTTCACTATAGTTGAAACCAAACAAGACGCTGAAAACCTTCTTCGATTCATGAATAAATTGCATCCAAAAATAAAGTTCACGATGGAAATGGAGCAAAACAACATGTTGCCTTTTCTTGACGTCCTCCTGTTTAGAGAGGCTGATGGTTCAATAAGGCGAAGTGTTTATCACAAGGCTACCTGGAAGGGCCAGTACCTACACTTTACTAGTTTTGTGCCAATCCAGTGGAAACGAAACTTGGTACTAACTCTCTTCCAGCGAGCTGAGAAAATTTGCAGCAATGAAACATTACCAACAGAAATTTCCAGCATCAAAGACGCCCTACTTAAACGTGGATATCCTTCACGTTTCATTCAGAAATACAGTAAACATTTACGGCTGAAAATTACGGAACATTTTGTTCCAAAAAAGCCCGTTTTTATATCTCTACCCTTCAAAGGTGACAACGTATCTAATACAACCAAACGACGTTTGCGATGCACCATAGAGAGAACGTACAATGCAGCTGCATTGGTGTTCCTCAGCCCTATTAAAGGCCTTCCCGTTAACGGGACAAAGATGCCTTGCCTTTGCACGCCACTCTAAACTGCGTCTATGAATTTACATGCACTTGCGGATGCAAGTACATCGAGCGAACGCAAAGACAATTGGCGACCAGGGCAGCTGAACATTTACCCTCTTGGCTTTTTAAACAGGAAAACAAAGTACCTCGGTCCTCTATTACAAAACATTTTTTGGACAGTGGTCCCTCTGTCGATCCGAAAAAATATTTCCGAGTTCTTGTTCGAGCACGAACAAATCGGACATTACGCTACATGGAAGCAGCCTACATACGGCGGGAGAAACCCGACCTATGTAAGCAATTAGAACATGTGGCTAACCTACAGCTGCCTTGGGGTCCATAGGCCTACATTTAGTCACCTGTTGTTTGTTTTTGTGTTGTT
>JAYGXS010000006.1:20607093-20621628 GCA_036362985.1 Ligula intestinalis | reverse complement strand
CGGATGACCAACGAACGGGGATCGACGAAATAACTTTTGAGGAAAATGTTTTTCTCCACGTTGATGAAGCCCACTGATGACCCCAAAATACAGACTGGCAAATACGGCGTCCCAGAGGTGGCGAGAGTCGACGACTGTCGTTCCTACAGCAAACTGCACCCGAAACGGAGTGTGTTCGCATGCTGTTGAGGAAAACGTTCAAGCAAGCGGGTAGATAAGTTATCAGGCCCTGCCTTCGCTGTTGAATAAAACCGAGGACGTAGATTACCTCATTACTGGGTCGGAGTAAGCACAAGAGGGCCAATTCTCAACGCCAACTGCACCTTCCACTCGGCATCCAAAAGACAGTCCCAAGACCTTTCACCTGCTCCAAGCCCACATATAGTTGATAAAAATAACCTACTACAATTGTTAAATAATATTTGGTGTCACGATTTGTGTGGCAGGAAACATCTAAGCACACATTACTACTAGTCCCTAAAGCACAATTTAACGGATGGGTGGCACCAGCAACGATGATGTTCGTTGCGCGGCAATTCCGTTCATACAAACACACAGATTACCGCCAACCTGGGAGCAGCTTAAAAAACGGTTTCTTCCAAGATGACAGATCCCAAAAATTCCGCCTGGCAAGAGCCAACGGAAATGCCGGTCCTACAACAAACTGCATCCGAAACGGAGTGTGTCCGCATGCCGTTGAGGAAAGATAACAGCGGTACGTTCAAGCGAGTGGGTAGATGAGTACGCAAGCCCTGCCCTTGCTGTCGAATACAACCGAGGACACAGAAGAGACCGCGTTCCCACCCGCCCTCACGGCGGCCAAGGTCTGCTACACCAAACCTCCCTAGGGTGGATCTAGCTCCCCCTTCCCTAAATCTCTGTTTTTGACGACGGAGCAGCCCCTCCCGACCACGCTGCTCTGACTTCCCCTTCTCGCCGCCGGGATTGAGGCCAACCCGGCGGGGTTCCGGGGCCAGCCAGCCAGCCACTGCGCATCCAAAAGACGAGAGCAGAAGGCGAGGGTACGTAACGCAGTCACATGCTAACGGCACATGACAGTTGAAAGCCCGAAAACAAAACAGTGTACTTTTGCGTAAACAAGTAGAGACACACTCAAACAGGGGGGGCGGGGGTGCTGTGGGTGAAGGAGGGGAGCATGGTTACACAATTCTATTCGTCTGTACCACGGAGGAGGGGGAGGCAAAGCCTGGGTGTTCAGAATTTGGTAGAAAAAAGGGGTGCAGCGAACCTGCAGCAGCATGTGAGCGCGCACGGGGACACGGACACACGAACCCGTGCGCGCAGAGGTAATGCAGACGCCGTCGGTCGCACAGCGGGGCGGGGCTGGAGATAATAGCTTTCAATAACGAGAGGAAGAAATGCATCATGGAGAGGGGGTTGTCTCGCTGTGTCGCGACGTCGTGGTCACCTCGCCTCACCGATCCCGGGCCCAGACGGCGGCGGCGACACATGCAGCGAATAGTGAACGGAGGTGTGTGTGTGTGAAAACATTGGAAACAAATACTCGTGAGGAGGAGGAAGGGCTGCACGCGCACGGGGGGGGGGACTTTAACAAGAATATACAGAGAGGGAGGCGAGTCTGTGTGGGTGGGTTGATGCGTGCGTGCTGAGATGTACAGGAAGGGAGGGGCGGCGGCGGCGGCTAGAAATTGTGCTGCTCTCTCCGAGCTGCCGCCAGCCGGGTGGTGGGAGCGGAGGCGAACGAGGAGGAGGAGGAGGTACTGACGCCGGTGCGATGACTGGTGGGCCGATCCCGCTCCGGTGGCTGGTCCTGCGCCTCGAGGACACGCACAATGCGCAGGATGGACTCCGAGCCCGCGGTCTCCACGCCCTTGGCCAGCGACAGAAAGCCGAGCAGTTTGGCCAGCATAATGGCCAGCGGACGAAATTTGCCGTCGGGCAGGCGGGCGCGGATGCGTTCGGTGTAGCGTGGGCTGGACTGGAGGATACAGCCGAGAAGCAGGGCTGTGTGTGGGTGGGTGTGTGTGTGTGAAAGAAGACACAGAAGGAAACCGATGAGTTAACTGGTAGTCGTTAGCTTTCTTTTTATGACAGCCATTTTCTCTGCCCACCTGGGTCATTGCTAGGATAAAGCGGTTAGAAAGCTCGTCCACTGAACAGAGATGGCCTTGCGAAAAATTTCAGGGAAGGATAAATATTACTGTGTCTTAAACCTAACACAAAACTTAATCATAACCTTAGCCCTACCCCAAGATCTAAAGCCCACAGTTAACCCGAAGCCAAACCTTATCTCTAAGCTCACAATACCCCTGACCTTCGTCTTAATGCCAATTCTAATTTCCTCGGAATTCGGCGAGGCTTTTGTTCCCGTCTCCTATGTAGGCGACCATAAAAGTCATCCTTACCAAATTCACGGTCCAACAACCAAAATGCTGGGAAGAGGGGCAACGTGTGTGACAACAAGACTTTGGATGGATAAGGAAGAAGGATTGGCGAGCACCGGATCAATCTGTTTATTATCCTGAGCTTCCGAACTCTTAAAGGAGTCCCTCGTCGGTGCTCGACAATCCTTATCCATGCAAATATCCGGAACGTGAACGCTTTCATTCACAAGAATTTGATTTTCGCATAAGCGCATAAGACACCAGAAAAGACAAGGGCGTTTCGGTTTGAGGGAGACAGGTTTGTCTGAAGTATAACCATTTTCGAATGCTGCATGATCGTGACTGACAGAGAAAATGCCCACGGGAGATGGCTGGTGTTCAATTTCTGAGGGAAGTCAAGATCTTCTAGAAGTAATTATTACCTACAGAAAAGCTGGCAGTACTGGTACAGCAAAGCAAGGGTTGCCTTGTCAAATATACGAAAGAATAAAAGGAAAGATGACTTATATGGTTCCCCAAACAAGACATTAGAGCAGAAACCACCTACAATACAGGCATCTTTATGTTAAACTTCCGGAAAATGGGGTTAGGTTTATCGTTGGGGCCAAGATTACGGTTGAGAATGGGGATACGGTTGAGGTTGACTTCAGGGGCGCGGGAATACAAGTCCTTCCTAGAAGTATGCACAGGGCCACCTTCTCGGCGTGCATGTTTCAGTGTCCTGTTTAGGCGGCCATAAGAGTCATCCTTCTTTTCACAGAATAACTTAACCACACTAGCTTCGCAGATTTATGTGGAGCCTCGGGCGACAAGCAGTCCCATCCACGAGCACTTTATGCAATGAGCGAGACACAGGCAGAAACTTTTGTTTCATTTGACGAGCTTCCGCTCAGTTATCGAGTTATCAGTGCGTCTGCGGCCGCCGCTGAGTCTTGCTTCCTGGGCGTGGGTCCTCGGTCTCCTGCAGCCAATCAGTGAACTGATTCAAAGCGACTGACTGCATTTCACAAGACGAGCTCGGGGCCAGAACGGATTAAACTCGTTAACCGAGGTTTTACTGTACCTCCTTGAGGGAGTTGGCAGGAGTAGGGGATTTATGAATACATTAAGACAGAAACAGCCCAGCTTTAATAAATAGTGCCAAACATGGGCTCTGAAACACGACAAAACGCTACATCATTATGGCCTGCGGACAGAAATCACATGAAAAAAAAACATAAAGGTACCACAGTGGCTTGCGAAAGGAGCCTTCTACAGTCAAGTCGGATTTGCATGTACTTACACCTCCCCCACCAACTATATTACAATGGTAAAAAAAAGAAAGGAGCAGAGGTGGGCGAGGTGAAAGTGGTTGACAAATTCTACACGTGCCACATACAAGATGGATCTCAGTAGTTAGCATCCGGTATGAGTGAAAAGCCCCAAAGGCCTGACGCTCGTTACTAAGTAGGACCAAGTCATTCCAGCATTTGGCAACCGTCCAAACCACTGCTACTGAAGGTGCATCGTGCCTGTTAACTGCGAGGAACCAAGGCGCTGGATTGAACTTGCACTCATTTCAGAGCCGCTTAAAAGTCCGTACACAGAGTAGCCACAAAGGTTTCAAGGCTTACCAGCATAGGCTGCAACAACGGAGTCCTCCATGTGCTGGTTGGCGGACGACATGCGTTCAGCCAACTTCGCCTGTTCCTCTGCCGTCTCGGCGACGAACTCAACGTCGGCACCACCACTGCCAATGCTCTCGTTGTCCTCCTCCTCTTCTTCCTCCTCCTCGTCATCGTCCTCATCGAAGTCACTCTCGTCATCCTCCTCCTCGTCCTCATCTTCATCGTCATCCTCCTCATCCTCTTCATCGTCATCATGACGACGTTGAGGGTTCTTGAGGCGGGCCAGGGCAAGCCGACGTCGTTTCCGGCGTGCCTTGCGGCGCGATTTCCTTGAACCTGAAATCAGGGCGGCGGGGAGAAAAGGGGTTTTATGACTCAGTAGAAACAATGCAGCGTAAAAGAGGTGGAACGCATGTCTTAAAATAAGCAACAAGTTTGGCAGATGTAGGCAAAGGTGTAAAATTTGGCTCTAGTCGAAAAAAGTCCTTAGAAAGTACAGGCAGGCAGGCAAGTAGCCTTGTTTGATCCGGAACCCCGCCGGGTGGGCCTCAATCCCGGCGGCGGGGAGGAGGAGGAGTCGGAGCAGCATATTCGGGAGGGGCTGCTCTGTCATCAAAACAGATTGAGAGGAGAAGAGATGGATCCACCATAGGGAGGTTTGGTGTAGCAGACCTTGGCCGCCCTGAGGGCGGGTGGGAATGCGGTCGAAAACGAATCTGCTGTGGTTCCCTAGAAAGTACAGTATTTTTTGCGTTTTTCGGCTGCTTCCGTCGTAACATTTAGAAAGTACAGTAAATGTTACGGCGGAAGCAGCCGAAAACGCAAAATATTCAGTTGTCCCAATTGTGAAGAGCTCGCGGCCTCGGTAGGAGTTGAAACCACGCCAGCAAGGGGAGGCTTTTGCGCAGCCAACGCTCTACCACTGAGCTACGAGGCTCACCACGCACCGTGAATTTAATCACACTTGGGTCGATTTATCCGCTCAACCTACTGATCCTATGGAATCAACCATTACTGATACAGCAGGCTGACTGCCCAGGTGGATCCCCCCCCCTAATAAGCAAAAAATATTAAAATACACATACTGCTGATGAGAGCGAAAAGGAAAGTTCCTGGAAGTAATTGAAAAGAAGTAGGTGCAATCGCTGGGACAAGTTTACCCGCCTGACGTTTCGAATTCCTGCCCTGCACAGACAGCACCAGGCACGAAGTACACAAGGAATTGCACTCGCTAGGCTACTGCATACCTAATTGCAATTAGCGACCCTCCGCTTCATCGAGGATGATTGCCATTTGGCGCGCTAATGGCATGCAAGCTAGTAATTGCTGAAATTTAATCACCCGTGTTAAATGTCGGCGTGGGGCTGGCTCAGCCATCTAGTTCACCCGCATTTGCAGGGGGATGGGGCCAATTGGACAAGGACGCAATATGCTAGCCCTAAAAACACAATGGATGGGATTATGATTGCGTTGGCGCTCCCCTTTCCATTCATTTAGCCCCACCCATAGAACACCTATTACCGTCGGTCCCCTATTACACCTTTAACTATGCTTTTTCACCTGAAAGGGGGGGGGAGTTCGCATACTGCATCCATGCTGCTAAGTGCTTTGGCCAAACTAAGTCTCAGCATCGAATATGACTTGGGGAGATCATTACATAATTACTCCCAACCAACCCCCAGCTCATGCGGCTGTCATCCCCCGTAAGACTTTCGGCCTCATCGAGCTTGGATGAGTGGCTGGGCCTCATGGAATGAGCCACGAGTTAAGAATTGACGTCATACCTATTTCCGCGTTCTAACTCTAACGCTTGTGCGTTTGCTTGCCCTCTCCCATCTCCGGTCTTCTTCACTTTGTCGAGACTGAGCCCAGCTGGGGCAGAGAGTGAGATAGATGCAACGCAAGTCTACTTTCACTAAAGTCCCGCGAAATTCACCGTCCCTGTAGTAACCTGTTGTGGAGTACACGGTGGACATAATCGAAACTGACGGTCAAACTGCTGTGTGCGTGCGACCAGAACAATCGACATTGGTTGAGGTCACCCAGCGAAGACCGCCAGAGCGTCGGCAAAGCTACTGTTCACGTCAGGCAGAATCCACCCCGCTTCGTCGATCACAACACCTGCATGGTAGGCCGGTGCGCGAGGACTCAAGTATGACTGGGTAGCGCGACCTGATGGGGGCACGTGGGGGCTGAACCAGGCGGTCGGCAGAAACATTCAACCAGCAATCCGTTTAGGCCTACCCAAAATGAAGCAGCAGAAGTGGAATCAACTGCAGAGCTGAGCAGCGCGAGTGGGAGGACAATTTAAATCAGACGAATCCATGGTTTCAACCGGTAGGAGAATACCTGAACGAAATACACAGCAATTTCTCATTTTTTCAGCTATCATCCAATCAACGAGCAGTGCAGTCCTCTGTGTACATTCAGCATCAACGTGCGAGGTCCAGAGACGGCTGGACACGCCCCATTCGGGATAGGCTTACCCGCAAAAAACTGTACAGAAAAAAGCAGAAGTGTTAGCTCTTACCCATTTTTAAGGTCCCGGATCGAGCTGCCGCGAGGGAGTTTGAGGTCTTGCGGTCACCAGCAATGAGACGCCACTTAAGTCCGGCCTCTTCTATGGTCTCACCGGGTGCACTGACCGCGTGGGAGGCGGGAGCGGTGAGTGGGGGCGGCGGTTTAGGTCGCTGGAGGACACCGGCAGCTGTCGGCTCAGTGTCCGCATCCGTCTTCTCCGCCGCTGGCTCGCGCGCGCTTTCGGTCTGCTCACCCATCGCCGTCGCCGCTGCCGCCGATGGTCGGTCATCGTCGCGTTCAAAGTCGTGGTTCTTTGCTTTCAATTCCCGGTAGAGGAAGAGCTGAAACGAGCGGGGAAGAGGGGAGGATTAATACTAAGTTGCCCTGCACAATTCAGGTAAGAAGTGGGAGGGCCCTGGCCTCCCATCTCCCAATTATTTATGGATAATACACCTGTCGATTAGCGATTGCTCGTTTGTGTGTGCGGCAACCGTCCGCCTTAAGCCAGAACGAAGTCACCGATCTTCCATTGGATAATTAGATCAGAGCAGGGAATGGTGCTCTCACGCGGTAATAAGACGGCATGTAAACGTGTAACCGACGAGTCGTCGCTGAGGCAAAAAAGGCCTCAATAAGTGACGAAGTGTCTTTCACATCTGTGCAAACTTTACAAAACGAAACTAGCCGCAGTCGAACTTTTGATTTTGCTCTTCACGCAAATCAGAATAAGGAAGCAAGCTAGTTTTCTTTAGAAACCCAGACGTCATATCGCTTTTAGATATCCAAATTTTCAAATCTGTAAGCTTCCATACCCTGAAGTAATTTTGGCAAGGGTAGGCAATTTAAGCCCCCTAGTCAGCACTGATCCTGTGACCATGTAAAACGGAAATACTGGCAATGGAGGATTTTAGGAGTGGGGCTTCACCACAGACAAGGAGGGAATTGTGCGCAAAAACATTAAAAAATTAGTAAATTTCTGGGCCTACATATAACAGCAAACTTGAGAGAGATATTATAAAAAATAAAAAAAGGAGTATTAATAAAAGGAATTCAAATAACAAAAAAACAATAAAAAACTTTGTGCATGTCTCAATTTGAATTTAGTAGTTAACAAATAGAGTTACTTCCCATAGCTATGAATTAATAAATCCAACTAGGTTAAGCTATGTATTTTAAACTTATCCTTAGCGACATTTTTATTCCTGTAATGTTCATATCAGCGAAATTAAGCAAAACCCGTTTGCCTTAGTCAAACGAAAAAACAAAAAATTTTCGTAAAAGGGTGTAAAAATCTATACTTAAAGTGTGGACTTTTTGCTAACAGTCATAACGGACACCAAAAGGACATTTAAGTGCAAAATTCGCAAAACGATTATGAAACGTTACTTTACTTGCGCTGATTCATTTACCCGTTTTATTTGCAAGACATGCTTTACGTACACTTAAAAATCGAGTTTATCCAGTTACGGCGGTTCCCGACGTTTGCGAAATGTTCTGCTATTCTATAAAAGTTAGTATTGCTAAACAACATGATATTACTTCTAATATGTCTTTTAATTTTTTAATTCGATTAAAGGTATTTAATATTACTCCTAAGCTTTGGACCATTTGTTGGCAACGGTTTGCGGGTGATTAGCAATCTTTCTGAAAGTTCGGCGTTTCATATCACATAGGTCACATACACCGTAAGAAGAATAAAGTTGTTCCGCGGGACAGATGAGAAGTTGGAGTGTTCATTCCCGCCTTATAAATTAGGGATAGCTCGCTGGTATGCAACCACCTGCCCCAAGTCAACACGAAGTTGCCGACAGTTCGTCCCAAAATCAGACCAGACCAGGGAAATGGTACTCTCAGGCGAAAAAATAGAATGCATGTCAGCGCGTAATCCGCAACCCAACGCGTCATCGCTCAGGCAGAGGCCTGACCATTTCTGACGGATAAACTAATCCAATTTGTGTCCGGCAGAAGACCAGTCTATGTTAATTGGCCTTGCTTGCTCACTCCGATCATGGTAGGCGAGAAAATGCGGTATGCTGTAAGAAGCTACAAAGAAACTATAGGGATCCCACGATGCGCCCTTTCGACTCAATTGTATCTCAAAGGTACTCTGGCAAAGCAGTACGATGAGTGGGTACGAAGGCCGATAAAGCCGTGGTCAGCGTGCCCATAATAAAGACAGGGGAGCAGGATAGGCGGAGGCTTACCTTGACAATCTCATCCAGGGCAGAGATCATGACGCGTTTTTTGGAAGAACACCCATCCCCGTCCAAATCCTCCGCGTCTTCATCCTCATCGTAGCCGACCTCTTCCACCAACTGGGCAGTGGCAGCAGTTCCGGTCTCCACTTGCCCATTCAGGTGGGGAGAGGAGGATGCCGTATCCGCTACCACATTCGCGGCCTCCGTGGGCACCTCCAGATGAACTAGGCGGATGCGGTTCTCTGAGCAGTGTTCACACAGGTTGGCCAACAGGCAGAGAATGAGCACGAGGAGATCAAAGCGACGGCTTGGCGGTAACTTCTCGGGCAAATGAAAGAGGCAGTCAAGAGTGGCCTCCAGCAGGCCCGGACAGCCGCCTAGACGATCGCTGGCGTACTCTGGAGAGGATAAACAACGCAACAGAGTTGGTAAGTTAACAGGTAGTCGTTGCCTAAGCAGTGGCAATGACAGGAAAAGGTACTAAGCGCACGCGAAGCAAGCTGTAAAAGGAGATGCTGTGATTTCTTATTGAAGCGAGTAACCCTAAAAGACCACGGGGGGGGCAGTGCGGCCCGACACTTTGTCGCAAGTGGGAGCAAGTCTTCGCGACTGTTGGCAACGCCCAAAGTAAATACTGTTAGCGTGCCGTTCGGCTGTCAGTAGCAAGAAACCGTCATGCGTGATCTGAATAGGTACGCACTCACCATCTCGTGTATTTCTCTCATACCAGCTGTAGGTTCGAGTCAGACCCATTCGAGACGAGATTGGAGGCCGTGGATGGCGTGACGTCAAGGCTCCGTCCAATGGGCTAGGATCCCACCGATGCGGGAGGTAATACCCCAAAGATCACATTTAGAAGGCACCACTAGCATAAGAACCATGTTTCAAGGCCATATACGAGTTATTTTTGCCAACCGACAATCTTTGAAGCCATGCACACACAGTCAGTCTGTCAGCTAGCTCGTCGAGGTTTTGTTAGAATATACTTAGTCCCGTTTGCGATGAAACCGAGAATAAGTCAGGTGGCGTGAAAGTCCCGATACGCGTTGGTTGGACATATATTCTACCCAGTGAGCCACGGCAATTGAATAAATGAATTTGGCGGATGAAGTATCACCGATCGGTTATAGGACTTACTCATTCCGGTCCGCCTCGTGGCTCAATCCCGAGTCCCACTAGCAGCCGCAGAAGGACTAGCATTATGGACAAAGGAACATGGGCCACGTCAATAATCCCGATCTAAATCGGCAAGAAAACAAGCCCGTAGCTCAATGGTTACTGTTAGACCGGTCGCGGGTTCGGGCCACGGGCAGTACACCACCTGGGGTGGGGTATGGCGGGCTGATGACGCCTGATAAACCAGAAACGGCGGTTCCAGTCTCCTGTGTCCTTATCGGCCACATCAATATGCTTTTATATGTACTTTCGCCAAAATAAGTCAAATTCTGACTGTCTGACGCGACTGTTTATAGAGGCTAAAAAGAAGGCACAGCAATAGCCCAGAAGTAGTGATACGCAGAATGAGTTCAGATCAGCCGAAGACCACAGCAATGACACACCACGTTACCTAAATAGGTGGGACGCGCGCGTAAGTACATACAGATATTAAGGTGAGTCAGCCACGTGGAAATGATTTGGCCATCTTAACCAGAAATGTGGAGGTGAATAAAACCAGAGGCCTATGGCGCAAAAGGTGCTAGCAGCGACAAGTGAGCATTAAAGGTTGCCATTGTCTTGGTCCGGCAGAGCTCCGAGACGCTAGCTTTTAGAAGACTTTTAACATGACTGAGTTTCAGCGATTTCTCTATCTCCCCCCAACCTCTTCAGTTCAACCAGATACGCTGACGAACCCCGACAGCACGAGAGTGGTCACCCTAGGCACGCCAGCAACTATGCCCAATCTACAGTGCAAAGATGAGCGACTAAATTCATGTCATGGACCGTGTGGGGAGGGGGACGGCGCCATGGGACAGACGGAGACTTACCGCCGTGAGAAACGTTGACAAAGAAGCGGAAGATGCCGAGTAGGCAAGTGAGCAGTGTTTGTTGGTCAGGCTGGTGTTCAACGGGGACGATTGTGGGTGAAGAGGCCTCAGCTGAATCCGAGGAGGCCGTGTTGCTGGCGGCGGCGGTGGTCGTGGTGGTAGTAGGCTGTACAGGAGGAGTTCTGTCGGAGGAATGGACGGCCTGCAACTTGGTCCATGAGGTTGAGGGGGGAGCATGACGGGGCAGACGGTAGGCACAGAGCCGAATACACTGGACAAGGCGATCAATCAGCAGTCTCTCCTTGAAGCGCACCAAGTGCGTCTGATTGTCCGGATTTAAGTATGTCATCTGAAGAAAAAAAGTACACAGCTGTCAGAAAAGTTGTTAAAAAAAACTTCACTAAAACCATTTATCAAACAGTATGCTGAGCCTGTAAGGGCTCCAAGGCTCAATGGGACATTCACGTTCCATAACCAGATCGATGAGGCCCACACTATAATAATGTTGCCGATCGCATCGTGGCGAGTGGGTCAATGAGTGTTACACTCTATCCACAATGACAAAATGCAGAGTAGTTGTCCGTAACCAGCATGCCATCCAATTTACCGAAAAATGGTTCTTCAAAGTATTTTGAACAGGATTGTTGCAGAATGCACGATATGGGCTACCTGCTTTCTCTATAGTAGAAGCAGGGGTGAGTTGATTGCTCGGGCACCGTGGAAGTTTGTGGCGTTGGGACAAGCAAGTAAGTTCGCTCGATACTGTAACCTCCTTCACGCCCGTTCATTTGCATATTTTTACGCGGTGAGTAAAAAGGTACTACGACGTTCATATCCACAGACAATCTTCTACAATTCTTCGAATATACTACAAATAAATCAGGGACCTTTCAACCATAACTCCCTCCTTAAATACATTAAAAAACTGTTAAGTCTTTTATGGATTTGAACTTTTGAAAACGTTCTCCGCAAGCTACAGGAAATTTATAACCTTCGAAATAGCTAAGAAAGCAGGAACTTTCGGTTTAACCCCATACAATAACACTGGTTCTAGCTGGTGGATTCCTAATCTTTGCCGAAATAGCACAAATTCTGCGGATAACCACTGTTCCATTGTTAGCAAGCTTTCATAAAGGGTCATTGCAGATAGCGTATTTATAAGCAATGACTGTTGAACAGGATAGATTTGGTTGCTACAGTTTGTTAATGACCATCATTTAAGTACCATATATATCAGCCTTATGCTTCTCTTCCTCTTTGGCAAAAAAAACACAAGCAGGGGGCTTTAAAGAGACGCACATTTTCTAGGAGTTTAGCGTAATAGCCAACGCGTTTGAGTTTGTCCAGGGAGAAGTCGTCCAGACCGGTGGGATTATTGCGGACTAGCAGGCGATCAGTGAAGCAGTGGGAGGTTGCCTCGGGTCGCAGGTCCTTCAGGTAGTCCACAGCATCGATGGCGACCTCGGCGACCGCATCTATACCACCATTGACTCGCAGTTCAGTCTTGAACCAGTCAGCGGACTTCCTTATGCCCAGGTTGAGGATGGCTTCGAGAACCAGATCACGCGCCTGCAGAAAAAAAGGGATTGAATAAAGGAAAAAGAAGATAGGGAGACTGGCGATAGGAAGATTCAGATGCTAGTTGGTTGGTTGGTAGCCCTTGTTGGATCAGGGGTCCCCGCCGGAGTCCAAACTGGTTGCAGTTGGAAGACGAAGAAAAGCCGCGACCTCAGCCGGCTCGAGCCAAAGGTCATCGGGGGTGAGTTGGGTGCCTGGCCGGAAGCTGCAGGCGAAGAGATGACGGCAGTCATGCGGTGAGACGCCACAGTCGGGACAGCTGTCGGGTACGGATGGGTCGAGCCGGTATTGGTACTGGCGAAGGAACATGCAGTAGCCACTGCGTAGCTGCGCCATGGTAGAGCGAGTCACCCTTGGGATGCTAGTAGTAACCAGTGTTATTTACTGGTCATGCTTAATTACTTGATATGCGCAGTTATGGTCAGGGGTTTCAGGTGATTGTTCAGGAAGTTTGGGATATAAGTGTTGGTAATAGAGGCATGGAGTTGGGTTTAAGAGTGCTAGACTAAGAATTCGGACCAGGGCATGGGGAGTGGGTTTAGATCTTGGTACGGCGAAATCAAGACTGATACAGCCGGACTTTCTGATGCCCCGGACTGTACCCCTCCTCTCCATGAATGATGATCTGTGGCAACCGATCTAAACAGCTCAACCTATACTCGCCAACAGCTAAGGAGACCGAAAGTCAAAGAACCGCTTCCAAGTCTTATTCACTTCCGCTCCCCTTCGATACCTCTAATTTGGCAAAGCTGCCGGGTCGAGGGAGCAGCAACATCGAGTTCTTGAGGTGGACGACGAAGAAACTACCCAAATCATCTCATTCGTCTTTCATGGAGGACCTACGATGTTTTCAGTGTGCACGGTGTAATTTGAGAGAAACTCGGTTTACTACTTCACTCGAAGAATGGTCCTCAAGGAGAGGGTAATCAACCACTTCCAGTTTTCGCCCATCTTCCACGCGTATGCATGCCTGCCCTACAAGTAACTAATAGTCTATCCGTCGGAGGATTACCATGCCAGAAACTTGATTTAGATTTTAGCGACCAAGGCCGACAACCTAGTTCTACAGCTATTCTGCCACGTCTATGATACCCCCGTGGCTAAAGTTGGTGCATCGGCTAACCGGGCATGCATTTCGCGTCTACGCGTACCACATCCCTGCCGACATTTCAAGCAACACGAAATAGATTTAACTATTACTATGAGGGACATGTTTTGCAGGAATATAGCAAGAAAAAAGGGGATTACATTGCGATTTATTTCCGGCAGTGGCTAAGCAGCTATATCGGCGGGGCAAAATTTCCGGCCGTGACAGATTCAACTCACGCCAGACCTATTAGTGTGAAGGAATCAACCAGTGAGTCGATGTGACGGAAGGGGCGGTTGTGTTCTATCCTACCTCAGGCGAGAGAAAGGTCGACTGGATGGTTAGGTCGGGAGCAGTGACTGACGTGGGCTGCTAATATCCGTTAAGGACAGTTTAAGTCTAAGGCAGTGATATCGTCTGTTTGATTCTATTCCATGAAGTAGGGGTGAGGGAAATAATAGTCAAGGCCCATACATGGTGCAGAGACGCTGAATTTCGCGTGAAGTAGTTCTAAGTGAAAATAGGCTTGCACCGCATCTATTGCACTCTCCCTTCCCTCGACAGCCTGCGCCAAGTGTCAAGACAGACACACACAGGCCGAGGAAGATAGTTTAGCTTTAAAAAGCAGAGAGGTTGTTGATGATGTGCCGTGACGTACCGTGAGTTGGCGATTCATTCGCAGATGACGAGTGTTCAGACCACCAGTTCCGGCAGCAGATGTCGAGCGAAAGAGACCGGAGAGGCTACTGCTGCTGCTACTGTTGGACAGACCGTTGCCACCGCTCTCCCCATTTCGTCTGGAGGGGAAGAGTGCGGACATGGCGGCGGATGCGGCAGCAGAGGCAGGCGCCGAGGGAGACTTGAGCAGGAGGAGGGGTTTGAGGGGACTGGCGTCAGTACTGGAGGCATCAGCCGACGCCATCGCAGCCGCCTTACGGGCCAGCCGCTGGCTCTGCTGATGGCCCACGCTCTCCAGCAGCTGCTGCACCTGAGAGCGGATCTGAGCAGCCTCCTTGTTGAGCCGTGCAGTCCTCGAGGCGCCGAAACTGGAGTACTTGGAAGTGGCACTCACAGCGCCAACACCACCGCCGGTCGCTGAGCCGGTTTCTGGGGGTGTTATTGCTAGAGGGATAGATAGAGAGGGATATGCTTTATTTTGAAAATATCATTCCGAGGAGGAGGAGGAGGAGGAGG
>JAYGXS010000006.1:20537927-20606693 GCA_036362985.1 Ligula intestinalis | reverse complement strand
AGGAGGAGGAGAAGGAGGATAAGGAGAAGGAGGGGGAGGAGGAAGGGGAGGAGGAGGAGGAGAAGGAGGAGGAGGAGGAGGAGGAGGAGGAGGAGGAGGAGGAGGAGGAGGAGGAGGAGGAGGCAAATAAGACGCAGTCCGCATCACAGTTACGAGGATACATAGATAGGAACGCCGAGGACAATAGAACTGGCTCGGCGACCACAATTAAATTCGACGTCTAGATTAAGAGGTACGCAAACGCAGCATCCAACAAAGTAACAATAGCACAGCGGAAACTTCCGGTTAAGCCACAACGCTGAAGAAGCCAAAGAACGCATTGAGAGGGTCATGCAATAAATAACCTCCGCGCTGTCATCAGACAAAATATTGCCCTTTTCGGGGAAAGCAAAGACATTGGGTGGCTGGACCGAATCCTTTCCTATCTTCGGCTTGCAGGAGGCGACGAATGATTGCCACATATGGACCCTGGTTCACCTCTAAGGCATTATGAGAACTTGCTACCTGTTTTTCAGCGATCTACTGCTATAGCACCATCCAGTTGTGAGGCCATACACACGACAATTTGGCCGTTGAAGTTCGAAGAAGTTTACCACGTGCTTTACAGAACAGTGGTGCAGTATCCTTGCGCTGTACTCATCGCACTCTCTTTCGCACTCACAGAGTGGCCTCGGGCGCAGGCGCGGTGTGAGCCTGCACCTACGCCAGCCACCACCTTCCCCCCGCGCCATGTTTGGCAGTTGCCATGGGAGCGCTGCCCCCACTAACACCTGCTGCGCCCCGTTCTAGCCTCCGCGTCCGTCCAGCGCAGTTAGGGGGCAGAACACACACAGAGAGACACAAAAGTGCATCATCGCGTTATAGCCGGAGCAAGAGCGCTTTCGTCGTGCAGTGTGTGCGCACACGCGCACGTGTCTATGCCGCCCCACCCCATCCCCACCCTCTAGCAGGTAGTGCAGTTTTCAAACGACCAGCCCCCGCTAACAACAAATTAGGCACGACATCTCAGCCGATTGGTACAGTATCGTCATTGGGTGAACCAGCATAGGGCCGTCGTAACTGGCTAGTAGCGCGTCGTCGTCGTCGGCGCTTTCACAACACGCACACACACGCGTCCTCCAATCGGCGAAACCACCACGCCCTTGTGACGTGAATTGGTGGGCAGGGAAGGCGCAGCGAAAGAGAAGAAAGCGAGCGAGCAACTCCGCCGCCTGACTCCGTTGGAGAATAAATGCCTCCGAAAGTTCACCGCAGTAATGATCGTAGGCTGGGCTCGTGGCAGCACACGACGACGCGGTGGAATTACTCTTTCTCTCCACTGAACTTTAATCGAGTTCTTCGTCGTCGTCTTCGCCGTCGTGGTGGTTACGGTTTTGTTACATGACCAAGCGAGAGCGCGAGTGCACACACGCAACTTGGGGCATCCATCCATCCATCCATCCACCCAGACGGACGGACGGACGACAACAACAGACATATAAAGTAAGTGAAGCTGGCTTAAAAAGAACTTGCAACTCATGTTTTCGTAAGAGAAAGGACAGAACAATGTTCTAGAGCAATTAATGCTGCAGCAGAGTGAAAAAGTTCTCGCGTGAGATTAGTAGTAGCAGGTAGATTTTGAATGTAGATGTTGACAAAGCAGCGTCGGCTGGGGTATTAGAAATTCTGGGATCTCCTGGGATTAAGGCTGCGACTCATTTCCAAAACGGACAGATGGCGAAATCTCTACTGCGACTGCATGTGCTTGTAATTGGATTACTTGGACTTTTTTTAAGAGAATCACAGAAAAACACTCCCAGACGGCACAGGCATTTTTGCTGATAAAAGGGGCCCTCTTAAGATTTACTGCTATGCGATATCAATCGAAAGCTCACACAGAGAACATAGGCTTTCTGTGGTCGGTAGACTATGAAGACACAGGCGCCCCATATTGTCTCTTCCTCAATAGGTTAGCGGAAAAGTACATTTACACGGTAGGGTAGCCCCAATAAATGGTGATTGTAAGACGGGATATACCACCAGCCCCCTATCTCCCTGTCAACTTTCACCGGTGTTCTGTTGTGGAGCACTCATAATTGTGCAACGTACTTACGTTCCGTGGATATGTCCACGTTAGCCTTCAGAAGCCAAGTCAACAAACACGTGTTTTGGTTGTGTCCTGGGCATCAGCCAACTCCTCTAAAGAAATAAGTCAAGAGGTGCTAGCAACGACCGCGGCAGTGCATATACGACTAGCGAATTCCAACCATTCTTGTTAGAAGACGCTAATAAAAGCGCTCAGTCTTCCAGGTGATAGAGGCCGACTTCAGGGGGATATGCACAAGCTGTCGTTAACTCCTTGATGATAGCGGTTCATTTCACGTAATTGACAGCGATACTTACACCCTTCCCTGCCAGCAGGGCATATTTTCATCATCTATGTAACTGCATAGGCCTGATGACGAATTACCGAAAACATGTGTTTGCTGACGCAACTTTTACAGTTAAAGAATATTCCCTTTCGGGGTTGCGTGAGTCCCACCTTAATGAAATGTTCCTGACCATCTGGCGTATGATCAGATTTGTGACGTTTCTGTGACAGAAAATAATAGAACTACTTCCTGAGCAAACTCCGAAATGATAGGACGAGGGAGCCTATAGTTAATTTACCCGTCTTTGTCGGAAAATAATTGGAAACCCTCATCAAGCTGATAAAGGCGTTCGCACCATCCAAGGGTAGTGACAAGAAACAATAGATTTGCTAGTTACCACATGGCGATTAATATTGGTGGATTTACGCTCATCTATCGATTACGGTCCCGTTCTGTCTTGGAGTTCAGTCTCGAGCCCCACCAGTAGCTAGCAATTTAGGTAAAACATTATAAACCGGGAGACCAGAATGACCATTTCTTGTTTATTAGCCGCCAGCAGTTGTCCCTTGGCTCTGCTGGCAATGTTCACCTGCATAAAGTGACCACTGCCTGCAAGCCAATGAGGCCGCCGGGAACAATGCTGAAACCCTAAACTATTGTGGCAGAGGAATGCAAGGAGACACACACACACACACGCATCTTCGATATTGGTCCTTGTCATTCCGATTCAGCGCGCCACGACTTAATCGGACCCCTAGACGGTCCGATGGTCATGAACTTGTCCGCCCTGAATGGACTCGTGGAAGTTCAAGGACACCCAACAAAAAGAACAGGCTACCTCAACGTATATGTGGACCCCAGAACTTTGCCCCCGCACCCTATCGTTTAAAGTATTCGTTAAATATCAGAGGTGATTGAAGACGAGACTGGACGCAGCAGCTGATCGAGCATCTGGCCGTCTACACGCCTCATCGGCGTACTGGTTCCTCCATCCAGGGTTGCAAGAAACGGAAAACTATCCCATTAGTTGGAAACTTACAAAGTCACCTTGACGTTATCATGTCGATCTAAAGCAAGAAATGGATTATGGACCTTATGCTTGACTCGTTTGTGTTACTTGAGAACGCCTACAAAGTGCGCCTCCACATCCTCAAAAACTGGGGTTTTTACGATGACTGATTAAGAAGCTTATGCTGACATCGATATTATTGTTTGCGTATGAGCCCCATTTTCACTAAAAAACTATCCTTCAAAATGTATGAGTACCGGCCCAGCCTTCTCAGATGACAAAAGATTCTGTTTGCCAAGAGGAGCACAGTGGCGAGCGTCACGCGATCGCTGGGATCAAGACGGTAGTGAATGCAGGAGCTGCAAATTAATGCAGGTATACGGTCGTATGACAACTTCATTCTATAAATACCGCGCAGCTTGTTCGCTCAACACTCACTACCTGTGACTGGCTCCGATGATGGATTCGGGTGAGGGTAAACAATTACAAATATATAGACAATAAGTGCCTGAATTCTGAAACGTTATGACGCGCATTCAGTAGATCCTAGGTGGAGAGGTGAAATTGGTCGGGCATACGTTTCATCCAAATGTACACGCAGTACAGTACAGACGATCAAGCAAGTTAACTGTAGAAGCGGAAGTAAAGTCACCGATGAAGATAGGGCACATGTTCGTCCGGTTGCGTCTGGAAGCTCAATCTAGAGTAGCACATGCAATCGCATAACCAGTAATTATGCATAAGGATGAGCACCGACAAAGAAAAGAGAGATCGGAATGGTTATTTTGGCTTGCTAGAGGTCTTCAGTCAACCTTGTCCAATCCCAGGCGTACAAGAACCGAGACAGGCATCTAGCGTATCCTGATAGATGGATGCACCTCCATTGTAGTGAATATTTTCCATCGCCATACGGGTTCGAATATGTGCATATGCCCCGCTGAGCACAAATATAAAGTATTATTGCGGACAGGCGCTCATCGATCAGTTACGGAACTCACTCGTTCCTTTGTGCCTTGAGGGTTCACTTTCGGGCCCCGAACACGCCTGGGGTTCGGTATGGCTGGCTGATGACAGTCAATAAGCCAAAAATGGCTACCCAAGTCTTCCGTGTCTTTGTCAGCAATGTCCTTCTGCCTATAAAGTATTCAGATTGGTGGTTTCGCGACAGATACTCTCCGCCCTGGTAAGAAAATAAGACCTGTTCCAGACACGCTGAAAAAAATTACATCAGTCGAGTTCGCAATAATTAGCAAAGCCTACGATAAAAAAATTCATGCAGCTAACAGACACAGGCTAATTGCATTAAGCAAAAGGCATGCCCTAATGGTAAATCACTGACAGCCTTGTGCAGACGAAGGCTATTTGAAGGAGGAAATTAGACCGAAAGCAGTCGTAACCTCGCGTTCGAGAAGTTTGGCGAGTGATGACATTCGTGGACTACTAGTTTTTTTTTCCTGTTAATAAATTCCAATAACCCAAAATTGGTCCGTTTCGCTAAAAAATGAGAACCGTAGAGAAGAAGAGAGGGCAAACCTCACACAGCCAACAGATGCCGTCGTAAGATATCTGGCGGTCGCGTCCACACGGACGCCAAATGTGCAATGGGTCATTCAAGCACGTCTCACCCGAACTCCTGTTGGCGGCAGACGACCAATGAAGCAGACTACAAGCCGTCCCTGGCGGAGGGTTCAAATAGATCCCACCGCGCGTGCTCGCCGAGCTATGAGCACAATGCAATATTTGCCTTCCGGCGCCTGGTCTCGATCGCGGACAGAGGGGTGTGTGAGAGCGGCGACTTCGAGTAGCAGTTAGTGTGTGAACGCAATTAACCGTCAGACACGCACATGCACGCGCGCATCCGCGGATCGATAGGAATGGTGCGCACGTGGGGCTCATGTCTGTCGGCGAGGTGGCAAGATGGATGGGCTGACAGGCGCCACCAACGCGGGCTAACGCCGCCGCCGCCAGGCCTCGGGTCAGGCCGATCTCGCATAAATAAAGCGCGCGCAGACAAGCGCAGGCTACCAGGTAGAGTACATGCGACCCCCGCCAAGGGGGGGGGGTGGGGGGTAGGCTAGCGCCAGACCGACGGGCAGGGTCGTCATCTGCCGTCGTGCTGACAGGCTCCATGTGCGCGTTTCTCTCAGAGGAAGACAGCGGGGGGAGAGGGGAAGATGAAATTGATACGTGGGGTGGGGGGGGGGGGGGGTGAGAGACACGCGACTGATAACTGTTGACTCCTCCCATGTATGTGTGCCATTTTTTGGTCCACAATGAGTGTAGCTGCCGCAGAATGCCGACACTAAGGAATTACGCAACTTCGTTATGTAGAAAAACGACATGACCCTGTTTCGAAATTTCACATTCACCACTTACTTTACAGATAATAGCGACACGAGACTAGCAGAACTTGTTGACGTCATACAAGTTCGCGACCTCTTACTCAACTGCAAACGGTCATTGCCTATTAGTAAAATAAATTAACTGTACTTCGGGTGACCACCGGGCGCCTCCTACGATTTGCGGAGACTGCTGCAATAAGGGGCGCATACCTAAACTCTGTAAGCAGCTGGATCACGTGATCAACCTCGTATTGCTGTTGTAACAATCGATAAACCGATTTACTCTCAATCCCCCTTATGCTCGACTGCTGTCCTGTCCTTTGCCTCCCCCCATCCCCCTTCAATCCCGCCTGATACGTTTTCATTGTAATGTCACCTGCCTTGCTGTGATAAGTCTCTCCCTCCCCCCGCCTCTACCCCTCACCATGCACCCACATCGAAGTCTGATGCTCAATTGGACAGTTAATTCATCTTATTAATAGGCAATGACCGTTTGTATTTGAATAGGTCGCGAAATTGTATGACGTCGATAAATTCTGCTAGTATCTTGATAATTGCCTTGTTCAAACTTCTTCCGGGTAAGCAATGTTTTAATTTACTATGTGTTTAATGGGGGTGGGGGTCGGCAGAATTGAATAATTTATTGGACCCAGTTTTGAAATACTAGACGTCCTCGGTGGGATTTAAATCTACGACAAGAAGCGGTTGCTTCAGTAGAGCCGACTGAACTATGGGGCTCCTATCTGGAGTCATACGTTTAACCAAATGTGGGTCAAGTGACGAGTCCAGAATAAACCCATTCTAGAAATAGTATAGTAGCAATTTCGAGCTGTGATAATGAGCTGATTCAAGGAGAAACTAGGGACGCCAAAGGAATGAAAGTAACGTGTGCGCGTCATCGGACACGTTTATGACCCCCAGGCTGGTAGATATTGCATTTAAAGGCAGTTAAATCGGTCGGTTGATAAAAAAAAACGATAAAACTTGTGCAGTGGCGGATCTGGATTGAAGAAACTTAACCATGAAATCGTAGCCCTATTCGAGGGACATCTGCTTTACCACCAGCTCATTCATAGTGTTGCATCCTGACCGAGAGTCATAACAGGCGGTAAGTACGGAGATCTTCCGCCACCACATCATGAACTACGACACCAGTTTCGCAAGTGGGCGCGAAGAAGAGTAAAAATTCGCGCACAAGCGACTGTCTTTCCGAATACACGATCGGACTGGAGGAAGGGCATTAAGTTGGAAGAATCGCTTTTGAAAGAGCACGCACGGAGTACCGACGAAGCTGCCACCTCTAGCCAGCTACTGCTAAGTATCTTGAGTCAAATACCCGCCAAAATGACCACGTTAGTGACCTTCGTTAGCAGGGCGCACTTGGACAATGGATTTTCTACTTGAGGTGTAGCTGTATAGCCGGCTCAAGACGAGGATAAAGAAGGAGCTATGGGCGGGTATGCCCCTGTGTCATGCCAACCTTGTCCCTCATACCTCCTTATCGACCTACAATCAGGCTACTCTGACGGGAAAAGTAACTAATACTAGTTTAATCGGACGGCTAAGCAATGCGTCCGACTATCGGCTACCCGGTGTACTGGCGGTAAAATCTGTCCACCCGGAAGGAGGACCTTTGCTTTACGCATGAGCCTAGGAGTTGGAGTCAGTTGCTTCCATTCGCCGCCCGAACTTGGTCTTGACCCGGCGTAGCATTCAGTGAAATCCTATTCCGTAGTTATTGAAGTTTATTTAACTTCGGCTCCTTCAGCCCATGTGGTCTTGTGTCCGCCTTCCGATGGACTGTTATCGTCCACGGCTGTGTCGATATCTCTACGCGCTGTCTAACAGACGATTTCCCCCGACCGACAGATTTACAAAGATAGCCAGAAAATCAAAATTTCATGCTCTCCCATTACCAATTGGCTGACAGGCTCGAGCAGTCGGTGGGTATATGGGCCAGGGAAGGAAGTGGAGTGAAGTCGGCACTAGAAATTCATCCCCTCGAAAAATCGTCCAAAATGCGAAAAGTCGTAGTCTGGAAGGTTTCCAACTGACAGCATAAGCTGGTCCTCCTCTCAGAACACAGAGCCAGGTTGCAATGGCTCCTTAATCAAGTCTTTATGAAATTAACGCATGTGGTATCAGGCCGCACTTACTGTGTCCTGAGGACTAGTTTTTGTGGTTCAAGTATAGATAGGCTGGTTAGCTTTGTCAACCACCTCTGATCGTTTTGACATTGGCAAATGAGGGTGGAGCGTTTTAGATGCTGCGTAAGTCCGCCTCACTTGTTAACTCACAAGACAGGAAGGCTGCGTCCAGCATGCTGTAGAGCACACGTTGAAGGTCATCGCGCGTGACGGTTGAAAGCTCACGTGTCCGCAATCAACTCGACTCAAGCATGTGTCCGCGGTCGGAATGAAATGGATGAGGGAAGAGAGCAAGAGTGCAAAATATGTATCGCAAATGTACCTCACCTTAGACACGCAAGTCACCTACGCTGTGCCCACTCCCTGGCACAGATAGTGGAGGTCATCGTTCACAACCATCAAACCGTAATGTTTCATACTAACGCGCGCTGTAACTGTGCCTCTGTGTGGAATAATATTTACTTTACTTTTGCGTAGGAGACTGCCCCTCGCCCGCCGTAGCGCCCTGACTGACCCTAGACAAGTCCACCCAAAATCTGCTAAACACAGCCTTCTGGTTTACCAAAAAGCCACCTAATCCGTGGCTCACTGAACAGCGATTGTACGGTACGGGTTGGGTGCAGGAACAGCCGTTATTTAATGACCTTTATGATTGCTGTGGCAATCGGCTCTGCTCCGTTCGCACGACTGCCCGAGGCTTGTCCTCTCCCGCACGCATGCATAAGAAAAAGCCTGGTTTAGAAGATACGGCCTGGGGGGATGGGGTAAAAGCCCTCTATCCACCTAGTATTCAGATAAGCAGAGAAGTACAAAAAAGAATGACAAGCGAACGAGACTTTGAGAGGTTGCTACGCCGCCGGGCTCACCGCCGCCAACAGCACAGATAGCTGATCGCGTGCACAAGAGTAAACGCACAGATGCTGAAAAAATAGGAGTCTGATGGAAGTCGCGGTCGAATTTGCGCAAACACGCGCCCTGGGTAAGAATGGCTTGGTTGGCCTAACCTAATATGGCTATGCGCCAAATTCTGGGGATATTAGGTTACCGACTAAGAGTACAGTTCAATTTTATGTGAGGGTTAGTGTCACAAGACGCGGGAATATTTAGCCTTCGTGAAATTTAATAACAGAGCAGGGCGTTCCTACTTGCGTGTCTGGTTTAAGCGGCAATGCAAGCCGTCCGTACGGTGTTCTCTGCTCAGAGACTGACAATCCTCACAGAGTTAACAACAGAATTCTGGTGGGAAGCCGAAATCCGTCTTCGCTTTGCTTCGGGGCGACGGCTGCGGAAATACGCAATTAATTACGGTGGGAAAGAGGCGACATTGACACGCAGACAGTAACCATGGCAACTATGACGGTTTTATTTCACACAGACAGCGGAGGAGGGGGTTGGATCAGAACTCGTTCCAAACATGTCAGAAATTACACGGAGTAACAGAAGGCAACGAACTACTGGAGTTTCCAGTGTCCTCGACTTTCCTGTTTTTTACCCGAGGCCTCCAGCAACAAGGACTGATACAGCACTTGTACGGAAAGTTGTCCACTGAGACAATATTTTGAAGTCGGTGGATGCAGAATATTCAAAGCACGAGCGGGGAGGCTGGTTTGAAGACATGATGGGTTTCAAACAAAGAGCAAGTAAAACGAACAAGCCAGTGACAAACAAGTTAGGTCACATTGATACCAAAAATATCGGTACAATTACCATCCTACGAGCTTAACACGAAAACATTGTGGTTCCAGCTACCATGCGACCGGTATCGGCATGGACACTTGAAGGACTGGCTTCAGTCACACGAAGTTCACGTCGTCAAATTGCTGGTTACGGACATTAACAATCACACCGCTCACCTCTAGCAGACAGTGAGCTGTTGTAGAAAAGTCTATCGGAGGTATCTTCTCACGACGGATAGGACCTCACCAATCGTTCACTGGACTCAGTCGTCCCGGTATGCCCGATCTAGAGACGCACAGAGAATCACATAGCCAGTAGTATTGTATACAGAATGAGATTGTCGAGACGCTTCAGGGTTTACAAAACCTGGGGTTCGGTACGGCTGGCTGACGAGGGCTGATAAGCCAGAAACGGTCATCCCAGTCTCTTTTCTCTTTGCTGGCAATCTCAGTTACCCTAACAGTATACGCCAAGTTTAAAACCCAGCAACTTTATCCTGTATGCTGTACGAAAAAGTAGCCCCTCTAAGCACTGGTCAGCTCAGGTCTTTTTTGACTCTACAAACTTTCTGCAAAATGTTCATCTCCCATGGCCTCCTGCCACGCGCCTGATGACATCAAACAGCGAGGGTAAGGAGAAGTCATCGAAGAGCAAGCAGATATACACAAATGAACGTACTGTTTGGCGCGCAGAGCAGCTTCAAAAGAACCGCGAGCGATTCCTTGGAGAAGGTTTCCGGATCGCGATCACGAGAGAGGACGAAGAAGAGTCCGGCCGCCGTAAGACCCAGGCTCTGCAAGGAGAAGGAAGGTTGTGAAAAATCCAATACAACAGGGAATGTACAGTCAAAGCGCATTCGCGCAAACCTCTAAGTCAGTCCACAGAGGACCGTAAAATCCACCACTGAAAGTGAAGACTCTAAACGCAAATGGGAGGGGGGTGCTGGCTGCGAAAGAAAACTGAGTTGTTGTAGCCGGAGCGCACTCTACTTTTGGGGTATGTCATTCCTAGGGGAACGCGACGCTGGGTCGGATAATATGCGGTAAAGATAACTTATATGGCTCCCACCCCCGAACACGGGAACAGGAACACTCCACCCAAGTAGTAGAGATAATTTCAGAAGGGGAGTAAATTATCCCATGTCCTAACATAAACCAAAAACCGTAGCCCTACCATACCACGCCGTCAGAACTGGTATTTGAACGCCGACCCACAGATACCATGCTCAAATGAGTCATTAAAATCAAAGATGGATTAAACCCCACTGAACAGTCTGTTGCTGTCGTGTGTTGCAACGCATGCATCAAATGTTCTTGCAATTATACAGGCTAGACCACAGGAACGCTGGAGCTAATCGTTTATCATTAAAAACGCGCCCTTCTAGTGTGCAGCAACTTCCGATCATACCCCCCCCCCCGAAAAAAAGAAGTCACTCGACCAACTGCGTACTCCAGGAGATAAATGCTCAAACTGCGAGAGCAAGACAAGTCGTGAGTTGACTGAATCTTAGACCATTTCCGACCGACAAAAAACATTTCCAATAGATATCAGACACCTGCCACACCATACCAACATGCCCAGTAATGCAGCTACTACCAGACTGTCTTTTCGTTGGTCAAATCGCTCAATAAACACTGCCTGCTTTGTCGTTGCGGTCGTGTCTGACTGCCACGCATGTTCAGTAGTTCTGTCAAATATACACACGCTGTTCCTGTGTTCGAAAAATCTTCTCCACTTCAAAGTGCGCGGCTCGGAGTTTCATACCAGATCTTGATCGTCACACAAACACGAATTCCACTCTGTTGTTTTAGACAAACACAAACAAACCGGTAGAATTAAACAGCTACTGGACTGGTACTGTTCAAAATGACCTTTGCCTCATACTTGGGTCCGCATTCAGTGTCGACGCGATCACGAGGAACAAGCATCGATTTGCGCAAGATGGTTTGATAGAGAGCTGCGTACAGTTCAAATGCATGCACCCAGGACCATAAGACGGGTAGGCTCGAGTTGAGGAAAATCGATCGGGGTCTACAAAATGTCTCGAGAGGACTTCCAGTTTTGGCGCTTCCGACAAAGGCAATGGCTTAAAATTCAAAAAAGGTGTTTCGAGTTCGGCTCACTATGCAGATTCGGTAGCGGTGAGTGGGTGTAGAGTCATAATTTGCCGTTGAGATAGCCTTCTGCTAGGTTGACAGGACCAGCATACAAAAGTAAGTGTCAGAAAGGTCGGAGAAACTAGAGAAAATTTCGTCCAGACAAACCTACTGGTCGACGGAAACGTAATGATCACACACACATATATCGCTCAGACAGACAGCATTGTAGCCCATTAATGTGCTGCTAACAATGCCTGCGGAAACGCTACCAACAGAACAAATTCCCCCATCCAATATTAACGCGCACGTTCCCAAACCGTGCATTTCCTACCTGAATGTCCTGGAACTTTCAAGTGTTGAACCCCGTCCGTCACAATGATTAGTTTTTGCGCCGTATCGAAAGAAGCAAAAGCCCCATTGCGTTGGTGGCATATACTGTTAACAGGCGTGGCTTTATGGCATACGCACAGGCAGCATGCAAATGAAATAGGCAGACTCTCGAATGTATCCTTTTTTGAGGTGGTAGCCAAACGCTAGTCAAGCCCTTGTATTCCCATTGTGAACGTACTGTCAAAAATATCAGTTGGGAGGCTGGCAACCCAACGCAAACGAAAGCAAGTAGCAAACAGGTACGCATAGGTTTTAAAGACGGGGGAACGGTGAGGGGGGTGGAGAGTGATTCAAGCTAAGTTTCATCAAAAAACCCGAGGTTCAGGAGGTTGAGGTCGGTGACAGATGGACTGACTGCCTAACCAAGATTTCTAACTGAACTGACAGTGGTGCATGGTTCCAAAGAGGTAAAAGATGGCTTCTGATTACGCACATTCTTCGCTACGAGATTCAGTCTTTCCGGACAATAGTTCACATCCACTAACTTGAGTGACATGGAAGCCTGTTGTTCATGCTCCGCTAAAATAAGCAAGCTTATACTGTCTACTAGCGCTTGTATAAACCAAACATGAAACAATCCTACGTAGGATGTAGGCTGATTAAAGGAGGATTACAACGTGGGCCGTTGAACCGCAACGGAACCGCGACAACAGTCACGTCAAAGGCCGACAACTGAGCGAGGATTATGACGACAGTGATGGGGATTATAGTGCAAAAGAGGCGGATAAGACGGAAGTGAGAATAAAGTGGCCAACGAGGAACAGCTCGAATAGGGAATTCAAGAGCGAAAGAAACATTAAGCCCCGATTAGACAACGGCTGAACTGTTATTAACCCTCCGAAGACACTTTAGCGCATCTCTGATGTCTCAACTGGGACAAGAAGGTTTCCATTACAAAGAAAACAAAAGGGGAGGGCAATACGAGGCCACCAACAGCGAGAAATACGAAGGTAAAGGCAAACGCAGATGATGCAGATAGGACATTTAGCGAGGACCGCATGTCATGACTTAAAAAGTGTAACAGGCAATCCCTGACTGAGCAAACGCTAGTGAGCTCAGACCGCAACCTGGTAGGGGGATAGGAATCGCGTAACACAGCAGAGCCCGAAGCAAAAATTCCAGCGTCCTGACCCTGACTCTAATCTTCCTGAAACTTAGCGCAAGACCACTAGCATAACGGGAGATCCCTTTCCTGTGACCCTACAGTATGCACAGAAAATATCTAACCGATGAATACGCCTGAAATACGCTTTCGTGAGGCTATAACACTAACTTGGGGGAAACATGATGCTCGGTTAATTAGTACACCACGGCGGGTGTGTTGGCTGTTAGTCGAGCACCTGCGGTAATCGAATTCAAATGCAATTTCATCGATCGACTTTCGTTGCTTTCACAAACTTAATCAATAAGCTCGAGTAGGAATGCACAAACACATCTATTCCTTTTAGTCGCGATGTGGGTAAATTACCTCGGCTTGAAATTCCGTGACTGCAGAAACAGACTAACATCCGCCTGCCACTCACAGGTAATTCATAGGTCTAAAGGCATCTTATAGGCTTCTTCAATAACTACAGGGTGTATATGCGTGCCATGGAGTTCGGCAACGTAGAAAAAAGTTTAAATTCGCGGAAAAAAAGTGACGAATGAACAGACGCTTTCTTTTATTTTGCCGGCAACAAATCATAATAACAGCAAATACATAACTCCTCCACCACTGATGGCAAGTAAACCGACAAATCGATACCAGCACCATAGAGGTCGTTCTCCGCTACACTTGGTACTTGCCAAGTATAAAACTCCGTTTTGTGCTCGATATGTATCTTTTCGTATACCCCAAACACCTAGAACACGTCGGGGGCCTTTGGAGGTTGGCGATAGCCGATCAGAATGTCTCACCAGGCGTTTCGTTTTATTGCGGTGTGCATGCCGCAGCGTTTCCAGAATCCACGACACTATCGAAGTAAATGATACTCCGTCCGTCGGACACAACAAGGATCACCATTACTTCGGACGGCAATGAGGAGAGGGAGGGGTGAGGGCGATAGCGACATTGGCTCTTCCTTACTGTTTACAGGAAAGCCTGGAGGTGGACTCGCACGCCGGTGCTGGTCACGTATTCACACCAGTCACTAGTGCTATGATCTAGCTGGTTCCCCATTAAACAAACCTAACTCGTGACAGTGTCAAACACGCAGGCAATGCTATCTCATTCAAGAAAGGCGACTGAGGTATTTGAACACGTTCTCCGTCGTCCGCCCCACGAGCTTTGCTATGCTGCCCTCGACCCGGCGCCTTCTATCTTCGGTGTCTATTGCTGGAGAAGAGACTGGGTGGAGCTCTCTAGATCCGCTGCCACCAATCGTCACGCATGGAGAGGTACCGTCCATGAAATAATTGAGGCCGGCTAGATCAGGCATGATCACAGCCGTAACAACTACAAGTAACTAATGCTATCTGGCTGCTGATGGGGTTCAAGAATGAGATCGAAGGCAAAGCGGGACGAATGAGTGCCGTTAGCGATCGGCGAACGTTAATCAACGAGTGTCAACAGGGCAGTATCGCAAGCGTACTGGCGCAACCTACCCTTTCACTAGAGGAAGGCTAACCACAAGTACGTAGAGAACGCACGAAAAAAGACTGTAGACTAGACAGTAAGAACACCAACAAAGCAAATTCCCAATTTTGCCGGGCCAACTGAAGGAACAAAAACATTCTTAGGATGATCCACAGATAGTTCAGAAAAAGAAAATGCGATCGTTAGAACAAGAACTTTCTTTTGTCCGAGGTCTTGGATTCTCTGCCGGAATCATTATCAGACACAATCACAGATAAAGGTTTTGGCTGGAACAAAACATGAACTGGACGGCATTTTTCGAGTTTAGAATCCAAAAATGTGTATTCCGACCTAATCTCGGGTTAGCGGAAATACTTCCTTAGGCATGAACTCTGATAAGGAATAAGAAATAGACCAAAAAATACCAAAAAAAACATTGTTAGATGCGCATTGAACTTCTAACCAACAGGTTACGAGTTCGAGCATGTGGTTGCAAAAACTGGGGTTGAATATGGCTGGCTGACGAGGGTTAAGAATCCCGAAGTAGCCATTCCAGGCTCCTTGAGCTTCATCAGCAATCTCATGCTACTAATAGACATGTCATCGGAATAGAGCGACTGCTCCTAAAGCTATGAGAAATAAGCCAAAAAGCGAGCAGTGTTGGTAGCACTAGGTAAAATTTTGGGGAAACTAGAACTGATTATTTCGGATACCCGAAAGAAGTCTCAAAGCTAGCCGGTCGTTAGTTTCCGAGAACAAACAGAACGCGATTGTGGCTGGGACTTTAGATGTCCGGTAGATCCGGTTCAGTAAGCACTCCGCCTTCTCATATCACATTTGCAATCGCCGCGATTTCGGAAGCGGACTGGCAAGTCACTATCGCACCAATTTAGACCCCCACGGTGATTGCGGAAGCTGCGAATTATCCTGCGCATGCGGTCGCGTAGCCGCTGCGTTCTATAAATACTGCGTGATCTGGGTATGCATCCTCCTATTCTGCGGTCATCTCTGATGAGGGCTTCAAGCCAGAATCCGAAACGTCAGGCAAACTACGGTAGCTCCCCAGATACCTTCTCAGCAAAGCCCCCCTGACCCGCTTGGACTTGACACGCCAAGAATCGTTGTTTGGAAGACTGCTGACTGACGGGATGATTCGGTAACTGGAGGAGTGATAGTCAGGTAGCGAATTCGAATCCTATAACACCCGAAAGCGTTGCCGGCAGAAGCGACTAGGCGGGTTCTAGGAAGCAATTCAGGAGTAGAAGATGCGATCACCGGAACAAAAGTTTGCTTGACGTTTTGGATTTTGGCTTGAAGCCTTCATCAGAGATGACCGCAGAGTAGGGGAGGTACAAGCATAGATCACGCAGTATTTATAGTGCTAGTAACGGCCACGCGACCGCATGTGCAATATAATTGGTGGCTTCCACAATCACGGCAGGGGGTCGTAATTAGTGCGATAATAACTTGAGAGTCCGCTTCCGAAATCGCGGCGATGAATGACTCGGACTGCCAAGCCATCACCGTACTAAAAAGGACCCCCAGCGGTGATTGCGTGAACTGCTAATTATGGTGCGCACGGGGTCGCGTGGCCGCTACGGACTATAAATGTTGCGTAATGTGTGCAGGTACCTCCCCTACTCTGCGGTCATCTCTGATGAAGGCTTCAAGCCAGAATCCGGAACATCAAGCAAACTTTTGTTCCGGTGATCGCATCTTCTACTCCTGACTCGCACGCATGTGAGACCTCAGCCGTACCTTCATGAGAGCTTGGTAGATGCCGCGGAGACGAGGCTGTGAGTATCGGACGCGCAGACGAGTTGCGAACGCATGCGTACTATAGTTAGCAGCTTCCGCAATCACCGCCGGGGGGCCATAATTGGTGCGATAATGACTTGACAGTCCACTTCCGAAATCGCAGCGATTAATGAATCGGACTGCCAAGCCATCACCATACCAATTACGACCTCCAGCGGTGATTGCGGGAGCCACCAATTATAGTGCGTACGCGGTCGCGTGGCCACTACGAATTACAAATATTGCGTGTGCATGTACCTCCCCTATTCCGCGGTTATCTGTGATGGAAGGTTCAAGACAGAAGAGTCAGGCAAATAAACTTCCTGCCCCTAGCGACCGGTCTTCTACTTCTGACTCGCACGCATGTGAGACCTCAGCGGTACCTTCACGAAAGCTTGGTGCATGCCGTGGAGACGAGGCCATGAGTATCGGACGCGCAGACGGGCTGTTTAGCTTTACCGGTCATTATGTTCGCGTCCGCATCTGACCCCTGTTTTTTCATCAGAGCAGAGTGTGGTGGATACTGCGCAAGCCAGTCTCAAAATGAGCTAATTCAAGCGTTGCGCTGACTCTGTGGTGGACGTCGTTGTTTGCAACGGCTTAGCAGTCATCTCTGTAACGACAGTGGGTTCTCTAATCCCAGCAGAAACACCAATTTAACTAGAAGCAGGCCCGCCTTAGACACAGGGAAGGTAGGTCTCACTGCAGCAACCCGGAAGAAAAAGCACACAAGACTCAATATCTCCGCGACCAGTATATGCGGAACGGTTAAACGAAAGGGTTTATAAGTCAAGATGCCTACGCGCTCGCTCCCCGACGACCCAACCAAAACCCACATATATGGCACGTACTGCCATAAGTCAAAGACATGTTAGAGGCAACCGAGCACATGGCCGTGGGACTAGGTATCGGAATTGCGCTCCGGCACAAGGCTACCACGCGCAGCAGGATAATGAAAATCAAGGACCCCCTAAATCCCGGTGAGCAGTCAGGTGTAGAGTATCATATATCATGTCTAAACTTTCCTCAAAACTACACAGCACAAACCAGACGCATGCTTGGTTCACGCATACACAAGCATAAGTTGGCCATAGATGGATTGACGGACTATCAAGAGTGGCTGCCTACACCTACGAAGGACGTCATGAGGCTAACTTCCCAGTCCCGAAGACAATCGCCCACGCCAGAAGCGAGACTAGCCGGGAATTGATTGAAGTCTGGGCCTCCGATGAGAACTAAGTCAATCGATTTATCGATTTGGCGCCGGTCGGTCACCTCCTGACTGACGTCACTGCTGTTGGATTGGCCCCTGTTCCCCCTACAACTGCGGCTTGTTTTTGTTGCTGCTTTTACCTCTGTTGATGGACTTTAATGAGTTCAAAAGATCAGAGAAATAAAACAATAATTCCCGCCAGCGACGGGCCTTCTTCTCTCTTTTTTTACCAAAATTCGCCCCCTAATTAGAGGAGACTTTTGCCGAATTTAAACAACTGCAATGACACACCCGCCCGATGGGCGTTAGCGGCGCATTGAAGCACACACGTTTTGTCCCCGTTATCCCCCCTTCTTCCCACAGTTTGCCTTAGGCAATTACAGCATTGTCACTCTTGGTATGCTTGTTTATTTCAATTAAGCAGGTCTTTTTTTGCGGTCCTAAAAAGCCGCCACGTTAACAAACTCCAATAAGTCGGTGGCGGAAAAAGGGACGGAAGCTGTTGGTAGGCCAGAGACAGCTGCGTAGTCAACAACGACGAGAATATTTACTGGCCAGCCTCAAAGTAGCGCGCGCGCCAGCGCCGGGTAAACAAAAAAAGTCAAGGTACTGTCGACGACGACAGCGGAAATAGATTTTAAAAAAACAGAAGGTCTGAATGTTAAATTTGGTCTCTCTGAGGGATAGTAAAGCGACGTTAAACTAGACCAACGACCCAAGGGACAACAATTTTAGACCAAATTGGTATTTAATTCATTTATGCTCATGTGGATTCTGCTATTATAAGCTATAAAATGTGCAACCGAGCCTAGGAAATGGGTCCAGCAGTGAATTGTGCAAAAAGCCGGCACTTTGTGCGAAGTATCGGGCTGTATGTAGCACGCGCGGACGCACCGTTTAGTCAGATAGTATTGCCGGCAAAGACAAAGGAGAAACTGAAGCGGCCATTTCTGGCGTATTAGCCATCGTCAGCCAGTCATACCCAGACCTAAGTGCTGCCCCACTCGAGCCTCCACCCTTTTGATCAGAGTCAAACGACGCCTTAACCGTTAGCGGTCAGGTGAAGGTTCATCCACGAGAACCGTCTACATGGGCGCTCACCAATCGCTTACGGGACGCACTCTCGATCCCCCACCAGCAGCCACATACCGGCTAATAGCATGGGCAGGAGAATGTGAATATCTTCTGAACTAAGCCAGCAAGACCACAAGCTGATGGCTGCATGGTTAGAAAATTGGATTTATAATTAACAGGTCGCGGGTTCGAGCCTCGGGCGGCGCCCCACCTCGAGTTGGGTATAGCTAGCTGTCTGATGACGGCCAATAAGCTAGAAATGGCCATTAAAATGGCCCTGGTCCCCGTCGGTAATGTGCTTCTGTTTAGTTTTGTCAGTCACTGCGCCCGATCCTACACCTGACTCTTCTATGACACCGAACGCAAGTAGGAGATGGATAGTGTGACAGATGCTGCATAAGCCTACTCTCCTTATAAACTAAATCACGCGCAAGTCACCGTTCCTGCGCCGCCATTCTGTACTTACTCACTTACTTGTTACGGCTGTGAACATGCCTGATCTAGCCGGCCTCAACGATGTCACGAACGGTCCCTCTCCATGCGTGGCGATTGGCGGCAGCGGATCTGGAAAGCTCCACCCAGTCCCTTCTCCAGCGACGGAGACCGAAGATAGAAGGTCCAGGAACTGCTTCCATGTCTTGACGGACGGTGTCGAGCCAAGTTTTCAGTTGCCCTCCTCTTCGAAATTTCTAGGTGGGCTGCGGTGCTGGGTCGAGGGCAGCATAGGTAAGCTCGTGGGTCGGACGACGGAGAACGTGTCCAAACCACCTCAGTCGCCTTTCTTGAATGGCCTGAGATATCCTAGTGATAGGATCGCAGCGGATGCGGACTGTCTCATTTGAGATGAAGTCGCTATACTCAACTCGCAGGATCGTCCTCATGCTGTGGGGCAGACGGTGGGCATTATCTTTAGAACCTGTCCAACTGCCGATTGCCTTCATTGGTGGAGCCTAGATCCCAACCTTCCTGCCCTCTTTCAAACGCGGGGTGGCTTGTCTGGATGAAGGAGGAGAGCGGACGCAGTAGTTGCGGCGAAGTCAAGTTCCATGTCCAACGCGTGTCATACCCGACATGGTCGCACAAGAGCTCATCTTCTGTTCAGCGGAATAAATTTGTAGGTTTGCTGACGTTTCGGACAGCTGGGGCGGCTGCCCTTTGTCGAAGCGAATACTGACTTTATCGATCAGCAAGTTTAAAGGTGTGGCTGTGCGTGTTGGACCTGGGCTGACCGAATTTGCTCCGTTCCCTGTTTAACCATGTGTGTGGATTTAGGCTTGGCGTGACGGCAGTTTTTCTGTTTCATCTTCACGGTAAAGAGTGCTGGTAATTCTACTCCCTCTTCTGGTGGTTTCGTCTCATGGCCGTTTTCATCTGCAAATCCCGCCAATCGCCACGCATGGAGAGTTACCGTTCGTGATATCATTGAGGCCGGCTAGATCAGGCATAATCACAGCCGTATCAAGTACAAGTATGGTTTGACCGTGTCCTGTCCTTTAATTACGTAATGGCGTAGGACTCTATAGGCCGCAGGGAGGTCCAGATGCCTGTCGACAGAGTTGGCGTCTGAGTGCCATGCCTCAAGCCGGCCCGGCTGTCCCAAACGCCAACAAACCTACAAATTTAATCCGGTGAGCAGAAGATGAACTCTAATTCTTAGCCTGGAATTCTGACTTTTTCAAATTTGAGACGCCAGAAAGTCCACTTCAAGGAGCCAATGTAGTCTGACTGTCGTTCCGAAGAGAAACCGAGTTATTCCGTGTGAACTGACACACGAGGACAGGATCGGCATGTGTAATCTTTGCTACAAAGTGGTAAAATAGGGTGAAGAAGGGGTGTGGTGCTTTTATTTTGACTGACAGTCACGTCAAAGGCTTAACCACATGAGGTAGTCATTCAACTTTGACCCCACGTGACATGCAGATCTCTCGCTTGTGGCTAACTGCAAAGCCACAGGGCAGGAAGTGGACATCTTCGTAAACTATTTCAACCAGAACCAGATGAGGTCTACCGCAGCAGTATCAATTAATTGACGTGAGAAGACTCGCTGGGTTGGGGGGAATAAAAAGCATTATGGTGACATGCAGCTGGACGGACAATTTGCACCAAATGAGTTACTACGTTTAAGGCCATCTCCAGTCATCTTGACGCAGTTCTTACAGCTGGAATACGGGTGTTGTGGCTATACTGTTCTACAGGTGAATGAGTTGTACGGAAAAGGTACTGCTTGGCCTCCTTTTGGCATCCAAATGCAAGCAGGAAAGGCGAGGAAAAAACAGCTCATCAATTTTGGACGAGGGGAGGGGTGGATGCAAAAATGATGGAACAGGCATAGCACCACATGGCACTTGAGTCCAGCCGGCCAAGTTAGTAGAAAAGGCCCAGCGAGACTAGCAGGTCCTGCAACCTGGTAGATGAACGTAATTTCCACGACGACGCCTAGTACGTATGAAAGGGTTGAAGTGCGGTCTGAACTGACGTCCTACGAGTCTCTACTCATTCGCATCCTGCCTGTGCGTGAGCTAGCAAGCCTGCTAGGGTTGGCCGCCGGGGGGTCCTGCGTGGACGGTCGCGACTAGTCGGTCACACGACTGTGCCCATTCCCGGGTTCGCCTAAGGCAGATCACGGACACAGGACCAACGAACGCCTCAGGGGGCGCCCCCTCCCCGCAAGGTGCATTCCTAGCACACCCGAAAGGGCAATAAGACAACTGGAGCGGAAAGCCATTCGCGGCCAGTGGACTTTGATCCCAGAAATTGTCCAGTTTGATAGTTCAATTATCCCAAACTGCAACTATTATTTTTTGGGAATTATGCCCAAGCACTGTTTTCTGTCATCTCTGGAAGCTGTGCAGGAAAGCGTCTCCTCATACCGTAGTGCCCCTGAAGTTCACAAAGGACGCCAAAGAGTGTGGTTGTCGGAATAAAAGTACGTCACAGTGCTGTTTTTCTCTCGGGCAAGGAATGAGGCAATTAGGCGCTCTTTGTCACACACACACACACCCACACTCGCACATGCAGTGGACTTTGTGAATAGTTCAATTTGCGCCACAAAGACGCCGTACCTCCATACAGCAAAACGAAATTATGCAAACACACTTCTTCTGCTTATGACGCATCAATACAGCCCGTAAGCAAATCGGTTGGGACACCACCTGAAGGCACCTGAGTTTACTATGCCGCACAATCTTCGCTGTCAAGTAAAAACAACAACTACCACTACTGCTACCAGCAGCAGTAGTAGTGTCGGTAAGGTGAGCACTGCGTGCTCAGAGGCTGAGGCAGAAATCTTACATAGTCCGTGTGGGCGTCATGGAGGTTCCGACAGACTTGTTTCATCAGGTCGTAGGCGTGGATGAGATCCCGAGAGGCGGAGGAGAGACACTTGTTGGCCAATTTCAGAATGCTGCCAAGATAAAGAGACAGGAGATAAGGTTCAAGTAAACCAGAGTAGGCGGTCAACATCCAACAAATAAGCAAAAAGCACAGGGGAGGGGGGAAAAAGTTGGAAGTATAAGGCGAAGAGGAGGAGTGACGGACGGGCAACTTGGACGAGGCAACGCTAAGAGTGAGTCACAACAACTGGAAATGAAAGTGATGACGCAGTGGATGTTACCACGGTTACTCGCCCACCAAATCACAGCTGACCGGCACGAGACCGCGTCGGTGAAAAGCAGCCAGCCTAATCTGACTCTCAGTCTCCGACAGCCAAGTTAATCAGTCTATAAGTGGATGACTTTTCAGGCCACAACGTAAGGCGGCGCGTCACAAGTCAGAAGACTATACGGGGGACCGGTCCCATTTTCTCCACACAAGCTTCTTCTCATAACGATCCAATGGACTGTAAATAGGTACGAGCGAAGTGGCTGACCAGAGACAGAAGTTCCTCGTCTTCCATATATGTCACAACAGGATCGGTCTGTCCCCATTTCCCCCCCCCTCTACCAAAACTGAAACGAAATTCATACAACGGTATTAGATACACGATCGACTACAGGCAATTGGTTTTGCCAGCTACGGGACACCTTCGGTGAACAGAAGGTAGTGTTCTTTGTGATCTATACAAAAACGCCAATACACCCGATATTTGAAAGATGAACTTTCCCGCAGATAGTAGACTCGAGTAAACATGCCTGCTCATTCGCGAAATTTAGGTTGAGAAAGTATCGTTTTTTTCTTAACACGAACACTACGCAAAGGTTTCCCTGACTATTTCTTTTAACAGGTCTCCCAAAAATGGTTGCAAAGCAAAGCGACCGTACAGAACTTAACTCCTGGTCGAAAACAGCAGTACAGCTTCAATTTACCCGCTGAAAATAAAACGCTTTGACCCGCCTAAAAACGCTCGAACTTTTTTGATATCAATTAAAACTGTTGTTTTTGCGACCAGTCATTCCCGAAGGGTAGTACAGGGAAAGCTTGCAGACGAAGGGTTGCTATTTTTATATTCGGGAAACATTAAGCAAACACATACAATTGCTTGCTTGTAATAAAAAAACAAACTGAAGCTGGCGGAGAAAGTAGTTTGCGGCACTCTTCTGCCTGCCTTCCACTAGAAAGGAACATTACGCATTACTTACTACCACCGGGCATTAAATTTATTAAAATCACTGTGGATGATTTTAAGTGGAGTAGACGACTTTAGGAGGTAAGGTTCGATGTCCCTGACGTCCCAACACGCGATATACAAACGCTGGCTTTGTTGGCTGGGCTTAAAAGCACTTACTAGCTGCGCAGTATGCTTCAAGTTAGTGCAGACGGCACTTAAAATCAGCACCAGGACTTATAACAATACCAGCATCGCAGAAGAATATGGAATGTGAACGTTTATATGCTAATACCGGGCTCCTGTTCCTGCTGATATAGGGGAGAGGAGAGGAGGAGATCGTCCCAGTTCGGATTCACTACTTAGTTTCCGCAAGCTGGCAAAAAGTCGTCGTTCCAAGGGTTGTCAAACTGAACCGTGGGACAGATCACCATGATTCCCTCAGCCTTTGTAACAGCCTCGCTGACGTGATATTCAGAACCACCAAAATGAAGCCTGGTACGTGTAGAATTATGGTGCCGGCGTGCATGTGTCAAACACAAGCCAAATTAATGCGCTAGCATTCATCAGCAGGGATCGCTTGTATGCCCCCCCCCCGTCAGAAAACGGGAAACAGGCATAGTCCGTGGTTTTGTGCTCGAGTCTAGGGTATGATTAGTCTCCGAATACGGGGATATTCACGCTTGCTGGAATTGAGCGCAAAGCCACCTATCCAAATGTTCTGCGATTACCGCCGTTCTTGACTTGCCAATGGAATATGGTGTGCTGGGAAATACAGTAGTCGCCGGCTATTAAGCCCACCTCGGGCCCAGACCAAATTGGGCTTAATAAGCAGCGGGCGCATTAAGTGGAGAGTCCTAGTTCTCGATTAGCAAACACAGTATAGGCACTATACATTGCATACGTACTGTATTATGTGTAGAGCTTGGTTATGTACAAGAAAAGAATTCTGTTTGTCTGTATTTTACGTAATAACAAAAACAAAAAAATTACTTGCGACACGTACCCAGTTGCGCACGCAGAGAGATGAGAATTTCACTCTATCTTGTTGGCAAACTGGACTTTGTAGCCAGCGACTGGGCTTATTAGCTGGCGGATTTTGCTGCGTAAAATTCCGTCCCAAGTTGACTTGGGCTTAATATACGGCTGGGCCTATTAACCGTGGGCCTAATAACCGGCGACTACTGTAGCACGTTGAATCAGATGCAGCGAAAACCCGTTTAGTCATGGACAAACCTACGCGCAAGTCACTACGGTCCTATTTTGGGGGTAATGGTGGTTATTTTCATTTGTGAACAACCAGATTATAATCCGCTCCCATCCTTCCTCAACGAAGGACGCTGCACAGAGGCGCCAAGAGGGTGAACTTTACCGGCTTTTTTAGTGAATACGTAGGCGCTGGCATGCATTTTCCCACAGCTTCAGTTAAAAAGGTGAATTCATTCTATGTAGGGCCATTTTACTGAGCCATCTCTCCACACCTCTTTAGAAAAAGGATTAAGAACGCAATTTCGGTTGCAGGTGGGTGTCAACCCCCCTGACTTCGGACCTGTCAATGGTTAGGATCATGAGTGACTAGATCCCAAATTTTTGATTGACGGCGTGCTACAGAAAAAGCATGGAGTCGATGAAGCACATATTGATACGGAGCTTCCTCCGGTGGATCCCGCGTTATGTCACTGAAGCATAAGATAACCCATCGGGATCGCAAAGGAAACTCTAGCGATGGATAGTTAACCCAGCGAACAACATCCTACAAGTTCATTATTGAGCAGACTATCGTCACCTTTGACTTCGATGCAGTGTACGTGGGAGAGAAGGCCGGATGGTGACACTTGAGCTAGACAGGCAGAACATTCGATAACTCGTACATGGTGAAAAGAAGCTTCCAAAAAGTCTGGCTGCTTTCAGTCATGGAGGTCGTGTCAGAGGCAATGGAGTCTGAAAACATGATGTTTTTCTGTATAATCAGATACACAAAGCCCATCGCCTTTCACTTACACAAAATGCTCACTGGGCGCTTTCTACGTAGATCTCATTTCTCACAGTGGACCCGTACGCGGGCTGGCAACTGTGCCCCATGCAACCACACTTAGGAAACGAGCTCTCAAACCTACTCCAACTTAACTGTGTGGGGGAGAAAGCATGAGTCAGAAAGACTTCGCGTTCAACCAATAGTTTTTAGCTGCTAACCACCACCCACTGCGATTCCTCCAACCACAGCAGACGCGTCTTCGACCACGTTCCCACCCACCCTCAGGGCGGCCAAGGTCTGCTACATCAAACCTCCATAGGGTGGATCCATTTCTTCTCCTCTTCATCTGTTTTTTATGGCAGAGCAGCCACTCTTGACTATGCTGCTCCTCCTCCTCGCCGCCGGGATTGAGGCCCACTCGGCGGAGTTCCGGATCCACCAAGGGCTACTTTCCTTCGTTCCTCCAAGTTTACAACAAGGCCTGGCCTTCGAAGATATCCGAAAAAGACGAAAGGCCAACAGTTATCGGAGTTTGAGCTAGCTCCAGATAATTCGTTTTTGGCGCCACGTGCATGCACATGCAGACCAAACCGAGTGATCAGTGCTTAATTATGACAGTTAGACCATCGGTTTCGACTGTCCACCGTGTGTTTCATAGCATGGTGGTGAATAAAGGATGGCGACTTACGCATTGCATCTATCGCACTATCTCTCCCTTCCCTAACCCGCCTGTGCCCGGTGTCAAGAGAAAGCCAAGAAGAGCAGAGGATGGATCGGGTGCAGGCAGCCGGGTTCGCCTAGCCTGACTCAGATCCCACGGGGTGGGAGAGTCAGGGGTGGCAGGTGCCTGAGCCTACACCTACGCCTGCCATCAACTTATGTACAGACAGTGCATAACGAAATAACACAGCAAAAACCTATTGTAAAAAGGGTAGACTTTGGGATCTGATGAATAAGCACTCCTCTCGGACCGAACAATGGTAATGCCCTTAGCGAAATCCGCTGCCCATAAAAAGATCATAAAGCATAGCGGT
Source organism: Ligula intestinalis (assembly GCA_036362985.1). Classification (NCBI taxonomy): domain Eukaryota; kingdom Metazoa; phylum Platyhelminthes; class Cestoda; order Diphyllobothriidea; family Diphyllobothriidae; genus Ligula; species Ligula intestinalis. The sequence continues at coordinate 20,580,488 of JAYGXS010000006.1, read as the reverse complement.
GGTAAGACGTGGGACGACTGCTGGGTAATCGCTCCGCAAGGCGTCACCTGAAGTCGTCCAGCACAATACAGTGTTCGCCGGTTATTAAGCCCACCTCTGGCCCAGACCAAATTGGGCTTAATAAGCGGCTGGGCCTAGTAACCGTGGGCTTAATAACCGGCGAATACTGTACCAGGGATTTTAAACCGGTGTGTCAGTGGGGTGGGAAGGGACGTGCGTAATTGAATCCAGGAACAACAGGAAACAATCCTACGCCAATCAGTACCATGCAATAACTGTTCGGTGAACCACGGATTAAACGACTTTTTCGACAACTTGAAGGCTGCGGATAACGGATTTTTGGTGAACTTGTCGAGGGTCAGTGGTGCTAAGGGGAGGATGGCGGGGCGGTAGACAGTCTCCAACGCAAAAATAACATAAATATTATGCCAAACAGAGGCGCGATTAAAGTGCACGTTAGCATGAAACATGACAGTTTGACCACTGTAAGCGACAACATCCATCATAGGCACAGCACCGGCGACTTTTGATACATCCATTGCACTCCCTCTTTCCTCACCCACTGCAGAGGCATGACTGAGTCGAGATGATTGCGGACGAGTGAGCGTTCAACCGTCGCGATCGATGACGTCCAACTTATGCTCCACAGCATGGTCGACGCGGCACCACTGACTTGCGTGTAAACAGGCTTATAGTGAGGCAGACTTGCGCTGCATCTGACGCAGCTATAAAAACCTGGCGTCCTGAGAAGATGACGCGAGTTATCCTGTCAGTTCACAACCTTCCAGACCATGACTTTTAGTGCCTCGGGCTGATTTTGGCGAGGAATGCGCCGATTTTCGGAAAGAGATGGATTCCCAGCGTCGACTTCACTCTCCCTTTCTTCGGCCAAACACCAGCCGACTGCTCGAGCCTATATCAACCAACTGGCAATGGGACGGCATAAAACATAATCACAACGGCATATTGCTTTTCGGGCTATGTGTGAAAGTCGGTTGATCGGTGGAAATCGTCTCCTTGGCAGCGCGTATAAATATCTCCCACATTTCAATGCAGCTGTCGACGATAGCAGTCCGTCCGAAGGCAACTGAGTACAATATCTCAGTTCACGAGTAGAGTAAAAGCCCTCCTTACAGATTGACTGATATTACTGATAGTAGGTCCTACGACTGCGCAGTTTAAAATGATAAGGAGGGAGGCCATCGTTTCGCCTTTTCAGTCAGTAATAATGGTGGCGTTCATTGATCCCTTCCAATAGGAGGACGAAATACCATTTCGGTTTGTAAGCCAGACCACCGGAGGTGCATATAAGCGTTGTATACTGTTGCTACTGTCAGTAGGTCACGGGAATTACTAAGCTAACCTCCTATCATTACGAATATAGGCGGCCTTAGGAATGTCCGGAGACAACCTTTATGTGCAGTGGGAAGTGGAACACTGCAGTCGGTTGTTTCGGAAACCACACTTTCGGAGCCCTTTGAAGTTCTCAACGAACCTTATAAAAAACTGATTTTTTTGGCTAGATGCGTTGGCGTTCATTTAGAGCTGGTGGGGTTTAAAACGAAAGAAGGGCGAGGTCATTGATAGTGTGCTCAAACCACCTATTTTGCCGCCCTCGAACACAACGTGAATTTTTTCGAGATTGGCAAAGCAAGAGCCAACAGCCTTCGTCGAGGGTTTCGATTGAGCGGTGGTCAAGTAAATTCAGCTTCAACTTTCCCCCAGCACATTTATTCTAGGAACCCTGAACAGAGAGAGAGAGAGAGAGGCACAACCTGTTTGTTAGCCTAGTTTTGAGCTACGGTCCACGAACCTCTCAATGAAGGCTACGTGCGGAATAAGCGTCTGACAAATAGGCGTGGCTCGGCCGCCGCTCTGGCCAATAATTTGCGTACAGGAGTTACCAGTCGGGTCAGTATTACACGGCCAACATCCGCCGCCACCACCCAACAAGGTTTTACCCTCTAGTGCATCTCACCAATTCGACTGCGTGGAGGAATATGCTTGTTTCGTACTGCGTTGAGGCTGCAGGCTAGTCAAATACCAAAGAAACAGTCGGTAACGTAGGAGAAGCATCGACAAAGGCTGGGGTTCTTTTTTCGTCACCAGTCATAGCCTAGTCCAAGAATGGCATGGCCTAAGCACTGGTCCAGTTGATCATCAACCGTTTTGCTCAACTGCCTTACCACTAGAGTGATGAACTGCCGTCAGGAAGGTAGACACTTTACAAATAAGAGAGGGAGCTTTAACTTCAAAATTAGCACGGCAGTTTTAAACAGCCGGAACATTTGACCCAGACGAAATCAACCAGGATCAGAGTTTTGGGTACGGCTAGTACTTGCACTTGACACAGTTGTGAGCATACCTGACCTAGCCGGCCCTGATACTGTCGCGACGTGTGATTACCCGTGGCAGCAGATATCGAGAAGTTTAACCGGTTTCTTCTGCAGTGACGGGGTCCGAATACCGAGGGTCGAAGAACCACTTTCCCGCCTTGGCAGACTGCAACAAGTCAGGTTTTGAGGTGGCTTCCTCGTGGACGTCTCCAAGTGGTAACAACGCCAGATGGAAGACAGCAACACTGAGTTCATCAGGCGAACGACGATGAATGTGCTCAAACCACATCGCCGTCCTTCTTGGATGGCCTGAGCTGTTTGGGCATATTGTCGCAGCGAATATTGGCTGCCTCATTGAAGACTAATGGTCCCCAGACAGCGGTTGTCAAATAATACCAGTTTTCACTCATCTTCCACACGCACACGGTCCGCAATTCACAACCATAAGGAAGGACTGAGAAGAGGGATGCACCCTACACAGGCAGTTATGTGGTCAGGGAGACGTCACGCCAGGCCCATATCCGCAGGATTGCGGAGCGGCTGCGTGGAGGACCTATGTGGTACGGCTGACGACTGATGAGGGCAAATAGTCCAAAAATGTCGTTACGACTTCCCTAGTCTTTGTCGGCATTTTTATCACACCGCTATGTATGCAAAATTTAACAGAGGTAATCGTTTACACAACAATCAGCAAGGGGAATCGGGGGCGGGGGGTGGGGGGATGAAGTTTATGACCCATAAACTAGTACTACTCAGAATTCGTTTTCCAGAGCAAGCAGACTGTACAACAATTGTTATCCCCGGGGGTATAAATAAAAACAGGAAAACATAAAAGATCGGCGAAAGATGCAAGATCGGAATGGACGGTACCTGAGAGATCGAGTGCTGATGCTGTTTGTATCCGCCAGGCCATCAATGAGATAGGTCATGTCGTCGAGAGCGTGTTGAACTTCTCCGCGCTCCTGGCACTCGTAGGGATCCTTCACCCTCTGCACCACCGTGTACAGCTGACAAGAGAAAGGACAAAAGTTGGAGTTGAAACGAGCGAGCGAGCGAGGCTTTTGCAGTAGGTTTATCGGCATCAGTGCTAGTGCCAACAAGGTGGCTGATAAAAAACTGCCAACCAGCCCGACTCCTATCCAGGGGCGACATGATAGTTTGACTGTTGAATGCGAGGATTTCCACTAAGCACCCTACAGAGTGCGCGCAGCACCGATGACTTGTGCGTGAATTTGTTTAAAGTTACCTGACTTGCACAGCATCTATCGCACGGTCTTCTTCCTCAGATTCAGATGGACCCGGTGGCAGGACGGAGTCAAGATGACCAGAGGTGGGCGTGGGCGTCGCAGCTGACAAAACTAAATAACCGCGTGCAACTCGGCCCCCACAGCATGCACCAGGCCTTGTTTGGCGAAGGAGCGCACGCACCACGTAGGCCGAAATGTCATAAAGGTCAAAGTGCAACCTGAACCCCTAGTCCAGAGAAGAGCCGAGCCATCCCATCAGTTGACAACCTTTCAGACCAGGACTCGTGGCGTGTCGTGTTCGCTCAAGCACATTAAATTTCGTGTACAGTGTGGAGCTGGATTCCTCATTGACGATCTACTTCCCCTCTGTCATACACCAGTTCCCGGTTAAAGCCTACGAAACGACTATTGCTGGTGTGGCAGCTGCCTCAATGTCCCACCAGGTTTGGCCTAGTGGCTGCTGTAGTGTCTCCTTTTCCCCCTTCCGTCCGAGCGTCCCTCACAGGCTTGTTAACTAGCAGACAACAAAAACAGCACAGTCAAGGCCACATCTGCAGACAGCGCTTACCTTGCGCTCACCGGGTCAGTCTGACTCTCCATCCATTTTTATTGTTCTCGTGACTGGGCCTTTGACCTGACCAATCAGACATCCCACACGCACTCCTGGATCCTAACACAAACAATGGCAAACGCATGCACAACACACCACTGCTACCTTATTCACAAAACGGTTGCATGACAACACACCACTTTAGACAAGCTCCCAGGACGGACGCTTTTATCGCTCGCAAGCAAACAGCCCCTTCACGGCAACTTGCCTTGTGTGTACTAATAAACTAGTCCTAACATTTCGACTGCTTTCTCCTATCGCTCACGGAATACTCTTAGTGTAGTGGTTGTAATAGATCTCCCATACAAGACCGCAACATATTGGTGACCTCCGACTTTCTGAACACAGGAAATTGTTCAAAATTCCGTCAGCTTTTACGGCAGTTCTACGATGGTGTCCATTCCATCTTCCGACAATGTTCTTGACCGTCTACAGGCATTGATGACAAAACTGGCATCTCAAATCACTGCAGTTACCGCTGGAGACCGGCAATCACAAAGCCGATGTTCATCAAGAAATTGCAGACAATCTTCCTCGCGTTCCCGCGACCACCGTCAACAGTCTCCAAGTAGCTGTTGCCGGTATCACCATCAGTTCGGGGCCAGAGCGCGACGATGCGTGCTGCCGTGTTCATACACATCTCCTCCTCCGGCCTCGGGAAACGATCCCGCCCGGCAGTAGAGGCGACTGCTGCTGGAAGTGCTACCAACCTTCACACTCGCCGTTTGCTCGCTGGGATCGTATCGCTGGTACCAAATTCCTCATTGATTCTGGTGCCGAGGTTAGCGTGATCCCACCAACACCGGCCGACCGCAAACAACGCAGCACATTGTGTCTCACTGCTGCCAATAACTCCAGCATCTCTACCTTTGGTCAGCGCCGGCGTATCTGTCGCCCTCATCGGTGCTGATTTTCTAGCTCACTTCAACCTACTAGTCGATCTTAAAAATCGCCGACTCGTCGACAGCGTGACGTACCTCTGTGCCCGCTGCCAGTTCGACGCGAATCAGTGCCTCAGCCCTCTCACCATCATGCCCACTTCTGACTGTCTATACAACTCCCTTCTTAGGCAGTTTCTCCGCCTGACCAACCCCTCTTTCCGATATGTGGATATAAGACACACCGTCACCCACCACATTTCCACCACTGGACCTCCCAAATCTTGCCGACCGAGTCGTCTTGCCACGGACCGTTTGAAGATTGCCAAGTCAGAGTTCGAACACATGCTTGAACTCAGCATCATCCGACGGTCCTACTAAACTGTCCGTCTACGCGTGCCACATGCGCGCCACTACTGCGAGGGTACACAGCTATCATAAGGGTAACTCGGGGCGACATAAGCCATTAAAATCGCAATCAAAGAACAGCGAGGGCCAGAGAACATGCCTCAACTGACGCCATCAGTCCTGTTTTCCATTCGCTACTGGCTATACTACAAAAACCCGGATCGCCTGGCCAACGACGCGGGTTGCCAACAGAAGCGTATTTTGCCCTATATACTTCAAGGCCTGAGCATACTGCCAACGCGGGAGGGACTCAACCAATAATTCAATGGACACACGGGCTTCAGATATTCATACGCGCCGTCGGGTGCTATCATTGTGTTGGGTTTCGCGTTCTAAGGACTGTCACAAGTTCATGGCACAAGAGCATTTGACACAAGGCTATTTTAGTGCCATTGATCGAGGAGCCGTCAGACGCGTGTGGACGACCAACCACCAGCTCTAACGCCAAGCACGGCGACGGTTCTGGCGCTACAATACATACAGTGTAGTGGGCTTGGAGCGGCAAACAGGCGATCTCGTCCGACAAGGATCATCAGTCATTTACTATGGTCACAGCAAACGTTGGAGTGGTCAATTGTTTGAGTGCGCCTTCACTGGTTCAACTACTTGTAGTGAACATCGATGAAATAACAGAGCAGACGATTTCACCGACAAGTCACAAGGCCGTCAGTGCCGCCGATGTAAAGGAACAGACAAAGACGATAAAAGGTTAAGAAAGGACCGAGTGGGCTCTACACAAACCCCAGTTGCTTATTCCATTTCCACAGTTCAACCGTTGCAGGCGACGATATCCCTCACGGCATAATGGGCGCAGATACGGTAACTTGCGCGTGTTTTAATTAATAATGGCGGTGGACATGTGTTGCATCTGTTGCACTTTCCCCTCTCTCGCCTACCTGAGCCTAATAGCAAGACAGAAGGGCGGGCTCGCGGTCACTGGCTGACGAGGTTAAACAGCCTATCTACGTACTCCACACCAAACTTTTCATTTGAGTGGCATTGCCACAGGGGGCCGGAGAGCCAGTTATTCACAGACTTTATTCACCACTGCTGACTTTAAATAACGTGTCGTAAAAAGACAAACAAAGGAGACAGCATTAAACAGACATGACGGCGGTTAGGAAGCCAGTCTTTTCTTCTAGCATGGCATACGTCAGAATGTGGTGTTTTACATGCGACAGTATAAAGATGCGCACCGGGTTGACTGCTTTGGATCTAACCGCCGTATCCGACAAGGTTCACCGTGTATTCTACAGCACAGCGGTACATGGAGGTGGGTTTGCGCGCGAATTAATTTCAATTGATAGTGGACTTGCGCTGCATCTACTGCACGCTCTCTTCCCTCACCCACATGTGCTCAGCGTTAAGAAGCCCGGAGGCGAGATCAGGCGCAGGTGGCTGGTGCGGCATGAACCTGTTCCCAGCGTGCTACACCCCCCTATATTAGGGGCATTTGTTACGGGCACGCATCTCGGGTAACGTCTGCTGTGGTTGTCCAGCGCATCTACCACACGGTCAGTTTAAGGGACACAAGACACTCGCCACGGGGAAGGTCGTCATTCCCCGAAAGATGGCTAAAAATCAGTCATTAACATATATGTCGTTGATGCCTACGTCTGAAGATTCAAATCGGATGTAAATTAAAAGGAACCTCAAGACACACTCCAGTAACATGCAATCTCTAGTTTCAATATATATTCAATATAATGGGGGCGCGATGAATTAATGTAGGAAGTACAGGAAACCATTTTTCTACCAAGCCGTTCAACGCGAACACTGTCCAGTAAGGCAAGGGCTTGTCTTGGTATACTTTGGACGAAAAGAAAGGAATGGTCGTGTCACCAGGGTGGACCTGCCGAAGCGCAGTGGCGTCGAGAGGGGAAAGTTCCTGTCTTAGAGCACAGTGAGTGAGAGCCGCTCGAAATTTCTTTGATGAATGTTCACTGATCGCTAACGGAACTCACTCGTCCCGTTCTGCCTCGGGTCTTATTCTCGGACCCTGACAGCAGCCGTACAGCGGCTAGTAGTGTAGTAGTGCCAGCAAAGACAAGCGAGACTGGGATTCCCATTTCTAATCATCACCCCTGACGGCCGGCAATACCTGGAATTTATGCATGATTTTCCAGTGCTCAATGAAAGAGAATTCGGTAATTTGCGAGCAGAAAAAGACAAATATAAGGTTTTCTTTTTAGATCGCCAGATGTGCAATTATCTCGCCAAGAAAAGCATCTTAAATAGTCGTTGTTCAACCTGCACACAGCTAGAGCCCTTATAGTCACCCCTGCAAAGCACCTCCTAAGACTGCGACTGTGCGTCATTGCCTCTGCTACCCAGAATCGAAATCTAGGACGCCCAAACCAACACAGCACCTTTTAAAAACGGATCGTTATCTGAAACCTATGCGAGTTATTCTGAGATTACCGCTCATTGGTACGGGGCAGTGTGCGAAACAACGAATCGGTCCCAAAAGACTGGTAAAATTTCGTTTTACATGCTCACTCCGGGAAGGAAGGCAAGTTTGCAGTACGCAAATGCAGAACCATCCACCTAATTGATATCGTTACTAATAGCCCTGCCAAGAAGCTTTTGTGACTTATAAACACCTCTCGAGCTTCCTTAGTTGTTAGAGTCAATGGAACTGCTCAGAGGCTGGCAACTTACTTAAAAAAAACTCTTTAACTTGGCCAGAAGACATTATCGCTTCGAAAGATAGAGCGAACCTCGAAAAGATGGAGTTTGCCTACCACTTGCCCGCGGGATGTCCAGTTTGTTTTCGGTGGACAGAGCGAATACCTCGTCATCAACACTGGCGTCCTACAAACAATGGCCAATTACTGGTCCTGTGAGATAGGTGCTAGCCTTCCCATAGTACTCTAAGAAAATTATGTCCAAGTTGACGAAGATATTTGTTTTAGGACCTCGACTATGCTGACCGTATGACTTTTCTGAGAATGCTGCTAAAGAAACATAACCACTTTTCAATGAAGTTCATTATGAGATCGGTTGTTTTTCTTACGAATTTGTGAAGAGCGTTTTTGGACCGATGGAAGGTGCGCGAACAGTTGCGCATTTAAAAAAAGAATATCGTGACATTTGAAGGGCATGCAAGTTACCTCAAAAAGAAAGAATGGCAGAGGACTTACTGATTTCTCATTTCGCGAAACGAGAATTTTCCCATCTTTGCTCACGATCGACGTGGTCGAGGTCTTCGAGGTGGTGGTAGTATTGGAAGTCAGGACTGCGGGTTTCTGTACGACCGGCTTTGCTGGCTCGTTCGAGTTCTTTCCGGAGACAGCGGCGGTACTTCTAGTTGCTGGCCAGAACCAGGGTTTAATTCCGTCATCGTCAGAGTCCTCGTCACCGGCCGTCAATTTGGGTGTCTTTTCACCAGTCTCTTCTTCCTCACCATCAGCCCACTCATAGGGATCCTTCTCGCAGACGGGTTGAGGAGGACAACTTGATGCTTGGTCACTTATCGAGGCAGGCGCAGAGTGAACGGAAGAAGAGGACTTCCAGTTTGCGTTGGCAGTACGAGACGTTAACGGTAGGCCATTGCGTTTACCACGTAAAGCGGTGGTAGTTGACAAGGGCTTGGGCATAGTTGCTTCCTGAGGGGGACACGGTGCTTTCTAGAAAAAGTTGAAAAACGAATTAGACAGTGGAAATTTGGATGAGAAAATGACAGTAGCAAGAAGAAGACACGTACATTAGAAGTCGAGCTGTCGGATGGATCGTTCGCAGATCGCGGAGTATATTCAACCTGAAAACAAGTGTGCAAAATATGTTGACGATGGAGTGGGAAAACTACATTTACAAGTAAAGATCCGGGCGATGCACTAAGGCTTACCCTTTTAAATTTGGGACTAAAGAGAAGACGTAAAGCCGCGTCATCAGCACCTGTCTGGTCTGGCCGATGGTCAGATGAAAGTGGTGCGGACAAATTTTGTGACCTTGGGACACCAAGTTCTGTGGATTTGGATTGCGGGACAGAAGATGGAGGCATGGACAATGACTTTCCTGAGTTTCTAGTACCGACCAAATCGTTTATGCCCTTACTAACTTTGTCAGCATGGCTAAGGTTTTTTTGCGCAATATGTGAATGACCTAACCTATCAGAAAGGGGTTTAAGGACTGGACGAGTTGACATTCGCGCCAACTTGGGGGCGGTCTCTGTTGTGGATGAGTAAGAAGTAGTTGAGGTAGTGGTTCGTTTACTACCAACAATAGGTAACGTGCTTCCTACCGTTTTTGATGGCACGCAAACAGGAACAGCAGAAGAAATGATCGGTGGCGAGGAAGTTTGAGAAGAGTAGGGGTCTATGGAATCAGAAGTGCAAATGTCGGCGAGTTTCGGATGGTCTGGCTTCTCGGGAGACTTGGTAATGACCTCGGAGGCGCCTTGTGGAACGAAGGAAACAACATTTACACGTTTGCGTGGACTGAGTGGAGCTGACAACAAATGTGTGGAAGAAGGCGGCGTCACACTGATTGTCGGAGGAGAAGGCTGGCTTCGCTGGGGTGCGGTGGATTGGCGAAGTTGTTCAAATCTAAGGTTTCGAGTATTGCGAGTTGCGAATGTTTTGGTGTGCATCTGAAAATGTAGATAATTAATTTTCAGAATACATTATGTTAGCGACCCTCAGTAAATGGATCAGCGAATGAGTGTATAATCGTAAGGATACATATTTTGATCATTATCTTTTTTAATTGGTCAGACGATGAGCTATTTGACGTCTTCGGATACCGCAGTTGGCAATATAGAACGGATCACATGTAAGGCAAGCATCTGCTCATGTAGGAGACTATATGTGGGCGGCGTAGTCGTCAATAAGATCAACAATACTAGACGATTACCGGAGGCTCGAACATAGGAATGCGAAAAGATAGGCCTAAGTAACGTAAACCAGTGGCAAAATTATGGAAGCCCATAGACCAAGTTCCCAAAATTTAGATGACTAACGTTTTGAAAATACTTCAAGTGGTAACCTTCAGAAACAAATTGGCAATGATAAAAAATGTGCCGCAGCGTCATGTCAGCAATCTAAAACAGTCTGCTATAACAATAACTACACACGAAGTTGTTTGCTGACGAAGTGAGTGATTGAACATTATTCTTTAAAGGCAAGAATAGAAAGAAAAAAAATAAAACTCCCCTATGATCTTGTTAATAGTCCCTTCGTTGGTACCAGCAAATAATGACATCGATGTCAAGATGGCAAATGTAGGTTAAGAAGTTCGTGGACAAGCTCATAGATATAAAATCGAGCGCAGGCCAAACATGTGACAAAAATATAATTTTCGCTTTAAACGGAATACAATAAATTGAAGGGCATGCTAGGTTGGGGATGGCAGAATAAAGCCTTACGAATAAAACTATTTTAAAAACCATATTGTCCAGAAAACGAATTGGAAATCAAAATGTAGTAAATATTAAAAAAATTAGTTTTCAAGTCAAAGCCGCTCATAGTTTTATAAAATAAACGAGAGTTGAAGAAAACACAACTCACATCCATGATCCGCGCACTACTCCGAGCCCATCGGTTTTGAATTATTTACGTGACTTTCCTTTATTTTAACAAATAATAGATTGATTACTCGCAGACACATTTGGGAGGTTCTAGATCTAGATACTAACAACGAAATTCCCAGACTCTGGTATAAAAAAGCACTTAACACAAAAAATTACTGAGGCATTCCATCCAAGTTGACGGAAGTAATTTTGGCCAAGTGTATATAGAGCGGAGCCTTCATGTTTCAAGTTCCATCAATAGAGGGTGGGGAATGAATCCGTGGAAATCCTTTTTTGCAGCCATCGGTCATATAAGAATTGACAGGTTAGATCAATCTCCCACCAAAGCAAGGGTACTCTCGTGAACAGTACAGATCACTGTTCATACAAGGCGTCGTATTTCTTCTTGAACACGGCAACTATATCGGCAGCAACAATATCGGGGGGAGGGAGAGAGATTGTTCCCTGCATTCGTGGCACGCATCGAGACTCGAAAGATTTGCTGGAGGCCATCTGTCCGTTGTACCACCAGTTTTAAGCAATGTCCGCGCGTAGGCATATCAACGCCCAGTTTGAAGTGCTATGCGATCTCCGGGATGTCACCGCAAACGATAACTTTGTACATCATGATTTCGTCGCCTCTGGGGAGTCAATGTTCGAGAGTTAACAGTTCCAGTGCTTTACAGCGCTCTGGATATGTCAGCCTCCTCAGTTCGGGCACCATTATTGACCCCAGACGTTGCACATATTCGATATCGCTCATCTAACCCTACGTACACGGAACCAAGCGGACAATACATACTCCATGCTTGGGCCGGTGAACGTGGCCACCATTTTACAGAATTACTGCATGGAACAGGACGAAAATGCTTTTTTGCACATCCAAAGTAGTGTCAGACCCTTGCGTCTCGCCAGAGTGGATTTTTAGCGGGTTTTTAGGTCGTCTTGAATTATAACGCCCAAGCCACGAGTACTGTTGACAGCGGCCAGTGCAATATCGCCTATTGTATAGTGTGAGCGGTCCCGGCTTCCCGCAATTATCAGCAGGTGTGATTTGTTCAAGTTGACTGGTATCTTGATCTCCAATGATCATTTGTGGATCACATTGTGATCAGTTTGAAAAGAAATTGTGTCTTCGAGGCTGCGTATAACATGCCCTACCTTGAGGTCGTCCGTGGACAGAAGGCATGGGGACGAACGCCTTGATGGATTATCCGCAATTTATATCGAAAATAGTCTGAAGTCCAGCACCGACCCTCGGGGTACGCCACTACGAGCCTCATACGTAGAAGAACACCCTTCGCCGACCCTAGTCCTGCCTTGTCCATTTGACTACAGCTCTTAGGATGGGCGTGCTACTGAGCTTGGCCACGAGGAGCACGTGATCGATTTTATAAAATGCCTTGCTAAAGTCGATTAAGGCCGTATATACCGGCAGGCATTTTTTCTTTGGCTTCGCACCAAGTTTCACTTGCCACGACTTGCATTTGACACAGCCAAGTTGTTCTATCGGCGGGATTGTAGTTGACCCATTGTAGGCATCGATTTCGCGACAGATTAAGTTTTCCAGCACGTTCACAAACACCCAAGTCAGGCTGACTGATCGATATTTCTGGGGCAGAAAACGGTCACCACCTTTGTACTTCGGAGTAATCAGACTCTGCTCCAGTCATCTGGCACCGTTGCAGTAGCTAACATACAAAGAAACAGTTCTCTGATGCTCGTTGTGATTATATAAGTAAGCTCGCGAATAACCCTCGGATTCAGATTATCAGGTCCAGCGGCTTGAGTAGATATCTATCTACTTGGTGCATTCTCCACATCTTCAATGGTACTTATTATGCCACTTTCAGTTCGGTCAGAGATGTCGAAGTTTTCACTGTCGGGCGTTGGTGACAAGTAGATAGTAGAGTATTGTTCACCTAAAAGTTCAGTCATACATAACTCATCTGTTTGGAGCACACCATCTGTATTGTGGAGACCTTGAATGCCCGAGGTTACACAACTTTTTCTTCTCAGGAATGAATGAAATCGATTGGGATGGGTGTCAACGTTTTGCACCAGATCTTCTTCGTACGCTACTTTCTTTGAGCTCATTATACGCTTGCGTTCATATCTGATTGCGTTGTATGTCGCTTTTGCTCCGGCTGTTCTCAAGATCATGAAGGCTTTGCAGACACGTTTCCTAGCCATCAACTTGCGTTTTGTCTCGCTATCGATCAATGGGGGGGGGGGGGTGACATGCTGCGCATCCACAGAGCTTTAGGGGACAGAGTTGGTACAGAGACGCTCAATATTGTCACAGATCAAGTTCTAACGTTCTTCTTCAGTGGCAAAACTACTTGATTCTCAGGATAGGTTCATAGCGCTCTGACTGATTTCGTCATTATCAGTTTTTCAATATGCCGGTTTTTTGCATCTACGTATTGACGGCGATCCGGTTGTGTGGAGTGCTGCTAAGATAGTAGCACGATCACTGGTGCCGAGGGGTGCAAAAACCTCCAACCAGATACTTTTGTGTGGCCATTTTTGAACAGCAAGTCCAGACAGGAGGCCATACCCGAATCGGCTATCCGTGTAGGCTGGGCAACATGTCGTACGAGATGGGCTTCGTTTAGCATTTCTAATCAGGCCATCTCCGTGTCAGAGTCAGAACCCTCTAGGGTTAGATGAGACCAGTTGGTGTGTGGGCAATTAAAGTCACTGACAATGCAGACCCGCGACCTTCTGTCATACTTCTTGACTTTAGTAAACCAGCTGATATCGTTAGCTTGAGAACTTCGGTATATACTACCCGTGGATGTAGTTGCACCAGTAGTGGCCTTGACCGACAACCAGAGATGTTCCATACGGTTTTTTCCTGTGCGTGCGCGTTCTAGCATTGATACAACTAGGCCGTCAGTAGCATATACCAAGAAATCCCCATGCATCTTATCCTTACGGTCGCAGCGGAAAAGTCGGTAACCAGGTACATTGATCTCACTATCCTTTAGTGATTCAAATAGTTAGGTCTCCATAACCGCAAGAAGCGCATCGCGCTTATGTTCGATAAGTACTTGTACTTCAGGCATTTTACTAAGCAGACTTTCTTCATTTATCAGCAGAATGTTGACAGCTTTACCAGAGCTTCCTGGGCCATTAGTGGCAGTGGTTGGAACAGGGGTCTCCCCTTCTGGACAACTCGAACGTTTATTATGCGTAGGGTGTTTTCAGTTAGCGGCATGACATTGTTTCTGTTCCGCAACTACCTTATGCTGCTTTATTCTGTCCTCAGGCGACAGTTCTGCCAGCATCGAGATATTGCTGCCTTCAAGCCTCCAGCCACCAGTATGAAGTATTTTTGGAGTTCACTCGGACTTGAAGACTGCCTTCAGTGTGCTAGGCCATCCGCCTTCTGTAGGTTTCGCACCCAGTGTGAGGAATTTTACTATCAATACTCGACCATCGCTTGGGTCCAGCATTTTTGAAATGATGGCGCTCAATCCTTTTGAGTCATGGTCAACACGTGTTTTTGCATTGACACCTCTGATTCCGGAACATTAAAGAAGAGCAGTGCCTTCTTTAGATCATTTTGTTCATTCCATGCTTTAGTAATCCATGGAGCATCCTTCGACACTCCATGCGGCTCTGCACTTTTATTTGTTGTTTCCGGCATTTGCCATCTTTTCGTTGTCGTCATTTACTGCAGTATGAGGAACGAGATGTGCGTCTATACGTTCCGGATTTTCCACTGAAACCGCCGTCGCCAGTACTGTGAACGCATCACGTTCCGGATTGTCCGAGTCCGTGCTTCTCAATTTCAGGCTGATAACTACCTTGCTCCGGGGCTTGGTCTTCTTCTTGTTAATCGGTGTTTGTGTCAGCCGCGCCCGTGTCAAGAAAACTTGTTTTGCATGCGCTAAAAAAGGAACAAGCCCTTCTTGGGCTATCTTCGCACATATTATGTGTACCTATTTTTTACAAAAGGCAAAGAAGACAGCCTTACTCTTAGTCGTAACGTTATTGTTACACGTGGGAAATTCGGAGATGATTTTTATGATGAAAACAAAGACTAAAAGTCGTTTATTCTCTTAAATAGATTAATTCATATAAGTCTTCCACTTTGTCTCAACAGATGAACCATCCGCGGTCAAAGTCAAGGTGAAAAGCTGCCCAGTTTTAGGTAACTAGTGTGCCACGCACAGAAAATGTCTTTTGACTGACGAGCTTCCGCTCAGTAAGCGAGTTGTCAGTGCGTGAGTGTACCCGTGGTAGTGAAATGCAAGAAAGTTCCAGTGGGGTGACATTCACAAGAAGAGAGAGCCCGTCTGACTCAGAGGTGGATTCTTTTTTCGCATCTTAACCCTGCCAATATGATTGTGTCGACAAAACAAAAATCTAGAAAACAGAAGTAGGAAGATGGAGCAGTTTGGAACAATTTTTTACTGCGCACAAGGAACTTTTATAATATATATGTTACGCACTACGTACCAGCTGTGACTTCATGCCAGTTGTGAACGTGTATATGCGCTGTTGGGAAGCCTTGACTCCGGAAAGTACCATTTATTACCTGCATTTAATCAAATAAAAAGGGCATATTGATTGGCTTCGAGCTTACGCTTGCCTCGTGCGGCGATTCCTTCGAGATCTTGGTATGGAGAAAGCAACGCGGGCCTCTAGCAGCGGTTGTCAAACAGTGTGTGGTGGAGGTTGTCACGCGTGAGTACCCAAGTCTTAGCAAGCGAAGGCAAGATGATTCTTTTCATATTTAGAAATAAGACTCCAATGGAACGTCTGGTTTTACTTACATTAGCAAATGGGGACCCTAGCTCTATGCCAACAATAGCAAACGTTTTATCTGAGGTTAGCTCTCTGTGTAGCTGACTCCGGACTCTATTCTAGGCTATACTTGTGCTTAGAATGCTTGTAACAATGGCTGTAGCGGAGGAGGCTGCGTCTCGGTTAAGCGACCACTTAAATTTCTGCCGCTGGACTACCCAAAATTTACGGCTGTATAGGAGAGCTGCTGGCTCCGAGTTATGCTAAAAATAACTACTCCTTAGTCGTTGGCTTTGTATATCGCCCATCCAATGTCAGTGGGGACTACGATATTTGCCTCTCACAGGAATTAAATCCCACAGCCCACTTGAATCTTAAGTACTACTTGATTGCAAGTGACATCAATCTTCCTGAAGTGCAATTTTTTCAACCCTCGAGTCCTCCAACTTTTGAGAACTTACTCGAGGCCATAAATATCGGCATGTGGGATCAGGTAGTCGACTTTCCCATCCGAGGATCAAACATACTGGACCTAATTTTCGGTAGAGGGTGTGAACCACTATCAGTGTTACCTTTAGATGCACTTGGGCGTTTACACACTCACAGTTGTTACTACACTAAAACTAGAGGCGAAAGAAACGTCTTCCTAAAACTGTAGTGTTTTTCCCATGACTTCAGATCAGCAAATACGGCGGATTTACTGAGACATCTTGATTCCATCGACTATTCTTAATTTTTTTGCATGTTTGGGTGTGAATGTTTGTACAGTAGTCGCCAGTTATTAAGCCCACCTCGGACTCAGACCAAATTTGGCTTTATAAGCGCCGGGCGTACTAACCGGAGAGACCTAGTTCTTTATTAGCAAACAACGTTTAGGCAATACAGATTACATACGTACTGTATTATGTGTACAGCTTGGTTATGCACAAGAAAAGAATGCTGCTTGTCTGTACTTTACGTAATTGCAAAAACAAAAAATGATTTGCGACACGTAATCAGTTGCGCACGCAGAGAAATGAGAATTTCACTCTATCCTGTTGGAAAACTTGGCTTTGTAACCGGCGACTGGGCTTATTATCCGGTGGATTTCGCTATGTAAAATACCGTCCCAAGCTGACTTGGGCTTAATACGCGGCTGGGCCTATTAACCATGCTCAACGGGGTCGCATTTCCCGATATTTAGAAATGACTAAAAGTTTCCTCTGTCGAGATCTTACACCAATGGAGCGAAGAAATGCGGCTCTCCAGTCCAATAGACCAATGACTTCTCAGCCTACTATTCCTAAATTTGTTCGAAGTCCCGAAAGGGTACATGCACTCGCTAATCCTTCACCCGGATATCTGGTAATGCACCCACTAACTTCATTACACCCGTTATCCCTGCCTCCCTGATGTCTATTCAAAGTCCCGTGACCGTCAGTACACCTGCTATCACTACCTCCCGAATGTCTAGTCATAGGCCTATAAACATCAGTGCACCAGTAAGCCCGTCCCTCTTGATGTCGGGACCGTCAACCCCCGCCGCTCTATCATCTACTACGATTAAAACTAGTCTAAATACATTCTCTGTCCAACGATCGATAAATTCCGCTGCCTCTAACTCGGCAACAAGCTCATCAAGAATGTCGCCAAGACCGTCGAATGCGTTTAGGCCGAGCGCTTCCCCACCACAACCTAGCTCCTCCCTTGACCGTGGGAGTCATATTATTCCTCCGTATAATGCGTTATTGAACACACCGGGCCCGAACCACGAAAAATTTAATTTGCATGGCAGTAACCCAAACTGGTATGTTTTTAAATCTTATCGGAGTTGCCGTACAGGACATTCACTGAGTAAGAACACTAGTTCTTATGCGAGCGGACCCAAAACTAATTTTATGTCACCGTTCCCCCCTATCAGTTCCTTTACTCATCCTCTTCCATCCAAACCTGCAAACTTCTAAATGCCTTCTTGCCTCCCCCCATTCCTCCCAAACGCCCCAGAAGCTTATTTTGGTTTACCCTCTCCTCATTTTTCCTTGCCAGAAAGTGAGGCCCCTAGATATCTCAGACCTTTTCAGCCATCCATTATTGGCTACCTGCATGCTAACAGCTCCATACTCGTCAGTACTTATTCCACAAATAATAACGGCCTACAGTTTGCCTACCCACCTTCAAATTCTTTTTTTATGAATAACGATAGCCATATTCCTGCGACTCAAAACACACTAGATGTCATATTGCTTAGTGCCAGGTCTGTTATAAATAAAAAGGCTAAACTTCGAGCTACTGCTTTTGAGACGACGCCCGATTTTGTATGCATAACAGAATCTTGGACCCATCCAATCATTTCTGACTCCTTCCTCATCATAGACGAGTAAGATCTCTAGCGTCACGACCGCATTAATAAGCGTGGGGGTGGTTGTCTTCTCTATATTAGAACGTCATTTAGGCACTTTCCGTTTTATCTATATAGCACGTCCTTCGCTGGAAATTACAGTTTCGCTTCTATTATCCTGTCACCCCGGCAAAAGGCGATTATCGGATGTGTATATAATCCTCCTAACTCTTCATCTGAAGAAGATGCAAACTTGTGTGAAATATTCCAGTTTACTTCAGAATCCACTTTTGAAGTTAAAATTATTATTATTAATATTAAAATTATTTAATTTTCCTGAAATCGACTGGCTTTCAAACTATTGTCCACCTAGATTTCAGCCTTTTCTAGATACCATTAATTTTTCTAACTGGTCTCAACTGGTTAGTTCCCCAACAAGACAGAATCATATCCTAGATCTCATTTTCACAAATGGTATTGCCCCTCTCTTCGTTGATTTTAAGCAGGACATCTTCCAAAGTGATCACACATTAATTCACTGTTGCCTTCCGCTTCCTTCTACGGAAAAGGCTAGTGCTAGTCGTACCTATCATGCGTATGACCTCGCAGATATTAGCTCAATCAAAAATTTTCTCGACTCATTAGATTGGCAGAGCCTCTACTCCATTATCGACGCTGCATATCTTTCTGAACTCATGTCGGTCGTTTCTAATAAAATGCTGGAATTTGTGACCACTAAAATTGCGAAACCCTACACACCAAAATCGACCGTCCCTCATTTTCTTTTGCCCAGACTAAAGAAATTGAGGAGGCAGCTGAAAGATCGATCTACTAGTTCGCTGTCTGTGCATCTAAGGATCGCAGAGATCTTCGAATTAGCGTCAAAGATTCATCTTGCGCATGACCAGCACGGGGAATATTTCTCCCTGAGTGAGTTAAACTCTGCAAAATCGGTTGCACAACTGTTTCGTCGTAAGTCCTCCGCAAAACGAGGAATTGAAATACCCCCATTGCTTAATGAAAATAAAACATTTGTACTAGATGAGTCTGAAAAGGCTGAATTATTCAATGCTTTCTTTGTGAAGCATTTTACGACAGAATCGGAACTGGTGCCGTCGTTTAAATCATTCTCAGACAATACTCTCGGGAACATTGATTTCTCCATAGAATTAATTCGTTGCAATAATTTGTCTAAAAACTCGCACTCTTCGGGAACTGATGGTATCCTCAATTCAGTCATCAAAAGAGTGTCGACCTTTCCCAAATTACTTAGCCATATATTTTCAGTCTATCGCTTAATGGTTTCTTTCCTGATACTTGGAAGCCATCAATTATTCTTCCAGTCTTTAAATCAGGATCTTGTGCGGACATAAATAACTACCACGGTGATCGTAACACCCCCGCACTAGCTAAACTTCTGGAGAAGATAGTTTTTAATCAAATTCTCGATTTTTGCCTAAAATTAAGCTTTTAAGCTACTCGCAGCATGGTTTTCTACCCGGAAGATCGTGCGAGATGTTTCACTTAGCTTTTCTTAACCACGTCACTTCCCTCCGTAACGAGCGGCAATCCGTGGTTGTTATCTACTTTGACCTGAGCAAAGCCTTCGACAAGGTACCGCACAGACGGCTTCTAGTAAAATTGGAAGCCATTGGCATCCGTCCCCCTCTCCTCAACTTCATCGGTTTCTAATTGTCTAACCGCAGCCAGAAGGTCCTAGTAGGTGATAGTTACTCCACTGCTCAGCTGATCACGAGTGGCATTTTTCAAGGCACTGTCTTGGGTCCTTTACTCTTCATTCTATACATAAACGAAATTTGGACTGTTCTAAAAAATTCACACAATCTCATTTATGCAGACGACCTCAAATGCATTTACTCATTTTCTAAGGACATGGCAAGTATGTGCGTTGATAAAATAAATGCGGACCTATTTACACTCTCACGTTGGAGTGCTACCTGGCAGATGTAATTCTCTCCATCCAAGTGTAGTTTCATGTTTTTCGGTCCCGCTAAGCTTCCATGCCCCCTAGTCTTTCAAAGAACTCCACTTTTAGAACGATCCACTTCGAACCATTCTCAGTTCTTTGCCTCCAAATATGCCTTACTCTGGAATAATATTCCCCTCGAAAGTAGGCTTTCGTCTAACTTAGCAGTTTTTAGAGTCAAATTACGTAAACACTTAACTTCGGAAGATATAAAGCCCTTGATATCCGTCTCCTTCCCAAACACACAACTTTTGGACTTTGAAAAGGGTCTCCCTGGTATCTGAAGTGGTTATGTTTAGATAGAATTTTTTCCATATATGTCTATTTCTTCCTCTTTTGAGTGATATTTGCAACGATGTTTCGTCCACTTCTCTGTCCAGTTATCATTGCCGTTTCTCCATATTCCGTTTTACAACCCTGATGATAGGCTTCATGGTCTTTAGTCATGCTCATGGCAGTTCTGATATTTTCGCCAGCTCATCGCTGGATTCCGCAGTCTACAAGGTCGCATCTCCGGCGTTTCGTTGATGATCAGGTGACCTCTGCCGTTCACTCTCTTGTCGACCCTGTTATCCGCGATGGCCTCCTCCGGTCTCACCTCCCTGATGGTTGATCATGAAGCCAGTCGGCCGGTGTTACAGTGGTGAAAGACAGCCTCTGCTATCATATAATTTCTCTAATTACAAGAAGCGTTTCCAACCCTCATACGTTCTCAGCAACAGTCCTGTCTCATTTGCACTACAATAAATCCTCTCAACCAGCCCCCTTAATTTTGTTGAAGCAGTTTTTTCTCCTACGTTTTGTTTTTGGAAACGGGGGTTCACTGAACTCCACCCCAGCTTTAATGGTAGGAGTTTTTTTTCACTGCTTCCTCCTTAGGTCACCATGCGTTTCAGAGAGTGATGACTACTACTTTAAATCGACGATATGTTGGTGAAAATGAATTAATCTACCAACACTACTAAACGCTCCCACTGCCTATGCGGTTGTTTCACGGAGAGCAGCATTCATCAACTTTGTATTCATTTTTCCACAGCACTAAGTTTGCAATGACGAGGACCTCTGGGCCTAAAATATAAAATTTATTTATTTATTTATTTACTTAATAAATAGCGACTGCTGTACTGATACACTGTATGATGTGCTGGATTTACTCAACTCCCATTTTGTCCCCTCTGTCTTTCCGCCGTAGGCTGCGCAAAGAATAGCGCAGCACCCCATACTTCAAGATGTCTTAGGAAACCACATATTTGACACTAATTTGACCGCTGATAGCTTCAGTGCATTCCTATTCAGAGCGTTTGGTAAAAACTCGGTCACTGCATTTTCGACTATACGGGCTTGGACGGGTGCCGCCCTCGAAACCATAAGTTGTATTATCTGGGACGTGACTGTAGCGATCCGTCGTTTTCGTCAATCTCATATCCCCTGACCAGATGGCATCCCAGTCAGCCTTCTAAAGGTTGAAGCGAATTATATTTTTCCCACCTATTTTTTATAAGATACGTACTCTTGCTCTTGAAAGCGAAACCTTTACTATGCTATGGAAGGAATCGCACATGATGCCTATTCCCACGCACGACCGATCGACGTCTTTTGACGACTTTAGGCCATTAAATACACTTCCCGCAGCCTCAAAGATCTTGGAGACCTTGATCAAAGAAAAAATGATGAGTCATGCTGCAGCTCAGCATGAGTTCCTCGAAAGTAGATCTTGTGACACCTGCCAGCTCTTTTTGTTTGATTATGTACTGCAGTCTAGAGACAGCCGTTTTACCCTTTACACAGTGCATTTTGATCCGACTACGGCCTCTGATCATGTTGACTATAATCTTTTCCTTATAAAATTGCTTCTTTCGGCAAAGGTAACAAGTTTCTGCATTTAATATCCTCCTATTCGGATGCTCGTACCCAACGAGTAAAATTTTCCAATGTTATCTCCAACTCCACACATGCGAGGTGTGGAGTTATTCACCGCAACGTGCTTGGACCGCTCTTATTTCGGCTTTCTATCAACGACATTACTGATTACTTTTAGTATGACAGACTCTTTATGTACGCTGACGATTTAAAAGTCACCTTTCAATATAAATCGGCCGATCGCATCATCGTGCTCCAGCGTATAAAAAGGAATTTTCAGGCCCTTGCCCGATGGTGGTGCACATGGTGCTTCTTCCTTTATGGGCAGAAATTATGGTGGTTGGCGACGATCATCAGCCTGAACTAAGCATAGATGGTCACGAAATACATGTGCCAGGAGTCATTAAGCATATGAGCAAATCCTATTCTAATAGTCTTAATCTGTCAGAGCACTGTGCCCTGACTGTCTCGAAATCACGCCGAACTAACGCATTTATTCTCAGAAATTTTAAGAACATCAAGTTTAGAACGAGCCTTTATAATATGTACGTGAGATCTAGTATCGAATACTTCTCGCCCCTCTTTAGCCTTCTGTGCGCTAGTGGACGGAAGAAAATAGAATAGGTCCAGTACTTCTTTAATAAAAGAGTTTTCTCTTCAGGACCCCATAAATTATCCTGCCAACAACGTTGTTAGCTTCTTAACCTCGATCACTTGTGGCTTCGCAGATTACAGAAGGGACTATTTTTTCTGTTTAAACTTTTGGCGAGAATGATTAGTGAGGCCAAGGCTATATCTATTCCCCCGCCCAACTGCTCAAAGTATTAAGTGGTTAAACATTTACTTCTTGGCTAGGGAACGTAAATTAATATGTAGTTGTGGCGGAATTCATCAAAAAAATTTCAATTAAATAAGATTATGCTTGTTTATGTAAACTAAGAGAATTAAATTCAACCAACATTAACCTCTATTGCATAGAATACAAGTCAAGTCAAGTCAAGTCAAGTCAAATTTATTAAAGAAAATATAGGCAAACGCCTTTGAACTCCCTCTTGGTACATAGGTTTTAAGAAATGTATCGGCAAAGCCAAACATTCTAAAGAAGTCGTTGACACAATTTCAAACGACTACTCGCTTGTTTCAAGTAATAAACTCACACTCAGTTTACACGAGCCAGCAGTCTAACTTAGGAAGAAGAGCAGACAGTGAAAAAACTCCTAAGGCTGGCTCATATTCGAAATGTAGTCGAGGGATATTTGATCTTACGCAGGCAGAATTAAAAATAAAATGGAAATTAGTCCTCCTACAGGTGGAATGTAACGAAAAAAATAAAGTTAAGCTACCGAGCATTTGAAAGTAGATTTTTATTATAATTCAACGGGAGTTTTTGGCCTCTATAATCATGCTTGCCAAACTTTTAAACAGTCGTAACTTTAATTCCCTCAGTACCGAACGGCAGTTTGAACACTCTCGGCGCGCCAGTCATCCAGATGTTTTTTTTTTATTTCTTCAGATGGCACGCACAATTAGACACTGTAGATTTTTTTCAGTAAACGCCACAGCAACCTTAGATAAGCTGCCCAGAAATATAAAAACTCAGCAAGGCTATCCTTTGTTTAGGTGAGCTATCACTAGCTTTCTACATTCAGGACAACTTTCACAAGTTTCGGGTGCTGACTCGGTAAAATCTCTATCTCACTTTGATGGTGTTCGTAGACTTTTAACCCTGCCAGGCCTTATGCTGTGGATAATGGTGCTGAATCTGCGGCCCAAAATCGGCAAATTCTTCAGCCGACAGCGAGCAATTGTTCGCAGACAAACATTACGCTGGTGCAGAATCTTGAAAACATTACACTTAAGGAAACAGAACACTGTGTTCCTGTGTCAACCCTCCCCATCCCGAACTAAAGTCAGTAAACGATTTGCAGTTTTCTTTTCTGCTAAACTATGAACTCGATCTATAAATGTACATATTTTTCGTTAGTATCGTACCTTTAAAACCAGGGTTTTTTCTACTTTAAACAAACTCCCTACTTCGCCCAGCATTGACCAAGCACATAAATAAAACAAACCAATACTGGCTGCACATAAGGGAGGCTGTTTTAGGTTTTTCCAGTTTCGAGGTGTGGGAAGGCGCCCAAGAGGTGCTTACCCAATGGACCCAATTTTTAAAATTGTCTGTAAGCTGACAATAAATTAATAAAAAGAATACAAATTTTGGTTAAACATCAGCAATAGTTGCAAACTACTGCTACTGACACTTTGTCAATTGTATCTATAATAATAATATGTTTATCATGCCAGTTTACAGGTAATAGGTTCTCAGCAAATGAGAATCCAGTTTGCGTTGAAATATGTCAAAAGTATCTGAAAAGACCACCTCACCAGGGGGTCCTTTCTACGCTCCAATGACTCTCTGTGAGAAAGCGTTTCGTAGAACGTCCATATGGGCCGGTTTTCTCTGAATTTTAAAGGGATGACCCCGCAGATTATCCGTCCGAACTATTTCGAAGAAGTCATAAAATTTTAGGGCTTACTCACGTCCGTTGACAATTTGGTATGTTGGAATGAGGTCACCGCAGAGTTGCCTGTAATTGAGAGGAAATAAATCAAGTTCATTCAGTCTGTCTTCGTAAGGCAGATGACCAAGATTCTCGACAATCTTCATAGCCTTCGCCTGCGCCCGTTCTGGGCGCAGATAATCCTTTTCATACAACGAACGCCAGGCCTGGACATCATACTCCAAGTGGGACCAAAAAAAGACGTTCCGGACGTTTTTCCGAAGGGTTCCTTGTCGATGTTGATGAACCCGTGCCCAATCGCAAACGGCACCTGTTCCGCGCCTTTAGCCGCTTTCAGACACTGTAAAAATGGTTTAAGCAAGGATTTTATTAGAACACCGAGGGATTTCTGTTCGTCATCATTTGAAAGGGATAGGCCATCGAGGACTTACTACGCACTTACTAACATTGAAATTTAAGAGCCAATGAGCAGACCAGCTACTAAGTCGATTGAGACACTCTTAAAGTGCTTTCCTATTGGCGTCAGACCTGATGGTTCTCGAGAGTTTTACCTTTTCAGCAGACATGATGGCGCTGCAACCCAGCTCCTCGACACATTCGTTGCTATAGATTAGGAAGAGCAGTGGCCCTAAGACAACCTTGGGGGGCACCAGTTAGAACAGATGTAGGGGTTGAATTCGATTCACCGATCCTCACCATTTCGATCGCCCTGTGGGCAAATCTGGAATTTATGCCAGCTAGTTTTATTTTATTCCAATTTCCGATAATTTATATATTAGACGTTTATGTGGAACGCTGTCGAACGCCTTCTTGAAATTCGTATAGATGACGTTAACCATACCATCTTCATCCACTGTGCAAGTCCAGTGCCCAGCAGAGAGAAATAGGCTGGAAAGACAAGTGTGGTTATGTCTGAAGCCGTGTTGACAGTAATTTTTACTCCTCCAGGAACTTAATTGTCGCCTTATTAATTTTCGATCCCATCATCTCATAGCGAATGTAAGTTAGGCTGACGGGCCGATAATTGTTGACATTCGTTCGGGCCCTGTCATTGTAAATTAGGTATATATTTGCTGTTTTCCAGTCAGATGGCACTCTTCCTAATTCAAATGAACGATGAAATATATGTGCTAAGAGCTTTGAGAGCCCGCTTGCCGATTATTTGAAGATCTTGGCCGGTATACTGTCTGGGTCGGATGACTTTGCGTCTTTGAAGCTTTGCAGCTTTCTATCAACTACAGATGTTGGGAATAATAGTGATTGAACCGCCGGACCAGCGTTTATGACAACACTGTCGACATTTTCAAAACGAAGCTTGGTTTCTCAAGTGAATACGGAAGCATAGAACCGGTTGTAGAAATCGGTTTTTTCGCCATTCTCAGCGAATTACACGCCATTATCAATATGATATTTAGAAAGTGGAGTGAACTTTTTGGCTTGTCTTCAACCTGTTTTGCGATTCCTAATTCATAGTTTTTCCTTGCCTGACGAATCAATTTTTTACCGCATTTCGTTGGCGACAGAATTAATAATATTTTTATTATGCCAGTTTACAGGAAATTGTAAAGAGTTGGTAATGCACCTCTTGGGCGCCTTCCAACACCTCGAAGACCGGAAAAAAACTAAAACAAACTCCCTATGTTGCAGCCAGTATTGGTTTTGTTTCAGGTTTTTTGTTTTGTCAATACTGGGCGAGATAAAGAGTTTGTTTCTAGTGAAAAAAACCTGCCTTCAAAGGTATGATACAAACGAAATAAATTTACAGTTGTAAGCTGAGTTGACTCATCAGCAGGAGAACTGTCTCATATCATTTAAAAACATTAGTTCCAGACGGAGAGGGTTGGCACAAGAAAACAGTGTTCTCAGTTTTCCTTCAATGGTTGTCGGCAAAAGTTGCGTGCTATCGGCTGAAGGGTTAGCAGACTGCGGGCTGCTGCTTCAGCAGCATTATCTTCAACACGAAGCCTGGCGGGGTTCAAAGTCCACGAACGCCATCAGAGTGACAGAGAGATTCCACCGAGTCAGCACCCAAAATTCGTGAAAGTTGTCCTGAATGTAGAAAACTAGTTATAGCTCTCTTAAACATAGGGTAGTTTTGATGGGTTTTAATACTTTTGGGCAGCTTATTCCAGATTGATATGGAATTTACTGAAAAGAATTGACGGTACTTAATTGTACGTGCCATAGGAAGAAATAAAAATACGTCTCGATGACTGGCGCGTCGAGAGTGCTCAAGCTGCCTTATTGTACTAAGGGGATTAAAGGTTTGACCATTCAAAAGTGTAAACAGTAAAAAAGACCCTTCTGCAATCGACAAAGCCATAGGGGATCCAGCTTTATATGTTCGCACCTTTGTTGGTAAGTTAAGTTTCGGTGTTCTGTAGTGAAAACTCTTCTAGTGAAGAAGTGCTGCACCGATTCTATTTTCTTCCGTTCACTATTGCGCAGAATACTGAATAGGGGCGAGCAGTATTCAAGACTAGGTCTCACGTACATATTATAAAGGCTAGTTCTAACCTTGATAGTCTTAAAATTTCTAAGGATAAATCCGGTGGTTCGGCGTGCTTTCGAGACTATCAGGGCACAGTGCTCTGACAAATTGAGACTATTAGAGTAGGATATGCCCAAATCCTTGATAACTCCTGGGACATTTAGTTCGCGGCCGTCAATGCTTAATTCCGGTTGATGATCGTCGCCAACAACCATAACGGAGCATTTGTGCCATGAAAGGGTGAGGCGCCATGTGCAACACCACTGGGCGAAGGCCTGAAGATCCTTTTTTATCAGCTCGAGCACGATGTTGCGATCTGCCGGTTTATATCGATAAGCGACTTTTAAATCATCAGCGTACATGAAGGGTCTGCCATGCTGAAAACAATCTGAAACTTCGTTGACAAACAGGCAAAATAGGAGCGGACCCAGTACACTACCCTGTATAACTCCACTCCTCACATGCGTGGGGTTGGAGATAACATTGGAAATTTTTACTCGTTGTGTGCGAGCATCCAAATAGGAAGATATGAAGTTCAGAGGCTTGCTACCTATGCCGAAGGAGGCTAGTTTCAGAAAGAGGAGGTTATGATCGACCCGATCAAAGGCCTTAGTAAAATCAAAATATACGCTATAGGTGGCAAAACCGCTGTCTCTAGATTGCAGCACATAATCAAAGAAAGAGAGCTGACAGGTGTCACAAGATCGTTTCTCGAGAAAGCCATGTTGAGCTGTATTGAGCAGGTTGTTTTCTGTCAAGTGACGCATCATCTTTAATTTGATTAAGGTCTTCAAGATCTTCGAGGCTGCGGGAAGTGTATTTATTGGCCTAAAGTTGTCGAATGACGTCGATCGGCCATGCTTGCGAATAGGCATTATGTGCGATTCCTTCCACAACGACGGAAAGGTTTTGCTCTCAAGAGCAAGATTAAATACCTTACAAAGAATAGACGGAAAGATATCATTTGCTTCAGCTTTTAGAAGGCTAACTGGGACGCCATCTGGTCCTGGACTATAGGATTGACGATAGCGATGAATGGCTACAGTCACATCCCAGACGGTAAAACTTATTGTTTCGAGTATGGCACCCGTCCAAGCCTGGATAACCGGAGGTGCAGCGAACGAGCTTTTACTAAACGTTTTGGATAGGAACGCATTGAAACTATCGGCGGTCAACTTAGCGTCAGCTATGGGGTTTCCTAAAGCATCTTGAAGTATGGTGTGTTGCGTTTTCCTCTGCGCTTTTACTGTACGCGAAAAGAGTTTCGCAACCTTAAGGGAAGGATTTTCAGCGAAGTGAGCCTCATCGGCTACCTGCTTTTCTTCGGAGAGTTTCTTAGCCTGCTCAAAGATCAGTGTGATCAAGGGCAGAACGGAAGTGTCGTTCTGCCGATGCAAACGACGAGAGAGTTTACGCAGCCTACGACAGAAAGACAG
Organism: Ligula intestinalis; assembly: GCA_036362985.1. NCBI lineage: Eukaryota > Metazoa > Platyhelminthes > Cestoda > Diphyllobothriidea > Diphyllobothriidae > Ligula > Ligula intestinalis. Next base: position 20,552,129 of record JAYGXS010000006.1, on the reverse strand, counting down.
AGGAAGGTACACTTCATCCTTGACATGTATTACTTTCTTACTGGGGACAAAGTGGAGGATGAGTAGATCCAACACTTTGTACAGTGCATCGGTACAAACATTTACATCCAAACATTGGAAAAATTCAGACCAGTCGAGAGCGTTTAGATGTGCCAGTAGGTCAGCCGTGTTTGCTGATCGGAAGTCATGATAAAGACTATGCTTTTGGGCAAATGTTTTATCCGCCTCCAGTTCTAGTTCACTAACAACTGTAAGATGGTCTGAACTCCCAAGTGCGTCTAAGGATGACACTGAAAGTGGTTCACATCCCCTACAAAAAATTAGGTGGAGTATGTTTGCTCCTCGAGTGGGAAAATCGACTACCTGATCCCACATGCCGATATCTATTGCCTCAAGTAAGTTCTCGAACTTTGAAGGACCGGATGGTGGAAACCATTGCACGTCAGGAAGGTTAAAATCGCCTGCAATCAAGCAATACTTAAGATTCAAGTCAGCTGCGGCATGAAATGCCTGCGAGAGACAAAGATCGTAGTCTGCATTGGCATTAGGTGGGCGATAAATACAGCCAACAAGTAAGGAGTATTTGTTTTTCAGAACAACTCGTAGTCAGCAGCTCTCCTCCACCGCTGTGAATTGTGGATAGTCCAACGGGAGAAATGCAATTGGCTGCTTAATATAGATGCAGCTTCCTCCGCCACGGCCATTGTTTCGATCGTTCCGTACGCATTCATAGCCTAGAACAGAGAGTTTTGAGTCAGCTACAGAGGCCGATGCCCATGTCTCAGTTACCATAACAATGTCTGGGCGGTTGACGAAAACCATAGTCTGGAGCAGAGGCACTTTATTAATCAGTGATCTGGCATTTAAAACGACCAATTTAAGAGGGCATGTCTGAGGTTTCGGTGGCGGGAAAGCTAGGCCGTCACTGTTACCGGCTTCGACCAGAGCGATGTCCTTTTGACCTGAACTATTTTTCCCTCTCTTATTTTGAGATTTGTCTCGCCATTGGTTCTCCGTTTTTCCAGCTCTATTATTAGCTGTCTCATCTTTCTCCGCTCTTTCAACTCGTAATCCGGCTGAAAAAGAACTTGCGAATGCAGACTCCGTAAGGATGGTTTGCGCTCTTGCAGGAGTTTCGCCTGTGCTTCAGTTTCTGAAATAACTTTTAGAGGTCGTGGCCGAGAAATTGATTCTGGAGCTGTTGGAGCCTTCCCTATTCGAAATGCCTTAAGAATGCGGAAAGACTCGCCTGGTTTTAGCAACGGTTTGGCGTGCACTCGCATAAGACCCACGTCATGGTCAATTCGTTCTTGTGCAATTGACGACTGACTCTGGGGCTCCCTTTACAACTATTTTCTGCTTGCGACTCAGTGGGGCATCTGTTGCAAGCTCACGTGCATCAGCCGAGGGAGCAATTGTATCCGGTACACACGGTTCTGATGTACTGGCTATTGGGTAAGCTGAATGCAAACCCGTGAACCGTTTGGCTTTCTTAGGCTTATGCCTCTTTTGAGTTATGATCTTGTCAAACTCTTGGTCATCGCTTTCTTGTGCAGAGTCGAGCAACGATGTGGTGCTAGGATGCAAATCCCGATAATTGCTAGTGTCGCTTAAGCCGAGTGACGATGGTATAGCCCGTGGGCTTGACAAATGATCCAATATGCAGGTTTCAGGCGTGTCGACAGACATATCCAAATCCAAGTCAATATCAGCGTCAACATGTTCTTGTGCAATTGTTGACGCTATCTCCGGAGCCCCTTTTACAACTATATTCTGCTCGTGACTCACTGGTGCATCTGTTGTGAGCTCACGAGTTCCGATCAAGCGGCCATCTGTATCCGGTACTAAAGGTTTGATAGGTCCTGATGTGCCGGTTTTTGGGTTAGCTGACTGCGCATTCCTGGCCCATTTAGACTTTCGAGCCTTTCTAGCCCTATGCTTTTTTGGCTTCATGATCTTATCGACCTTTGTATCATCGCTTTCTAGTGCAGCATCAAGCAACGATTAGACGCTAGGACGCAAATGCAGATCATTTTTAGTGCTGCCTGAGCAGAGTAACGATGGCGTAGACTGCGGATTTATTTTAGTTTTTTTGCGATCGAGTGAGACGCCCACTGGTTTACTTGGTTCGGCAGATGATATGCGGGTTTCAGGTTTACCGGCCGAGGCTATCTGAGCATATGTACTTTTATTTACCCCCGGTTTTTGGCCGACAAGGGCTGTTTTAACTGCTGTATAAGAAATATCCATTTTAGATAGGGTATCTTTTGTTTCAGTTTATTTACCTCGTGGTAAAGTTCCTGCTTCATCTCCGAAAACTCCTGGCGGAGGACGAAGTCCTCACAGTCTAACTTCGGTAAACGTAGAAGACATCTTGGCCGTTTGGTGGGAGGTGGAGAATTTATAAAATTATCTAAGTGGCCATATCGGTAGTTACTTTCTGGTCGTATCTTAACATGGTTGTCAAGGGCCCGTGTCGAAGTGGCCGGGCTGCCTGAGGTGCTAACACCGCTAATAACCAGATTTGACGACCCGAGTTCGAGATTCGGTGGAGGTGAAACGTTTCGTGCTAACGGACTTGTAGCATCTAAAGTCTCCATTTTATGTAAGATTTTTTTGTGTTGCGACCTGCGTGTGATACTGCCAATTAAGTCGGAAGCCAAATCAAAGAGCCCGTAGGAGTGAGGCGGAGAGAAGATCGATTGGCCAGATAGTGCAAGTTTACTGAGACAAGCAGGTTACAGCAAGTCAGAGTAAAATATTGAGTTTCTGCCAGATACAATGAAGTGTGTTTGGTTAAAAAATTTCCTTAGGAATAACGTGAGAGTCACTTTAATCCTAACGTACGAGTCAATTTTATCCTAACGTGAGAGTCTCTTTTATCCTAAATATTATGAAAATATTAGGATAAGGGTATATAACAACACAGTGATATACGGACTCAGCCTCGGCGTGAAATTCGGAGATGTGCAGATTTTGTGGCACAGAGGAGTTTTTCATAAAATCGACACGTCCAAGAAGCAATTTCCAAACTTTGGAAATAATTCACAGCGGAGGAATTTTTCAGAGCGACTGGATTCAGATTTCCACGTAGAAAATTCCAAACTTTGGAAATATATAGTCAATTCTTGAATAATTTCCAAGAAGCGTGTCTTCTATACTGAGATAGAGACTAAAAACACGTAAGCTCGAGAGACTTGAAATTCGCAAACAATTTCAAACTTCGCGCCCTTATATCAATTAAAGTTAGACTTCTTCGAGGTGTACTAGTGACACAGAGTCCCCGAATAACTTCCATTTCTCATTTTTCTTCTTGAATTGCCTGCTATGGTCTATTATCAACCGGACAGGACGACAAGTCGTCCTTTGTACATTAAACGGGCAACAGCACTTTATTATATCTAATGCAATCGTCTCGAGCGATCTGCAGTCGTCCTGCAAATCCCCTTTGAGCAGTGAGACTCAATTCACGGACGACAGTGCCAGACTTACCTCACGGACGACATAGTGCTGACCCCCTGCCTCGTATTCTCCCACCTCCGCTAGCCTCTACTCCACTTTCCATACTCGTACCTACCGCCACCGCCCCGATGATGCCATTGGCATTCGCACTTTGGTTAGCGGTTGTTGGGTTCACTTTCCCGACCGTTTTATCACTAAAGCTTTCTAACACTACACTTACCTCCGGTATCGCCACACGCAAGTCTTTCATCTAGGAGAAGGGTACGGAAGTAGCTCTCTGCCCAACTTGTTAGGTTTGCCTGCTCATTATTTTCGTCAGCTGCATTTCTGATGACGCTCCAAAGCTTAATTATAATCGGCAACCAGCGACACCACAATCCAGTTGATACACGTGATTGAGGTACATAGTGAACCAATATAGGGCCGAGAACGGAGCATTGGGGAACACCACCGCGACCGCAACCTCCGCAGACGTTTGGTCACTGACTTGGCCAGTGTGCGTGCGGTTAAATAGGAAACTTCGAATCCACTAAATCATGTGATAAAAAATGACATATCTGTTCGGCCTGTGCAGCAATTCAATCTGCATGTGGAAATAATGTAAGCTTGCTCGTGTAACTTAGACCCGACGCCCCTATGATGGATTGCTCTATAGATGGATAATTTTGAAAGAGAATATACACTCAGAAAGCTTGGTGGGGCTTAAACATATGAAAATAAACTTGGTTCCACCAGTTTGAGCTCCTCTGTGAGAGCGTTAGCAAGTCTGTGTTGATTTTATGAACGCAAATACTGGCTCTGTTCTTAAAAAAAACGAATTAATGTACTTCACATCATCAGCATAAATAAAATTATGCGAGTTTTTGAGTTCTTTTGAAGTATCCTTGATGTAAAGATTGAAAAAGAGAGGACCCAAGGCCCTTTTTTGAAAAACGCTAATTGTGAGCAGATGAGGCGTCCAGTAATTATTAATTTCTAAGACCATCTGACTACGGTTAGACAAATAGGAATCGATGAAGCCAAAAAGAAGAGGCCGGATGCCGAGGGCTTCAAATTTTACTAGAAGACGTATGCACAGCACCTCATGGAGGCTCTCAAGTTAATCGGAAATTTGTGGTGGCGGATTCGTTCGGCTATATAAGCTGAGATTATGTGGCCAAGCAATCGGGAAGAAGCTCGCCACTAAAATGACTAGTTTTTCAGTCAAATTGTGCGCTAACGAATTAATTATACAGAGAAATCAACGGTACTAGTAACTGGATAAAGAAACTAGCCGCCGAACCCTAAAAATTTTGACCAGGGTGTGATTGGGTGACTGCTAGCAACTGACCAATTAGAATAAAGCAAGTGTTTGGCTGTCAACACTCCAGTTTGCGCAAAGATGGTCGGCGATCTGGGGAACGTTTTCGCTGTGGATATGTGTGGTTCTTCATTCGATAGTCTGGCGTCCTTCTTGGAAAGACTGGATGACTTCGAGAAAAAAACAGGCACCAAATATGTGCGGTATGTTAGTAATCGGCTTCCACCGTCCAGCAAACACACGTCCGTATTCACTTATCAAAGAATGCGGTACGTGTGTATCCACGGTGGTATCAAGAGGGGGGAATCGCTTTCCTCTCGAACCCTGAAGTTTGATTGTCCTGCATATTTTGAAGTACGGTACCAGCCCGAAAAGGGTCTGATTGTAAAGAAGCACTACATGTGGCATAATCACGAGACCGATCCTCTACTCGCAAGACATTATGCTATCAACCGGAAACTCAACCCTGAAGAGAAAGGATTTCTCAAAATTCTGTTAAGACATGATCGTCTGTCTAACCAGGAAGTTGTCAATGAATTTCACAGTACGTAGCATTCGGTTTAATTAAAATCAATAGCGAAATTTGACAAGGTTCTAACCTCAAGAGATGTAGCTAGATACAAGTACATTATGAAGAAGAATGGAGATTTATACTGCCCAGCAGCCATATCCGAAGTTAAATGTGAAGTAGAGCATGGTAAAATCAGTTTTCTCTCCAATAATTCTTCCAGATAACCAGAGCATTCCTCTTCCAGAGAAGCAAGAGACCTGGCGCGTCTTGACGGAAAATGTTCGACTCATGTTAGAAGACTTCAATGATGAACAGTTCAAAGGTCTTCTAAGTCAAGTTGAAGGTTTATGTAGAGCTGTAAAGGCCAGTAAATACGGCGAAGTCCAGCAAAGTGAGTTTGCATTTTGCGTCGAAGAAAATAATTATTAGTTCAGCCCAGTCGATCGAAGGAGTTTTGAATTGAATGCAATATGTACACCAAAGACAGTGTGGCCATCGGACGCCGTCACTCGTCTCTACGCGATAGTTTATCGCACAGGTTGGTCTGTTACCCCTAAAAACCAGGGTTCGGTCACGGCGTATGGTGAACTATAAAAAGGCGTTCGACAAATTCGATCGATGTTTTTCCGTGCGAATAAGTTTCTTCGCATTTATAATAACACTTGAGTTCTCTTATTCTGACTTTTGCAATTTTATTTGTGCAAAGACACAGCCCGATCCCCATGATTAAGTTAATATTCTAAGATCATTATGCGTCAGTTCAGATGCGGCATTTGAGACTGTGTGCACCTTCATTTACTTCACCAATTTTGGCCAACCTCTGAGGATTTTAGCGTTGTGATGCCGGTATATGTAAAGCACATACACATGGTTATCAGTGCGAGCGGTTTTTATTCAGTAGAGTTAGTTCAATAGAGTTAGTAGTCGTCATCTAGACTTCTTGTACCGGTCCCTAATTCGACCGAAGTGGTCTGCTCTGTGGCCAAATTATTGAAGAGCTAGGATGCACTAGCTCCTAATTGGTCACTGGGACGCATCATAAGGTAATAGACCGCATTCATAGACAGAATTGTTCTTAGTGAGTGATATTCGTTGGTATGTCCGTCTTCGAGGGGCATATGCCTTTTCGTTATCTCCAGTTAGCAGTTAGACACTTAATGCACCGGTGGGGCACTGCAACACCAGTTTGCTTAAGTGCGTGCAGATGCAGGTAAGCAGGCTCGATTATTTCCCCTCGTGTTCTGTATCGATTCAAGTAAACGAGGAAAAGAGGGACTTGATGGTCTAGGGCCTAGACCATCGAGTGTAAGACTTTGGACTGATCTGACACTGGATACAATGATTTATGAAACGCCCGATGACACTGTTTTGCGGTTCGGGAGGCGTTTTTCTGGAGCGGTGTGTAAGTTTGCTCGGTCAGTTGGAAGGAAAATACTATCCAATGGGGCATGCTAGGTTCTATAACTGTATTAGTATTGCCGATTATCGCGCTATTTCATAGCAATTCTTTAACCGACGTCACAGACAAAAATGGCTTTACAGCATTTTAGACCCAATGAGGGCGTACTGACAAGAAGGCCAATACAGTGTCCGTTCTGTCCTGTAATGAAGTTTAAAGCATCAGTATTGTTTTTCGCAGATGACCACCATCTGTTTTCTTACGTTTGCTATAGTGTTCGATTCAGTCGACACAGGGTCACTTTTGAATGTCTCGAAGGGCGGTAACATGCTGGCAGTAACTGGACAGCCTGCTGTAGTTCTAGAATCAACTAAACTATCATCAGCGTCCGGCGTTATGAGTACGAGTCGTTGAAGCCTTATTTTAGTGGCACCCCAAGTACTGACAAGTACTGTAAAATTTTCAGGTATTCTATGTTATGGTACTACCTCGGCCTACGGACAGACTAGCAAACATCAATTAACATTCCTATAATCTACGAGTGTACAATCAAGTCTTAGTTGATGAGATTTTTATCCTGTTACTGTAACTGATGATGGTTGCGGTTAACAATCCCGCAAATTTGGTTACTTCTGGCTGTGAACAGAGTAAACTTGTTAAAAAAGTTCCAGCAACCAGTGTACCAACTTGATAGTCATAAGATTACAAAGAGTGGGAACAGCACTCAAGAAAATATGTTTGTTAACTTTGTGAATAAACACTCTGGACGATGACGACCTGATAGCTTCGGTTGCAATCTTACCACTTGTGTCGGTATTTGCTAGCCTACCGATCGTCGCATATTCAACCCACCAAAAAATATCTGGCCTTATTCGGGTGACGATGAATGCTCTTTCTCACCCACATCGTCTTTTATAATTGAAGGACAGTAGGGGCTAAGTATGACGCAGATTTTGAGTACGGACCGGTCTTTGAGAACCCAAACAGCCTGCTCCTCGAAGAAGTCTTTTCATGAAAAAGGTTGCATCTAAACCATCAAAGGGAGTTAGACCAGTAGATCGGAGTATTTAGTTAGCGGCTAGATGAGAATGGACTGCACGCCAAGTGAAACGAACTAATTTGGAAAACCAGATTCAGCGGAAATTCACCACCGTCTCTCAGGAAGCTGAGCTCATCTAAAAGAGGGTCATTGTTTTGATAGGTAGACGCTTCAGACAAGAAAAATTTCGATTTCACGAAACGAAAACTACCCTAGTCATTGTAATTTGGATACAAAAAAGGAAATAGTGTGCACAGAACCAGATGCAACTTTCTGGTATGCCTTAGAGTAGAGGACTACTTGCGTGGAGCTGCATTAATGGTTGTCCTTAAACAAACTGCTGTGCAGAGAATTATTTTAGCATATTTTCTGCTACTTACACATGTAAATAAGCCACTGTTCTCTCCTTTTTGTTCTGATCATGGTCTCCTAAACGGGACCGAAATCTAAGACTAATGAAAGTGTTTTCCCAGTGATCGCGGCCTTGTCTTCTTTGCATATAAGAATGTGTCACATGCTGTCCTCTTGTCTGGCGCAGAACTTCCATACCGTGGCACTCTTATAGAGCTAAGACAACCTTTACACGCCACCGTTGCAAGTACACGCTGGTCTGGTTTGTAGTTGCAATATTGTCTTTGACCGGATAATGATGAGCTCAAGGCGACCGTCGTCGCGCCTGAGCCTGTTGACCCGCTGCGACCACAGACAAGGTCGTCGAGCTTAACGGCTGCATCTACACGCCGCTGTTCCGCAAAACATCGAGACTTTCGCCTATTTGAGCCCCTGAAAGGCAGGCTAGTTTTGAAAACGGAACCCTACCGTGTCTTGGGGACAGTACAGTAGGTCACTGCTTCCAATTGTTCTTAATCATGTAGCGTCTAGGTAGTGTTTGTACTCGGAGCACTATACTCATCCAGTTGAGTCCTAGGTTGTTGGAAAAGACAGACGGCACGAGTGGGGGTAGAAATTTTTGTGCACAGAACTGTCTCAGGCGACAGTGACCAGTGTTATTGTTCACTACGTCCACTCAGGCCAGAGGAAGCGTGGGACAGCGGTAAAGACTGCTTCCATGTAATTGTCGAGCATGTTCAATTGGCGTCCACTCGATGTGTTGCATTACCCGATACGGTGTCGTGGATAGTTGTCCATGCTTCGTCGGCGAGGGGGTGAAGTGTTTAACTGGTAGTTGCGAGTATATGGACGCACATGAGTGTGTGTGCTCGCGAGTGGGAGTCGGTCAAGGGCCTGTCTGAGCAATTGCATGAAATTGAGGCCGTGGCCAATGAGGCCGGTGCGCAAAGTTGGCTGTCCGCCACAGTCCCAGCCCCCGTTTACGTTCAACTCATACTCCCTTATAATGCCTTATCCACCAAAGTATTATGCCAATCTTTCGCCCTGCCCCCTCCCCCCACCCAGGGGAGGTAAGTTCGAAGTTTCGTAATGCGTGATTACTTATCTCCAGTAATTTGCAAGAACACAGGACGACTTGTCGAAAACGAAATCTTAACCACCTGCCATCTGCGAAACCACCAATCCGAAAAAAGGTACAGACTCCAGAAAAGGTAGACAACTGTGAGCTGAGACACAGAGTGAGTCTTCCGCTGGGTAACGATTATCCAGAACCTGTCCGGTGATCACGCGGCATCGGAACCTGGAAATAGGTTCTGTTGCCAACTCCCACATATGTGAAGAACAGAAAGAATCAAAGGACGGGGTTTTGTTAGAGAAGAAGCCTGCTAATACGAGATGGATAAAAAAAACGGAAACTGTAGAGGAGCGTCTTCGGACAGATGCGCATGGAAATCAGTTGGGGGAGGAGGGGCGGGGGCATTAGCTGCTTTCGCTTTTCTTGCCCCACGTCTTGCGTGGCTTTCCCCGAAGTGTACGTAGTCTGTCCATCTCATCTCGGAAGTCCGCATGCTCGTCACGGAAGAGACCTAGGCGACGGAGAGTGGCCAAGATGTTGCTGTACTCCTCCAGCGGGGGATACCAGTCCTTGATCTTGATGGCCTCCGGCTGCTCACTCATCACTTGTATCACCTTGGCAGACTTCGAATCCAGCGGCCGACCATAGTCAACAAAAATACGATTGGCCAGGAGTGCCATACGCTTGGTGTAGGCAGACATGCTACGGCAGGAAAGTAGAGGCTGGAAAATAAAAAAAAGCATGCGCATCACAGTAAAGAACTGACAAGGACTCGGAATTGAACTGTAGCACAAACAAGGACGTTCACCGTGTACCTCGCGACGTGGTGAGCACTGGAGAAGGACTCGCATGAGGAGGGTTGCACCGCGTCTGCCAAACTTGCTACTTCCTCACCCGGTGGCCGGCTAAGGCTACTGAGCCTGACTCTCTGTCCTTAGAGAACCAAGTAATCCTGTGCGCTGGCAGCCTTCCCAGCCACGGCATTTAGCGTTTTATGGTAGATTCAAGGGCGTCTTTGAACTATTATTGTTATTATTATTGATTCCCCACTGCGAGCAACTGCCTACTAGGCATCGTAAAACAAAAATATTTGACTTGATCTGGAGAAAATGCTTCAAAGATTGTCACCATCGTCAAGTCTTCGTGCTTTTTCCGAGGAGGACAAGACTTAAGTGAAACGATCTCAATGATCAAAAATGCTTCGGTAGTTTGTCCTGGGCGGAAACCAAATATCAGGCCCTCATCGCAAAACCGTGAGCTCCGCACGGCATGACGGTATTGAATTTATGCAGCTTCAGGTTTTAAACACAAATTACTTACCGGTGATGACCCATACTTCTTTAATCTTTTACTAACGTGTTAATAGCGGGTTTTACTAAAAACCACAATTACATGTTGACTGAGCCATTTTAAGGTTCCAGTTTGGTTAGCATATAAACTAAATGGATGCAGTGATGTGTGTTCCAGGTTTCAGCTCATTACTGACAACCCTTAAATAAAAAACAAGGCACAAATATGAGAGAACCCAAACACTCTGCAGTAGGAAACCATTTTGGGTATGGTGAAAGGCTTGTCTATTGAGATTGGGTATGACTGGCTGATGAACCAGAAATGACCATTCTAGTCTCTGTTATCTTTGCTGGCATTGGTCATCTGACACTGCACGACTTTGGTTAGACTCGAGTGAGTGAGGGGTTCCGTTGGCGGTTGGTGAACGTTCATCAACAACTATTATATTGTGTTAAGCTTCACCATTAGAAACATCGGCTCCCGGTACCGTAAAAATCATGCTTAACAAATCACGCCGGAATAGCTTAATTCTGCACGAAATTTCACACCGACACTGGAGGTGAGGGGGCTGTGCTAAAACACAGACTACTTACTCAAAATGCAGGACCAAATAAAAGGCACTATTGCATATTTCTCAAAGATTGTGCAATTACTGCACCCTTCCATCAGGTGAAACTTGCTCGGCAGTTATGGAGGCACACGGAGACAATAAAACAAAGCACAAAGCTTAGAAAAGAAACGGACTATATGAATGCGAACGGAAGTTGCAAGAAAAAGCGCGATCACTAGGACACAGTGCTGCTGTCCCACTTCTCGCGCCTTTGTCTTCTTTGCAACAAGAACCTGGGGCAGGTATATTCGCTTTCATTCGTGAAAAAAGGGAAGTTGCATTTTTATTTCTGAATCTAAATTGCAATGACCGATTCGTTCTACAGCATCTACCTAACTAGAACAGTTAACGTTGTGCCATAATATTCCAATGAATGGAATTATCACGCGAAGTGTAATAAGCAATACTGTCAACTATTTGCATTCAGCAGATACGACAGTTATGGACAAAGCAATGTCACTAATGATTAACTCGACCAAGTATGTAACGCCTAAACTAAAATAATGAATGATTGCTTCCAGCAGCGAGTTTTGGCAGTATCAAGTACATCCAGGTTGGACTTCGAGTCAACTCGAGGGTCCTAGTGGATGACTGACACTCTGACACCTGGTATAGATACTTCGTTTCCTCACCATCGAATCCACACTCAATGAGTTCACCCCTGTCATTAACCAAAAATAAGCATCCCGTCACGTCTACTCTCAGTCATATAACAATCTGACTGCCAAGCGGATCCTATTTTCCAGTTTCATGCCTTTATACTCCCAAGTTCATCTGTTCCAAGCTGTCATTTAAATATGTTTCCAGGATTACAACGTCCATATTTTGTTCGCATTTACACATAAAGCTGCAAATCTAGGTGTCCGGTGTTGAGTGGCCAACTTATTTATTGGATGAAATTATTAGGGGTTTCCCATGCTGATGAGCATGTTGAAGGCTCAAGTCGCATTTACTTGTTAGAAGGGCCATCAGCGGGCTCTCATTTTCTTCTTAGGGGATACAGGTGACAGCCTTCAGTGTATCCCTGAATCCCCTAAGAAAAATATGAGAGCCCGCTGATGGCCCTACTAACAAGTAAATGCGACTGGAGCCTCAAACTTCAACTAGTGCTGAATATTAATTTATTGGCATTGCTGATTGCACTCAAATCAAGTACGCGGTGAGATAGTGCTTGCATGCTGACAGACCACGCTATCGGACGAAATGCTTGCTTTTTCGAGCGCACTCTTGGACGCCAACCACTGCTCTACCACGCTGTTACGCGCAGGTGATATATTTTCTTACATGACGCGTTTTTGTGTAGTAAATTGCAATGGGCTAGGTAGTTGATGCTCTGTACCGACATAACTGCACGGCATGAGATATTCGGATAAGACATCCGAACAAATGCCACACGTGGGGAGTGTGGTGGAACTTCTAGGCAGGGGCTTATGGTGAGACAGCACAATCGAAATATTGTAGCCGTGTTGGCTGATAGATTAGTGCAGTTTGGCCCATAAAGATACCCGGCCGGTGCACCCACAACGGACTCCTTATTAGAAGAAGGCTAGCGCCGTCGCGCTACTCTGAGTGCACGTGATTAGCCCCCCTTCCACTTGCACTTGTGACAGGGTGTCAAGCTTTTGTCTGCATAGCCTAGATTCAACTTGGCACAGATTTCGACCGCGGGACGCCTGCGCCAGCTAGATGGGTGATGGTATCTCCCTGCCACAGGGGGTGACGCCGACTAGGAACGCTTCTCGCATGTTGCTTGGGGGCACATCTATGCGTGCGCGAAACACAGGGACAGAATAGCGCGACGGCGCTAGGCGACTTCGCGCGGCGCTAGCGTTTTTATATCAGGACTGTTTTACCCTTACAGTTCTTTGTCGATAATGGAGACTTTCTGCGACAAAAAGATGGAAAGGAAGACGTTAACATTAAAAAAACGGTCGAATTTCTTCCGCTTCTGATCCAACAGAAAAGGAGCCATGCGTACGCATGTGACAACGTAGTTTGACATGTCGTGTGGTTAAACCGTATACGGCCAGTAGCTGTTAATCAACCATTAAGGCGTTAAAATGCGGGCAAATGATTTTCGGGAGCATAAAAAACTCGCACAGCAAAAAGACTTCGTCCTATCAATTTTTATACCTGGACAGGCCTCGACCAGCACTGGAACCACAATCACAACTACACAGCCGAAACACAGCAATTTATTCCAGGCATTAAATAAGTATAACAAAATAACCAAGGCATGTGTGTGATACAGAAACTCATGACAAAGAGCCTTTATTATCAAGCTTATAAATGCCACCACCATTGCTGGTTATAATTTAAAGATAAACTTCAAGCATCTTCCTCCCAATGCGTCAAACAGAGCAGTCGGATGTACCAGCGTTTACACACTCCCAATAGATGAGTAGTTCGGATTGCCTGATTTTATGTCAAAATCAAAAAATATTTAGCCAGAGGCAAACTGATGGAAAAAAAGGAAATCAGGATACGCTTAAAAGTTTGTGACGATAACACTGAACATCTAATCAGCAGAAAAGTTGACGAACAAATGTGGGTAAATAATTTCCGGATTGAAGTCATTAGTGGCAATGAAAATGCAATTCCCATCTTGCAAATCAAAGGAAGAAGCGGTACCTACTGAAAGCGGTTTGATGTGTGTCTGAGTTTTTACGAGACAGATGCAGTGGCCCAGCCGATATTAACGGGATAAGTACAAGGAAAACACGTCAAAGGCGTTTGCCTATATTTCCTTGAATACATTTGGTTTTACTTGACTTAAAACATGAGCTGTAAGTATGAATGTCCAGTTTTTGAGGATGGATCGACGAAAGAACTAACTGAAAAGTGAGACACACAACATACCTTTCCACCTTAATGCTCCTCCGTTTTTTCGCTGGAGATACTTACACATGAAATACTGATGATTAGAAGTAATAAAATGAAAATCACTAACCTCACAGAGATTAAAATGTGCATTTAGCACAGAAATATTAAGAAAAGCAGTTATTTTCTTTTTTTTTAAACTTTGTATCAAAGCCCAGATAATAACAAAGAAGAAAGTGCTCTCGGGCGAAAAAATGCAGATTCATAGAATGGCTGTGTGAAATATAAATGTCAGGTCTGTGGGCTCTTGGCCCTACTTACGTGTTGTTTAAATTTATCAATAAC
>JAYGXS010000006.1:20478031-20532927 GCA_036362985.1 Ligula intestinalis | reverse complement strand
GTATTTGCTAAGACGTTTTGTATATTTGTAGTGATAAAGCCTCTACAGGTCTCGCGTCTGCGAATCTTGAACTTCTTTAGGATGCCACTATAACAGAAGTTCGTATTCATTGAATTACACTGTTATTCAAATACACTATATCCCACTTCGTTACCTTCAATATTTCGCTCTGATTTGAACCAAATTTGTAGAAATCGTGGAAGCAACCATCAGCGAGATAAAGTAAGACAACATTTGCTTCGACCGCGGTAACTTCCGATTTTAACATGCAGTGTGTGGTTACATTTCCTAGTTATTTGTCCGAGTTTGGTTTTTCTCTTCCTGAGCACTGTTATGTCTCGCTGCTCTCTCCACCTCAGTCGACAAATAAACCTCTGATAATCGTTTTTTCTCAGTTTGCACGGTGAATTTTCCGTCTGCTCAATCCAAATCTGGTGGCAGTGTTTATTCGTGTCGAGCCTTGAACATGCAACTTTATACCTGACCAAACTGACCGCCAGTACAGGCGTCATGGATCTGTGCCAAAAAATCTGTCACTAGGAGAAAAGCAATTCGTTTCCGGACACGCTCCAATTGTTAAAACCAGGAGTCAATTTCTACATTTAGCTCTACGTGTTTTCTCGTCCCAAAACCCCAGTGAACACTTAACGAAAAGTCTCTTCCTATCTCAAGCTCTCATGTGAGAGTGCACGCTACTGTTCTACTTACCTTCACCCCAATAATTTTCGCTGCTTCCCCGGCGAGCCTCAGTGGACTTTATAATTGTTCCGCTTGAACTACTGTTTGGTTATTTGCAGGTGTAAACCATTACCATGACAGGTGCTAAACTGCGTTTTCCATTTCCTCTGGTTGTAAACATTAGTGGCGTGAAGAGATCAAATTGCACTGTAGTACATTAGGACGAGAAACATCTGTAGACCAGTAGCGCTCGATCGTACCTGGAGATGCTGGAATTGGGGCATCGCGAAGCTGAAGTGAAGATGACGCACATCTTTCCGTGGTGGAGTCATCATGCGATTGTAGTTCTGCCAGCCTCGCCAGGTCGCACTTGGCGGTAAGGGTGTTGATATTTGGGCAATATGAGGCGCCGGCAACAATTTTATCGCTGCTGCGAACGTAACGTATGTCGGAGACGAATTGGGAAATACAGTCCAGAGGCCGCACTTCTCGTGGCGAATACTGATCTGCATTGGCCCTGAGGGTGTGAGTGAGAAGTTTGTGATCCATGTGGTCCTGGAAGTCTCTGCTTGCTTGACCTCCTCAAATGCTGAAAGAGCTATGTCCGACAGTTGTAAGGATTTAGATGTTGCCAGTAAGGAATAAAGTGGCCGTAATCGTTGATCAAGCCGACGAAACGGCGAAGCTGCGTGAGGGTTTCAGGAGCTGGAAAAGAGAGCATGCTTTGCACTTTCTCCGAAAGGGGTGTGATTCCGTGTTGATCAACATGGTGACCAAGGAAATCCAGAGAAGTGACACCAAAAAGACCCTTGCCGACGTCCAACTGCAAACCAGTTTGCTCAAAAGCATTGAACACTTGGCGCAAATGCTCAGTGTGTTCCTTTGGTGAAGAGCTACCGACAAGAATGTTGTCGATGAACACGTCCGTGAAGGGAAGGCGCCGTTCGCTGTGGTCAACGAAAATCTGGAGTGATTGGGTCACATTACGCAAACCGAAAGGCATGCAAAGAAACTCAAAAAGGCAAAAAGTTGTCATGACAGTAGCCTTTGGGATATCTTTCTCCGCGGTCGGTATTTTGTGGTAAGCTCTGACGAGGTGGATTTTATAAAAAAATTCTTTCCGACAGCGTGTGCGAGAAGTCGTGAATATGAGATATCGGGTATCGTTCCAGGAATTTGGCTCTGTTCAGAGCGCGGTTACCACCGCATGGTCTCCAATCATCGCAATCCGAAGCTTCTCGGGGTGAAGTCGGCGCGGCTGGTCATCGATTGGGCGTCCAGTTGTGGCAATATGAGGCCGGACTTCGTGCTGGACCTGTTCAGTGAACTGACGGCCAAGTGTATGCCGGCTGGAGGTTCACGTGCGGCAAGTCCGACAGTGAAGAGCTTGGTAGTAGAATCAATCAGTTTCCGATGCTTTACATCAACAGCGAGGCCAAAGTGCGACGGAAAATCAGTTCCAATGGTAGGTGACATAACGCCAACCAGAACGAAAACCTACTGGAACCGATGCCGAGGTCCAAGGTCGAAAGTGCGAGACTGCTGACCTAACGGGTTAATAGTGGTGTTGCTGCCACCTGAAGTGCAAACTGCGAAGTTTGTAGGCGGTGACACTTAAGAGGCGGCAGTGTGGATCATGTAACGGAATCCTGTGGACTGGTCGGTTACGTAGAGGCGTTGACTTGGTCACGACGGGCCAGCTGCATTCGTTGACATTACTGCCAGACGAAGTCGTTTCCCGAATGGGAAACTCCAGCATGCCAGCCACAGCCGGTCAGGCAAGTCACAACCGTCCCTTCAACATAGCTCATACATGTCAGCCACACGAACGCCAGCTTTCCAATATCTATCGTTGGTACGTACCTCCTTCCATATATTTAACTACTCTCCGTCCGTTCGATTTCTTTCATCAACTGAAGTACAGTCTAAGAAGTGAGCACATATAGTTTTTCTGCAGCCCATCTTCTCCTAAAGCGAGCTTCCACAGACGAAGTCAAGTAATGGCAATCTTGGTTGACCAGTCGCCCTCGATCCAGCGCAATAGCCCATGTCCGCGTGCGTCGCGCAACCCTTGCCCTCGCGCGACTAGTGCACATACACGCACTCCAGACTTGGCAGGCCAATTATCATCCTGAGGTTGACTCACACGGTACTAACGATCGAACGCCATGCCAGACCGAGTGGCAACATCCTTCTAACTCTCCTGTACAAAATGAACTGTTCCTACCAATCTCGCCTTCTCTCTTCTCCTAAAGTACCGCATCTGGACGACCGCAGCCATAAGAGTTTACTTTATTAGATTTAACACCCCCCCCTAAGTGGTTCAGACGCCCGAACTGTCAACTAAGAACGACAAGGTTAGTTTGCTCGCGACCCAACAGAAGGCAATTAATAACTGAACGCATAGAGCTAACCTGTGAGCAGAAAAACCGTAAAGTCTCGTCAAGATCCTGTACATCGTTACTATGTAAATCGGATGCTCTTTGAGCTCAGGCGATGGGTGAGGTCAACTAAGAAGCAGAAGGACACTAATCTGTTGATGTTGTGGGATATAATAGCTTCGGGATCAACAATGTGGGATTCAATGTGGTGTAGCCAGATAAAAAGACGAGAGAACGTATTCCAACATGTATAAGCTAGTGGAATAGGATAAGACGTGAAAGGCCATATTGTCAGGGAGGATTTACTAAGTTAGGAACAAGCGTAGTATGTAAGCAATAGGAAAGTGACTTCCAGACGAGTGCATGCCAACCATGAATGAGCCGGAGTTCAGAGAGTCTGCAACCGAACAGTGAGTCGTCGGCTCTGGAAGAGACTGAGCGTAAACATCTGACCCGCATCTCGAGCACTGGTCTCGCCTCGAGATTGGATTGGCTAGTGGGGCTAGACCGCTTTAAGAAGGCCAGACAGGAGTGACCTTGAACGGAGGCCTTGACTATGGTGTCTTGCGGACGCGTGGTGGTCACGCCAGACATGACCTAGTCCGTGCGGCGTCCGAGAAAAGCATGACTAAGAAAGGGGGTCGCTACAATGTCGAGCGGGGCCTAGCTCGCTCGGTCTTAGTGGTGACACTAGATGCAACGGTTGGAGCAGCATCTGGTCTCTTAGAAGAGATTCAAACCTGCTGGACGAATGTAAACGAACCACCACTAGAGTAGCATTCCATAATGTAATGCACGTGCTCAAATATTTTATCGAGCGGCGTACTGGCGCCCAACAGAGCCAGTACCTCCTACATCAGGAATGGAAGTTTATCCATCCAGATTCTGTGAAATATAGAGTCGCCCGAAGTGCAACCAACCATTAAAGAAGGCATGTAAAGTGTTACTGCTGATGGCGTCCTACGGGCCTGCTCGACTGAATTGAAGAGTTCCCTCAACATATTGTCAGCCGATTTAGCCGTAAGCTCGATAACAGCGTCCCTCAGTGGTAAGCAGGCTTTCTCGATGGGTTTAGGAGGAAGATGATCCTAAACCGTGAGTGCTACGTCATTTGGTAGCGATTGATAGACATACACACACATGATGTTCTCGCTGGATAAACCAGATGCGCAGGTTGTTGGGCGCAGAAGGCGGGAGCTGAATCGGGTCGGCGTTAATCACATATGGGTCACTGATGCCGAATCGTTGCCAGTTTCAACCATAATGAAAACGAAAAATGCGTTTGCAAAAAGCAAAACTAATACAGGCATTCATATACTGGGTTCACCAATTGGTAGTAGCCTTGTTGGTTTATAGCCTACAAAACGTGTTAAACGTGTCAGAAGAATTGGAACGCAGTAGTAACTAAACAACTACAAACTACAGCGAACGATTAAAGCGAACAAAAGATGGTAACAACACCGGCTCATGGAGTCCGAATGGTGTTCTCCAGCAGTAGCTGAAAAGTCGACATGCAGCGAAGAAGGGTTGACCAAAGTTACAGGCCGAATTCAATCATCCGGTCTAGCTAAATTTTTGATAACCATCGATAGTATGTTTAAAAGGGAATAGAACACTTAGCAAGCAAATTGTTCAAATGTTCGTCAGTCACGCCAAGGCTAGATGATCTTAAGGCCCCTATCATGCCACCACGAGTTTAGGCAAGAGTGTGTATTGAAACAAATTGTACATGTAATGCACAGTAAACATCAAAAAGGAAAAGGTACAAGTACCTACAATATCCATGAGCCCTGTGCACTCGGATATTAAAATTTATTCCAAACCTTTCACGGACTATATTGAGTTTAATTTTTTCACAAATATTCAGAGAGGAGCATTTTACCAATTGGAACCTGCTGGTTAGTACGTGTGATTTTCAGTATCAGTATCAGTATATTGAGGGTATGTAGGAAAAATTCCTTTGAGTGCCCTATTTGCACATACGTGCAGTGGTAGCAAAAAAACTGTTGCTATGACTGTTGGCGAGGCTAGTTGTCCTGTGTCATAGGATGAATATAGGAGCAGACAGTGAAAAAACTTATTATTTCTGCTATCCTCCAAAAGTGCATGACTTCACGTTTGTATCTACTGTTTTAAGTAGCAAATAGGGTACTTAAATGTTCACACTTACTTCACTTCTTGTTCGAAGTTATCCAGTTTTCCGGGTTGGCTTATATAACTGAAGATCTTGCGGGAGTATGCTAAAGAATATTGGGGAGTCGGAACAGCTATATACGATATTTGACTTGGTTTACACTTAGTCTTTAGCATATGGTTGAAAT
Organism: Ligula intestinalis; assembly: GCA_036362985.1. Classification (NCBI taxonomy): domain Eukaryota; kingdom Metazoa; phylum Platyhelminthes; class Cestoda; order Diphyllobothriidea; family Diphyllobothriidae; genus Ligula; species Ligula intestinalis. The sequence goes on along the minus strand of JAYGXS010000006.1, from coordinate 20,527,547 downwards.
TAATGCTAACTGTCAAAGAAGTTTGCGTCTCATTGGTAAATATTTGCCAGGCTGGTTATTGCATACCCATACACCCAATAATGTCCCTAATATATAGCGAATTGTAGCGCCAATTTTGCAGTCAGGTGGTGATGGACTCTGATATCCCGTGCAATGATTTCTTACGCTTTAGTGTAAGTATATCGTCTATTAACAAACCTTCAGGAGCTCTGTTCTTTTATTGTCGAAGGAGGTCTGCTTGTTAGTCACCAGCTTGGTTTATATTCCAGAATTGAGTCAATTATTTTCATTATCCGCGAAAACATCAAGTCGTCAAAAGCTAGCATTTGGCTAGCGATGAAATATATTGCCACAAAATAGATGCCATTTTCGATGTTTGACCATACTTGCTATTTTTCAAAAGCTTCTTAAGGCTAAAGTCAGCGAGAATTTATGTTTTTAGTTATAACTAATATACTTTTCACGTTTAAATACTTGAACTTAAGGGTTATTTACATTCAACTCGTGTCTTGTAAAACACTGCAACAGTTGCCTTTTTCAGTCTGTTGCGCCAGCGACCAGTTGGTGCTTGAAGGTATGACGGTTTATCCAGTGCTCAGCTCCAGAACACATTTTTCGACTTCGATGTCTCATTCAGCTGGTCGAATGCATCTGGGTTACAATCCAGCCGTTCATAAAGTTTTCCATTGTTTTTTTCCATCTGACAAAATATGAAGTCGAATCATTTTGTTCAGACAATCTTACTGTGGGCCGCAACGGTGCAGCAAATGCATGGCAGCAAATTTGCTGCAGCACTTAAGTGCTGCAGATATAACTTACCAATTTATAAACCTTAAGAAGAGTCCCCGATAGTCATCTTTGATCCGATCTTAACAAATAATGTAATAGAAAATAGTGAAGAGATTTGTCGATACAAGCGCAAGTGCGAATTTCAGGAACCAGTTGAGAAGGACATTCGGTCACCTAAATAACAAAAAAACAGTTGTGTCGTTTTAGATTAACATTTGATACAGTCACCTGAGGCAGTATAAAATACAGTTAATGGATGTACGGGGTCCGGAGTTTATAGGGTTAAGTTTTCATACTACTGCTTACCCTTGAAACACTAGCCCCTCCAGGCCCCACCATGCCCCGTGGGGCTAGAGGGGATACAGGCGCGGGAATTTCCCCATATGGCCCCCGCTAGCCCCCTTCCCCCGTGCAGTGCTCATAACCATCGCCGATAATTGCACCTAGCGCAGTACAATACTGATTGCTGCTAGCTCAGTCCTTAATTGCCGCGATATAAGTGCTTGTATTGGATATTGGTGCGCTAGTGACTCGGCAAATTGACTTACCGACTGGAACGGGAATGAGCGTTCTCCCATGCGCTCTCGAGTAATTATTTCATCCACGCAAAGCTGCCGCACCAAATTCGGAGGGTGGTTACTAATGTTGCTAGTTAACAGGAGCCGGATAATAATTTCTGATGCTGCTTATGATGATGGGTGAGAGCATGAATCTGAAGTGTCAGGAATCGTCCATAAGCGAAGTCATTTTGCAATGCATTTAACAATAAAGTTGTGTTTTTTCATCCTTTCGGTCCACCTATTTCAAGTAAGAACTTCTCACCGTAAGAACTTCTCTCAGTCCTTTCTAACCTCTCCAGAATTGCCAAACTACTTCTACCCCATAATCTGGATAGTTTCAGTGTGCGATGATCAAAAGCGATTAAACAGATAACCTAGTTTCTCTGGCGACACATCTCGGGTACCAAAGGTTTCAAAACTACCATGCTTTAATGAGCCTTAATAAAGTAGGTTGTCAACTGATAAATTCTTTACCGCCTCCTACGGGGCAGCGGTGTCCGGTTTTGAGCAGTAACATTTTACTCATGATACGGATGATCACAAGCGTGTCCGAAAAACCAGCTCATCTTTTTTCGATGACCCCTCCTCGCAGTTAATACAGACGGTTTCATTTAAGACGGGGCCAATATTAGTTTTTAGGCGGCCGTGAATAAGCTCTATCAATTATTGTCCTCGTGTACGCACTTATTTCTGCATTTAGTACAGTGGAGAAGGGCTTATCAGACGGCGACTTAGTCCTCGCGTATTTGTGTGGCGACTGGGTTATCGCAATGGGTCTGTAGATTACATTGGATACTTGCAGATGTTCTGTAAGAGCATAGCTTCTGGTAACTTTTTCTCGCCCGACTGGCAATTATTTGACTCCGGTATTTTGAAGTTACATATGTCAAGCTGACTGCCATACACGCCTAGAGTGGCCTTTTGCTCAAAAAACAGCACAAAAATACATGCTTTCGCAGCTTTGATAGATGAGCTGACTGCCGACTGAACAATAACAGGGCGATGTCGTCAGTGCATCTAAGTTTAGTTGATGTCATCCAAGCTGTCTTGTTACTACCATAGTAACGCAGGCTGTATGACGATGCCCAATTTTTAACATATCACGCTGGATCTAGAATTACTGGAAAAAATCATTTTCCACTAGACTTTGAGTAGTGGTTTAACCCGACTATAAATGAATGTACAAACTATTGGGTTGGAATGACAACTTGCACTAAACTCGACTAACGACGCCATCAGGCGTGGAAGACGAAAAGTCATTTCGCCCCGTTTGTCACACGCCACATGGTCTGACAACTAAGTTTTCTTATGAAACGTGAGGTGGGTTTAGTTGTCAATTGGCGTTTAGTGTAAACGTCCTACCCAGCGCATGATAATAACTCTTGAAAAGTTTATTATGTCTGCGTAGCCAAAGCCGAATCACGTTCACGTAGAAAGCACCTTCAGTGCCTCCACCACGCGACCACCACGCTATTCATCCTGTTAGAGCGTTATGACACCCGAATTTCCTCCACTAAAATGGTCTTTTTATTGTTTGTCAATCCGTTAAAACAGAGGCGTAATTTCGTGTGAGCTGAGATTAGTCATTATGCTGCATATCGGACGACATCTGTTAAGAATTTTAATGCGCCGCACACCAGCTTTGTGGGATATTTCAGGAGTATTTTAACTCCTCTTTCTCACTCATGAAGACTTATTGCAGTTTCTCCATTTTTTTTTAGAAAATACTGCATACCTGGCGCAAATCTGACGATCGCATAAACAATGAATTGAATGCCGCCCTGCCGACAGCCTCCTTCACCAAATCAGTTGACGCCACCAAGCAATGCGCCACCTTCTTCGAACAGGTAGGCCCTTAACTCTTTGACTAACCTCTAGTACTCTTTGATTAGCTGTCCAAGTTGCACAAAGAACGGTTTGCTGCAATCAAACAGTGCATTTCAGTTTCCTCCAAGCGCATCAGTGATATGAAAAGCCAGCTGGAAACCAGCCCAGACTCGCCTAGTAATGAGAACATACCGGTTGCCCTTCGCAAAGAACAACTTCAGGTACTTTATTTATTCAGCTCACTCTCAATTCTTCGTTTGACTAGCTGATTGGCATTGTAAATCTGATTCGATATGTCGATCCAAGTCTCATTTTTCATGAGCTTAGTAGAGTTTATGATTGTTATTCAGCAGTAATGCGCCTTTTTGGAGGGGAAAAAACTTGCCTCAATCATTTCGATCTGAATTACAAGCAAAGCCAACAGGTCTAACCACATTTGGCTCCGATTTGGGCGTAGGCGTGTTTTGTTCCCGTTTTTGTTCGCTCTGACTCTACTAAAGCGAAAATACAATTTTTTGGCTCGAAACTTTTAAGTGGGGTGTCTGCGGACAACTGAGTAAAATATGCGCGCGTTTGATATTTGATTGTGGTGGCGCTCTCAGTCCCCTGGACACCCTAGCCCCTCCTATCGGCTAGACCCATCAGTTGTAGTCAGGCTTCGTCCTGCCTCCGAGGGTGATTTACATGGATGTAGATGCTTCAAATAACGACTATGTACTGAATCACATTCTATCAACAAAATGGAGGTTATTGGATGTTGTAGATGTTTCACAGGGACGCGAGAGAGAGAAAAAGGTGCTTTATCTTGAAGATAATGTTCACAATGTTAAGAATAAATGGTTCCCTTCTCGGTGAGAGAGCAAGGGATAAGGTCATGGAATACTCAAAACTAAAGTTTTACACGGTATCCACATCTGTTAGGCAGCCAGGTCGGCTTTCAACTTCTCAATTTCCGTTTATTTACACGTGAGATAGCGTGCTAGGAATGGGATTAAAGAGTGCTGATATGCCGTTGTTCAGCAAGACATATGACGGAGGCTTCGATACATAGTACGGGGAGACCTTGTAGGCATTAGTTCAGAATGGAGAGGGTGAGCGACCTCACTAAGGATACGATCAGCAAATTGATGTAGCCACACGCTCAAACTGATGTATGAATACCAACCATCTTTAGAATCTAAATCTTTTAATTAGTCGAGTTATTCTTGAAGAATTTGAGTTCCATATAACACCAGTGTTTGGTGGCGTAAATGCAAAAGGTCTATAATACCCTTGGACAAAAGATAAAACAATTTTGACTCTTTTTCATTAATTATTTGGGCCTTGTAATTATATGATAAATTCTATGTTGACTGTTTAAGAAATCCTGCTCACTGTATCGGAAATGGGTGGATTGCACACGCTTTAGTACATCGGGTGCGTAACTTGATTAAACTTGCGGCTCCCAGTAAGGACCTCGTAGCTCAGGTAGCCAAAGCACTGGCTGTACTAAAGTCCTCACCGCGCTTGCGTGGGTACGAATCTCACCGAAGCCGCCGAGTTTTTCAGAACTCCTTACTGCTTTCGACCCCCCGCCATCTGTGTTGAATGGTTTCCTCTTAAGTACGAGTGTTTGCCTCATGGGTAGCGCAGATTTTGACTGTCTGTAGGTCAATATACTATCTACTGTGCTAACACCAGTAAGCGTTTTATATCATTATAATTTAGGCGCTAGGGAAAACCTGTTTATACAGAGCTTTGTGCGCTACCTACTCTCCTATGTCTGTCCTTTCTATTTTTTTAGCTCCGTCAGTTTAAGTCTGAACTGTTAGAAGAGGAGATCATTCAGAATTCTGCCCTGAAGGTGCTCTACGAGCGCTGCAGAGATCACTATAACAACCCCGCATTTGAGAGATTCAAATGATGCTCATTCCGCGCTCCTTGATGTCCGACGCCTCACCTAGTTATATTTTCTGTACATTCTCGTCCGCTCACCCTCTTGCCCCCTGCGCTCGCCTTTCACCTAGCAATGTTAGTCAAGTTGTGCAGTGTCCCCGTTGTTTGTATAGCTGTTTTCTATGCTTTGAAATAAAGAAGGACTTTTCATTTTGGATCTCTCAGCCTTACAGGTTTGTTTTTAGCTACTTCTGCGCGTTTTATCCAATTCTTGAGTCGCAGCATTAGACAGGACTTGCACATTACCCTTCCATGTAGCAGTCGTGGCACTTATACACATTTCGCGTGGTCAAGCGAAACGTTGTTACGTGGTCATCGTTGTTTACTGCGGACTCAGACTCCCTGTACCTAACGGTTAGCCTTCTCTCCAGTCTTGCACCAAATTCTGACGCGCGATCTAAGGAACGTGAATCTGTGAAGCTCGATTGAACTCAGATTTCCCTGGGTTTTTGTCAACTTGTCGCTTTGCAACTCTGTAGGTAGTGGTGCTTTTATGGTATATTTCGCTAGCTATTGTGATAGATGCTGTAGGGAGGCGCGTGGGTGCCTATTCATATAGACTTTCGCCGTCTGGACGCCCCCCGGTCAGCCATAACCAGCGGGAACTAAGTGTGAATGATGCCTACCCGTTTTCGGGCCATAATTAGGTGTATTAAGGTCCCAGGTGTCTGGTTGATGAACTGTCAAACGCTGGGGATCTGTGTGTCGTGATTGGGAGATAATCGAGTTATTCAGTACGCAATAGCCGAACAGTCGAGAAGAATGAGAAGTCGAGTACCCTAGAATTGGGCTTTACTCATCTTATAATTGTCGTACACCAACTAAAAAGGAATAAAGAGCGGTAAGGATTATATAGGCAAACATCAAGCGTTCGTAGGGAGGCAGGGGTGAGTGTTAATCAACAAGAATGAGCGAAAAGGGGGTGAACGAGTGTCAGATTAGTATTAACACCACATTCTCCCCGGCCAACAAAAAGGGGCATAATGTTCACAAATCCTAAGCATCTCTGTTGCGAAGGCAGTATGGATGGACACGTTGTTGTTGTTGTTTTTTTAACGTCTCCAGGTTATGCTCATGTGGGTCGTCTTCATTATGGCCATGATCAGGCGTTGTTACACCTTGGTTGTCAGTACAGCCGGTGTTGTTTTCCAGTTCGGCCTTGGGTGATTGGTGAGGCGGAGGTGGAACGGAATTTTCGACTAAGGGAGTGGCCGTCTCCTGATGATGATCACTGAGATCCTTTTCACCTCTAGGAGCAAGTAGTCGAACAGATACTGTCTCTTCTCTGCCATCGGCGAATCGTATATGAGCGTACTGAGGGTTGCACTGGAGTAGATCAACTTCCTCACTGAGCGGGTCATATTTGGACTGTTGGTTACTCTTCTTCAATAGGACTCGACCAGGGGAAGAGAGCCACATAGGAAGAGTGGTTCCAGTGGTTGATCTCCGATTATAGGCAAACATTCTTTCATTTGGCGTCGCGTTAGTGGCGGTACATAAAAGTGATCTGATGGAGTGAAGAGCGTCCAAGAGGACGGATTCCCAGTGTGTTACAGGCAAATTTCTAGATTTCAAAGCAAGCAAAATGGTCTTCCACAAAGTTTGGTTCAGACGTTCAACTTGTCCGTTTCCTTGGGGATTATACGGAGTTGTCCTACTCGTCGCCACCCCCCTATTATGGAGAAATTGTTGTACGTCGTTCGACATGAATGAGGATCTTCGAACGGTGTGTACGTATGAAGGAGTTCCGAAGATGGCAAAGAGTTGGCATAAACATTTAATAATGGTTTCTGCAGATTGATCGGAACAGGCGAATCCAAACGGGAAACGGGAGTATTCATCAATAATCGTCAGCAGATAACGATTGCGGGTCACAGACGGAAGTGGACCCTTAAAGTCGAGTGAAAGCCGCTCGAAGGGTTGAGTGGCCTTTATTAGCTGACCTTGCGTTTTGAAGAAACGGGGTTTGACTTCACAACACGTTGGACATCTTGTAACAGCATTACGAATCTCTTCCATCGAAAAGGGTAGATTTCTAGCCCGGACAAAGTGTGATAACCAAGAGATCCCAGGATGGCACAGAGATGCGTGTAGTTCCTTCAGACTGACATCCGTTAGCATGGTGCCACAACAACTACGGGAAAGGGTATCAGCTGCACGGTTTTCTTTGCCAGGTCTGTAATAATGTTAAACTTGAATGGTGATAATTCCAATCTCCAGCGTTCAATATTTTCATTCTTCACCTTCCCTTTTTGTTGATTACCATAGATAAAAGCAACAGAGCGTTGATCTGTAATTAGTTTAAAATGCAGAGAAGAAAATGTTTCCATTTACGTATGGATTCCACTACGGCATACGCTTCTTTCTCGACCGCAGAATGGTGTCGCTCGTTTGGTGATAAACTACGCGAAAAAAATGCTACTGGTCGACCATTCTGATTCAGTGTGGCAGCAATGGCGACGTCTGATGCGTCAGTCTCAACAACCAATGGGATATTATATTGGACGGTAGCGATCGTGGCTTTCGCAAGTTCTTCCTTAAGTGCTTCAAATGTTTCAAGTACTTCTGGTGGTAGAGGAAAAGTTTTGTTGTGGATAAGCAGATGGATCTTATCTGAAAAGTGGGATATCCATTGCGAATAGTAAGCGAACAATCCAACGGCTCGTTGCTGTGACTTTATATCGTTTGGAGCAGCCATATCACGCAAGGGTTTCAGACGATCTGGATCCGGTCTGATGTTACCTTTGGACACTTCATAACCAAGAAGCTTTATTTTATGAGAAGCGATGACGCTTTTTGCTTCATTGAAAGTGAGTCCATATTTTGCGGCAACGTCGAGGAATTTTTGAAGGTTTGAATTGTGTTCTGTGATGCCGTTTCCACAAATGGTGATATTCTCCACATAAACAAATACATCCTTAAGGTGTTCGCGTGTAATTATACCATCAATGGTTCGTTGGAAACAGGCAACTCCGTTGGTGACCCCAAACGGGATTCGACAAAATTGATACAAACGTCCACAAGCTTCGAAGGCAGTGTATGGTCTTTCGTCTGCCCGGATAGGTATCTGGTGATACGTGCTCTTGAGATCAAGAGTGCTATAGGTGTCGTAGTTGGCAATATTTTCAATCATTTCGTCTATCTTGGGAGATGGATAGGCATCGAGTAGAGTGTATTTGTTGATCGGCTGGCTATAATCAACAACCATTCGCCTTTTGTGATTTTCAGTGGCTACCACCAGGACTTGGGCTCGCCAGGGGGAGGAAGAAGGCTCAATTACTCCATCAGCCAAAAAATGACGAATTTCTTCCTGAATAAACCTTTCATTAACGTTAGTGTGTCGACGAGATTTTGTTGCGGTAGGCTTACAGTCCGGGGTTAGATTAGGAAATAAGCAGGGAGGTTCGACGCAGGCGGAAGCAACAGAACAGGGTGAGAATGTAGGTTTAGGTCCACCAAAAGGAATTTCGACGCTTCTATGTAAGTGAAGAAAGTCATGGCCAAGTAATATGTCGGCACATAAATTTGGCAAGATCGATAGTCTGAACTTTTCGTAGACGACACCTTTGTATTTAATGGAGACGAAAACGTGTCCCTGTTGGGCGCTCGTTAGAGCGGTAGTAGCCATAGATATTTTGGTGCGAGAATGGTGGATTTTCCAATTATTTTTGAGTACTACCGAGGACGAGACGTAGCTCTCCGAGCTACCTGTGTCTATTAAGGCTTCGAAGTAAGCCCTATTGATCTGTAGTACAACTACTGCCCTTGAAAGGCAGTCTGGTGCAGTAGCCGATGCGATGGCGGAAATAGTGGGGTGGGTAGAGGAAAGGATCCTTCTGTTTCGCGATGTCATACAAACCTTTTGGAAGTGTCCCTTTTTGCCGCATCCTTTACACAATACGTCGCGTGCGGGGCACTTCGAACGAGGGTGTTTGTCATACCCACAAAAGAAACATTTATTGTACGACGAACTGGAAGCCGTGATGTCCGCAGATTTGTTAGGACTGCACGGAGTTTTGCACACCTCAGTGGTGGCAGGGAATGAGGTTGTTGGAGGATTTGATAGGATAAAGACTGTTTTTCGGCCAATTCCAGAGATCTTGCTCGATCGAACACTGTTTGAAAATCCAGGGTTTTCTGTTCCAGCAGTCTTTGTCAAATTTGGCTAGATAAGAGACCAGTAATAAAGGCATCTCTTATGGCGTCATCCCGGTTTTGTTGTGCAGTAACTGCTTTGAACTCACAGTCTTTAGCCAGAGACTTCAGTTTCTGAGCAAACTAATCGAGAGTTTGTCCACCCTCTTGTTTACAGGTCGCCAGAAGGTGGCGGGCGAAGACCTCGTTTTTAGGTGTTGAATATAACTCCTTCAGCGCCTTAATTGCATCTTCGTAAGCGGTGCATTCGTTGATGTACTCCCAAACGGTCGGAGAGACGTAGTTGTTCAGGACACTCAATTTGTTTGGCTTTAAGCTTTCGATAGTTGTCATAAAGTTCTCGAATGTGCAGAACCAGTGATTCAATTGTTTGAAAGCGTCCGGAGCATTCGGATCCACATCAAATCGTTCTGGTTTGAGGAGTCGGTCCATTCTGAATTATAAGATGAGTAAATTGTCGTGATTTGGAGATATTCGAGTTATTCAGTACGCAATAGCCGAACAGTCGAGAAGAATGAGAAGTCGAGTACCCTAGAATTGAGCTTTACTCATCTTATAATCGTCGTACACGAACTAAAAATGAATAAAGAGCGGTAAGGATTATATAGGCAAACATCAAGCGTTCGTAGGGAGGCAGGGGTGAGTGTTAATCAACAAGAATGAGCGAAAAGGGGGTGAACGAGTGTCAGATTAGTATTAACACCACACTGTGATCATGTCCTACGGTTGGTGCCTACTCTGTACGCCAATATTTGATTGATATAATGTTTAGCAAGCGGTCCGATCTACGGACGCTTTGGGAGCAGGCGTTAGCATCGCGGTCTGGGTGTCTACTGCCGTACTACCGCAGGTACTCATGATTCACATTTGGTGGGGCATTAAACTTTTTTATGCTTACTATGTGCTCCCATTTTTTCTCTTCCTATGCTGTCTACCATGCCAAAAGATCTAGGGAGAACCCCAACGGGCGCCTTCCCCTGTGATGACGTAAGTGGTCTTGACAGCCGTACCGTTTTGATCGGCTAAAGCGCCTCGGATGCAGTATAATGAGAAGGGTCTGTGGTAGTTTAGTTTAATCATGGTCCTTAGGCGCTGTGCCAATACCCGCCTTTCCATTTATATCTGGTTGTCGATGCTTGTTATCAGCGCAGGTGCGTAATGCATGTCCGAAGAAAGGGCGTTAATGGAAGTCGGGGAACATTTCCCGTTTGTGGTCCGCAGTCCACGCCCAAATGCTGATATGGTGTGGGAACGAAGTTCCGTAAACACCAGTGCCCTTGAATTTGAAAACCACCTCAGCGAGGAGAGTGGATAGCGGTGACCCTGCGAGGAACCCCTCAAACTTGAAATACGCTTTGAGGCACATTTTTCAGGTATCTTCGTCGTCTCGTACTATTGGTTATAAAACAAGTCATGGCCAGTTTTAACTGCGGGATTTTGTGGAATCTAAGTAAACAAGTTACGACATGTGATACTGTAACCTCGTTGGTGTTAAGTTGTAACCCACTGAATCCTTTGGAGAAACACATGAGTGAGCTGATCGTTATGTCCGGGTTAGATGTGAATTAGTTCAGTCATCGGAATGTAAGTCTTTCGTGGGTCGGAATGAACCATAGTCCTCGTCCATGGAACCTTGCCATGGTCTTGCCGTTTTTTTTATCATGGTCTTATTCTTCTGGAGGTCGGCGAGCATTGTACTGTTTCGACTAACGAGTGCCTTCCTCACATCTAAGGTATTCATCATAGACTGCGAGCCAGGTTCTGACCTTGCGGAGGTATTCAAGCTTGCGAACTGCCTCATTGGAGCGTTTGACGTATCTTTCGCCGTCTTCGGAATTTTCAAACGTAGTCTACGTAGAATCACAAGGGGAGTAACCTGGTACCGAATGAGGTGCCTACACGCCATCTTCTGGCGCATAGTTCTCATCTCAACCAAGACTGAAGTGAATTTCACTTCCCCGTCTGAGTAACTGATGACGGGCTTTTTTGGCACGTCCAGCAGTCAACCTCGATGTTTGTTCTGCCTGCTGGATAGGGAACTAATCTAGGAATACTAACTGGAGGTTTAAAGCACTTTTGCGAGTGGACGAACTTCCTTCAAAGGTTAATTAATTGTCTTTCTACTTACATAAAATGAGTAGCTCCTGTCGTAAACATAAATAGTCTACCATAGACAATTAAGCTCTCAGAAATGCCACAGGTAGTTTATGAGTGATCACCAGGGCGGTGATCTGATGCTTGGTTTGAGGCGTTTGGTTTCAGAGGCGCATAGCGGGGCCTACTCAATGGTGACCAAAAGAATAGTCGTATTAGCTTCCGAGGTTTTGAAGCCTGCTGCATACCCAAGCACTTGAATTTGTTCCGGCGCCAGTCCTTTAGACTGGTCATTTTTTTGAGAAGAAGCAGGTTCAATCACTGGAATCAGAGTTTTATTTTTCTGAGCTTTCGAACTCTTGCGGGAGTCCATCGTCAGAGATAAAACCGTCAACAAAAGCAGGCAACATATAAAGGGGGAAGGGGGGCCAAGTAACCGTCAACGAAAGCAGTCAAAATTAACAGGGGTAGGGGGGGCTAATTAACTATGAATTAACTTCTAAATTATGCTCGGGATAAGAATTTTCACTTAAATAAGCAATTCTAGACACACATCCTCTGAAAACCGGGCTTTTCAGAGGCAACCCAAAACCACTGAATGTAGACATTACGGGTACCGCCCCTCTCCTTGCTTCCACACATGACATCCCGTCCACAATATTACCTTTCTGCCACTCTCACCACGCCAGTAAACTTTTGCGAACCGCCTGTACCCTTAACACACTTAACACTACTCATGCTAAGCCATGTTTATTACTATTTCGACCAACCAGCAGTATGTAAAACGTATTTTTTCTTCAATTTTTTGTTGTATCCATATATTTCCCAGCTATCGTGTTACCAATAGGACGTTAGTCTATCGTTCCCTTAATAAAACAGATGCTGATACAATGCTGTCCTCTTCTGTCTGCTTTTTTATTGTGCCCTAATTGAGAATAATATCTGTAAGATATTTATGGAAAGACAAAGCTATCAGTACGTAGGAGAGTTCATGTTATCTTTCGTATGAGAAACAGGGCAAAAATATTCTACATTGTAATGCACAATAGCTTTCAGTAGTCAATTTGACAGAACGGCAGGTGGAAGAGAAGGGGGTCAGTTTGACCTAGTAATTCAATGGATTGGGGGGTCTTGTGCCGGGCACATTTCCTAAAAGTAAAAAAACGCAAAATTGATTGAAGCCGAATCCCATTTTCGGTATCTTCAGCAAGACCGCGAGCACTTTAGTAGTGTTAGGTACATCAGAAAAACCAGTCTGATGAACTGCAAACTTTTCGGCTCCGCGCGTCTCCACTGTCACTCACATGCGGTTTGCCCTCCTCGTGGGCTCTGCCTCTGCAGGACAGGGCTAACTGGAGGCTAAAAAGCGCTTGTACCAGCGGCTGCTAATTACATAATATACTTTCTACTTAAATATTTTGAGTAAGTCATGTTTTGTATAAACAGTTTACTTGCGACAATATCTGCCTTTGAGAATGTCGATGCCTGTACAGTGCATTTGAGGAATGGAAATGAAACAATAAAATCGTCCTCGAGACTAAAGGACGGCAACATAACAAAATACCATGTCGTTTGCAGTATCTCTTGAAAATGCGGCATTTTCTATGTGTTGTTGCATGGGTAGTGAGGCGTTCACCGATCGCATTCCGTAACGCGATCTCTGACCATTCAATTGCTACCGTTAATACAACGAAGACGATAACGAGCCCGTAGCTCTGTAGTGGGCTGTTGCCTGCCGATATCTGGCCTTCCTGTCGTGGCCTAAATCTGTCTGGAGCTCAAGGTCGTTGCGGTCGCCAGAGTTACTAGCGCACGTGACGTGGACCACCCACACGCTGTCCATCCACAAGCTGTCCAACCAATCACAGGCCGACCTAGCCAATGAACGCGCTCTCTCGCTATCTTCTGGCCTAGCTGCTCTCAAACTGGCACTTGCACCCGGTCAATCTCCTGAGTGGACGTGTTCTCCCCATTCAGACTTCCTCCGTCTATTCTCCTTTCCTTAGTGTACACAATATACTCTTCCCACTACTTTGGCCTTCACCGACTTCTCCTCCACAAAGTAACCATGGTCTGAAGATCGCAGTTGCTGGGTTAACCTCACTTAACCTCCTGCAATAGCTCAATGGTCAGACTGTTGGGCTTCTAACGAAAAAGTCGCGGGCTCTAGCCTCAGCAGTTGTACAGCCCGGGGTTGTGTGTGACCGACTGATGACAGCTACGAGCCAGACATGGCCATTCCAGTCTCACTCAAAAATTTCTTTCCACCTCTGTTGCTGCACTTTCACCAAGAGGAAAAAGAACGCTTGCCTTAGCATATCACTTTGCTACATATTTGCACTAGGTGATGAATTGTAATACTGGTGCATGGTACTTTTCAATAAAAAGGGCGATAGCAATTCAGAGGTCTACTTACGATTCAAGAGAATCTCTCGATTATGGCTCGGATGGCAGAATCTTCGTATGCGTGCAAAAAGGCTCTGCTTTATTTCCAAGTTCTTAATACTACAAGACAAAAGAAATGCAGAAAGATAAGTAAAGCAGACTTCAGGAGGTGGATCATTAAGGCTGATGTTAATATGGTAGAGCAGTAAGACGCCTACTTTGTGAAGCTGTGGACTTTGTTAATATCCTGCATGGGTTTAACTGTCTGAAGTCTTAGCGAAGCCAATCAATATGTGCCCTTTCATTTCCTTGACTGCAACCAACAAAGGACGTACCACAGTCACAACTTGTCTGAAGATTCATTTGGTTTCCACCGCTTGTCAGAGCCTTTGTATAGCTCATTTTCTCACAGTCCCAACCTACTCTTTCTTCCATAACTTTTGATTAGGAAAACCTTCGTTTTGTCGACACCACAACTTCAACAATATCCATGTAAATATTTGGCAAGAATCTAATATGTAAGTACACTGACAATAGAGTACAGGAACTAGTGTAGGTTTAACAGTAGGGCAGATGGACAAGAAAATTCTCGGAGTCGCTAGAGGCCATAGATAGAACGCACGTTTCTAGCATACTTTCATTTTGTTAGTGAAATGAGGCGCTGGAACCGACGCGCAGTATAAACTATGCAAATTAAGGCCAGGTAAACGGACCGCAAACAGAAAACACAAGGTTATTTGTCAAAAAGGTTGAATTTGGTAACACTTAATCCTAACTCTCAAAATATGCCCCTTAACTTAAAAATAACCTTGGTCCTAAACTACCTCTTGAGGCTCAGCCTGAAGGTAACCTTATATATCAAGCTTACCTAAATCAAATAAGTAGACATATTATGATGACTTAAGGAAAGCCTTACGCATGTTACACCGTCACCACGCATGTAACTCAGTCTAACTCGGGAACATATTTCACGATCTTGATTTACGTGGTTTGTCGTACAACGCATTCTGTGTATTCTTACAATGGTTTAATTTCTATTCTCACTCTCTCTTTGATGAGAGACTGGAACAGGTGTAGGGCGAAAAACACGTTGTGCTATGTATCATCAGCAACTGAAGGTGTTCAACAACTATGGCTCGTAAATAAGCGCTCCGTACGTTCAAAGTTACTGACACTTTGACTAAGACTGTACCTCCTGTTACGGGCCCGCTTCAATGCACGCTGCAAGAACAACGTTCCCACGTCAAGCGTCCGTTCCGGTCCACCAACGCTGAGTGCATGTACGGCACGCACATGTCGGCGGCGCCGCAGCGGCGACAGCGCGGCCGGTGAACAAGGCAACCAGCCCACACACAACGTGCATTGTCTGACGCACTTGCGCCTGGCTAGCTCAGTCGGTAGAGCACGTCTACTTCATGACTCATTAAGCTAATGAAGTCATGACTTTCTTGTGACCTACATCTAATTGGTCCAACCTGTACAGATGCATTTGCTTGCTTTAAATTAGCCTGTACTAGGTTTTTCCAAGACTTATGCTTTCTGCACACTCTCGTTGTGTTCTTCCTTCGGGGCTCACACAAGGCGTTAGTCAGACGGGAATATCGCAGCTTTTGGTCACCGTTATAACACCTCCACGGGTACTGCCAAGAGCAATGTGAATTCTATGGTATAGACGGGGACTATAAATTATAATTTTGTCCATCACCTCCATCCCATAGCAACTAGCAATTGATGTTGTGAGTCTACTTCTAACCGAAAGCTATGACGAGAGTGACAAACCCCTGAAGTCTGAAAATTTGCTCGAACTTCTACGAAATTGCCTCAAAACCTACTTCACATTTGGTGGACAAATGTATGAACAAATAAAAGGCACTCCCATGGGCTCCCCCCTATCGTGCCTGATTGTTGAAGTGATACTCCAGGGGATAGAAAACTTGGTCTTCACTAAGTATCAACCAAAGCTTTTGGTTCGCTATGTCGATGACTTTTTCGTCATTGTTAAAACATCCAACATCGAGCCCCTCAAAGATTTACAGAACTCGATTGTTTCAAATATCCAATTCAAGATGGAGAGTGAGAGAAATAACCAACTACCCTTCCTTGATGTCCTTGTGCGCCGGTGTTCAACCGGACTACTGGAAACTACAGAAAAGTCACCAACACAAATCAAGTCCTAAATCTCAACAGCAATCACCCCATGTTCCACAAAAGTAGGTGCTTTCGTACTCTTTTCGAAAGAGTTGAAACACATTGCAGCACATCAGCTAATAGAAGAGCTGAGCAGCAATACCTTCATGAACTCTTCCGAGATAATCGATAACTGAACTCATTTATCAATCAAAGCAAGTGCCGAGTGAAAAGACGGCCAGTGAAGCAGCAACCCGAAGTCTGGAAGGCCATTCCCTACATAAAAGGGGTCTCCGAGGCAGTCTCACAACTCTTACAAGTCGCTGGAGTAGGCATAGTTTATCGAACACAGGCGACAATATGCCGCTAGGTGATGTAACCTAAATACACACTGCCTCCTACTGAAACCTCTGCAGTTGCCAACAATATACGTTGCAACGATAGAAACTGTAATTACATCGGAGAAACAGACTGAGAATAGCAGATCCGCCAATGCACACAAAATAGCGGCTTGGGGACTAGACTCAAACCCGCAACTAGCAGCAAACATTACAGAGACTGCCTACGACTTCGATCCTCAAGGAGCGAAAATCGTAAGCCGAGTAACCTTAAAGGCCGAGAGGCTGATGCTTGAGGCAGTAACTCTGTCAGTGGGCATCTGGACCTGCTCATGGCCTACAAAGCCTCGCGCCATTATGTTAGCAAACGAGGGAGTTCAAAGGCGTTTGCCTATATTTCCTTTAATAAATTTGACTTGACTTGACTTGACAGACCAAGTTCAAACCGAAGGTAAGAATGGCAAGCGAAGAAGACCCCACGACGAACCGGTTGGAAGAGGAGGCAGGATCACCAAGACCCTCTACTGTGGAGACAAGGTGCCACACTAATTGTTGTTTATGACCCTAAGTTATCCCTGACTCCATTGACAGCTAATTAGCGTACATAACTATAATTTCCTTCACCATCCCTCTTGATTGCTGTTTCTAACCCTTTGACAATATGATGACTTTTGACAGTTGATTGACCTATGACCACTATAATTAGCCTCTTTTTGGTTGCTAATTGATCCGGTGCTCGACCTGGAACGTGAAACTTTTCGTTCATTTGGGAATAATTTCGTTAATAATACATATGCTGAGAAGAAGAAGACATATGCTCCATGATCGGATTGAGGGACACACTCATCCCATTGGGCCCGGAGTAATTATTACCATCTACACAAATATTAATATTTTTAGTAAGGATGCCCTGCGAGACCGGCTTTGAGCTAGTACCTGCGATGCCACTATGATAACTCTGTTTTTTGAAGTGGAAGCTATTATGGAGAACAGAAGAGGAATGGAGTCATGGTCCAAGGTTTGAGCAAAACGCGATAGCGCCCGAGGTAGCGAACCAAACCGGCTGCGAAAGTTACACATAAACTCAGGTAACCAATCACTGTGTGCCACATTATCCAGCGGGCATGATACCTTTACTCACACGCATGACCCAATCAATGGACTTGCGAACACTTGAGATTTGTTCACACGAGGGAGCTCGAGCCAAGAACAGCTACCCGCAGTCAGCACACGCAGGAGACAGAATGGTCTAGAACTGTTTGGCGCCGAATAAATCAGACGAGGCTTAGCGAGTCGATGTATAGGAGCCTGCCCCGCCAGCGCTGTCATGATCACTCATCTGCCCGCTCTATCAACGTGGCCAATGAATCGATTTTTTGGCGCATCGTTGATTACTGATCCACACTGGACTTGCCTCGCCACTTGAGATGACCGATCTACTAAGTGTGAATTGGCAGTCAAGTCAGTCAATCAGAAAATCGATTTTGCGTACCACTGATTACTGGTATGCGCCGGATTTATGGTCAGCGCTGGGAGAGACACACCACAACACTGAGGCCTGGTGGACGGACGCAGCAAGCAACTGGCTCTTGATTCAGCCTGTACAGTTCCTTCTTTCTACAGTAAAGAAGTTGTCCCATCAACTCTGTCTTGCCTGCCTTGATTTGGGGAAGCCTTCCATGGTCGACGCTACAACTTGTGACAGGTGATCAGGTCACTCGAGCTGGTAGAGGTGGCTTCTGGTCTCTGCCCTCTCCCCCCTCCCGTATCCCCCCTCTCACAGATGCGCATGTTGTTGTTCGGCTAATATTCTTTCTATACTGCCTCTAGCTCGATTAATTCAGCTGCGTAAGAGCGCTTTACCGGCGCTTTGAGCCGCATTGCAGCGAAGCAAAAGACAATGTTGCTGAATTACAACATCTATGATTGGAACTGAGAGCGAATGGATACCCGCACAACTTTGTCAACCAATGCATGCGCAAACGAGAGTAGAAGCCACATCCAACTGGCCCAAAAGTTTGGCGAGCTCTTCCGTAAGTGAAAAATGTATCGGAAGTGGTTAGCCGTCTACTCACCCCACAAGAAAATTGGAGTTGCGCACAGGCCAGAAGCAAACATCAGACGCCGGGTCATGAGACCGAAAAACCCACTGCCACGGCAGGAAACGGCTGGAGTCATTTACCGGATCTGGTGCAGTTGTGGACAAAGCAACTACGTCGGAGAAAGCGGAAGATTACTCCGGACGTGAATGGCCGAGCATGCATCGGCGGTGAGGAAGAAAGACGCCAACTCCTAGGTTGCAGCTTGCTCGAGGGGACCCGGCCATATTTTCAAGTTTGACGAGGCGGAAATTCTCGCAAGAGGGGACAACCGCGTGAGCCGCAAGTTGCTCGAGTCATGGTTCTCAGGCCCCCAGTCCATCAACAAGCACAATGATTTGGCGTTCCCATACGGTGTACTGAGAAATTTCCTGAGCAAGAGAATCAGTCACTTGGGAAGGACTGGGCGCAGCAACAACTCTGACGATGGCGAGCATAATTGTTCTGCAATTATTTAGCCCAAGTCCGACGTTGACAAGCAAACTGTGGCAATTAGTGAGTCGAACACGAAGTGTCAAGCCACTACCGCATTAATTAAGACCCAAGCGGTGGCTACAAAAGTAAACAATTATCACACACACGCGGATGACCACTAGAAACTATAAATACCGTGCAGCCTGTGCATGTATCCACCTCATCTGCGCATGACCGTGACTATGTCATAATCACCTATGATTAAGGATTCCTGAGGGAATCTGAAACGTCAGGAAAATAAAGCCCTTGTTCCAGTGATCGCATCTTCTTCTTCTGAAATGCCATTATGATTATCACTATGTCCAATGTCTCCAAAATTAGTACACCAAAGTTAGAGCATCGTTGTAAACCCACTCGTTTATTTCCTCATTGCTATAGGCTGCTTGAATTTCCCTGGTAGTGTTTTCGAGGAATTCTTGCAGATTATCATCCTCTGCCCCGGCCATCGGCTTGGCCTGAAAGGTTGCCCTTTTCAGGCTATCTGGAAAGGTCGATTCGTCTAGCAGGACAGCCCTGTAACTGACATCCAAGTTGTAGTCCAGCATCTCGGAGCACTCAAAGTCCTCGTAGTCATCACCGAAGGGGTTCATCACACACAGAGCGACCTGTTTGAAAGGAGAAAATCTTGGCTAAAAGGCAAGCCAGACTCAAAGGGTAGGATCGAACCTTTTTTTAAAAAGTCTGATGCATATTTCTTTCATTCCGCTCAAAATGACGTCCACGGTATATTTATTTTCCTGACTGTCGTTTAAAACAGGCCAGGCACACTAAAGCTATGGAAGCAGATCGACTACTTACCAATGGTATAAGGGTTCCCACCAATCGGTTACGGGACTCGGTCGTCCCAGTGAGTCCTGGAACTCACACACAAGCCTCGTAAGTAACCATACAGCAGCTAGTTTATTATAGACAGAAAAACAGACAAATAGCATTACAATACTTCAGGTTGGGAATGGTTGGCAGACGAGGCCATTTAATCCTCGTCTGCCTTGGTCGGTAAGTTAATTCTGTTTATATAAAGTACGCGCCAGAATTCGTGCCACAGGCCGACTTATGCGAAAGATAGATACTCTTTCGCTAATCAGCATTGACTCAAATTGTGATACTGTTTATCGTGTAGTCTATTCTGAAGTTATTTCAGTCATGATAGGACGCGGGCTTTTTAACGAGCTTCATACTGACCACTGACAAAAGGTATGCACTGGAAAAAGTAACTACTTAAACAGTTTGCGTTTTTATCATTGATTTTGACTGCCTTTATAAATTCAAATATATTTCATGGAAAGCATGCAGGAAAAAAATATTTATTGTATTTATCTGGTAGCAAATTATGTCTTCTTTAAACTACATACTTAAAGAAATAGTATCTTTCGGTTTTAAAAAGCTTTCTAAATTGCCGAATAATTTTGAAACCTGACTGCTACACTAGAATTCAAGGGTTACAAACTGCGCACTGTGTACATCCTGTTTAAGGAAAAGTACGTTTTCGCCTACTTTTTGAGGAAGAAGTCACATAGTTCTCAGAAAATATCGCAACAGATGTAGAACGTGCTGTATAAATTATACTCAGCGTTAATAAATTGACGGATGTGATGTACAATGAATGAACACCTCAGAATTGTAAAAAACACAAAATTATAAACTTTTTAAAACCGAAAGATACCTTTTCTTGAAGTATAAATTTAAAGAGGGCGTAATTTGCTACCAATCGAATACGAAAAATAACTTTCTCCGCGCATTTTTTCCATAAAATATATCTAAAATTTACAAAAGCAGTCAAAATCGATGATAAAAACGCACGATATTTAACAAGCTACGTTTTACCAGTACATACGTTTTGGTAGTAGTCAGAACAAAGCTCGGTAAAAAGCCCCCATCCTATCATGAGTGAAATAACTTCAGAATAGACTACACGATAATCAGTACCACAACCTGAGTCAATGCCGATTAGCGAAAGAGTATCTATCTTTCGCATATTTCGGCATGTTCCATGAATTCTGGCGCATACTATAATTAATCCCTGTGTGGCTGCTGGTGCGGCTCGAGGTTGAACCTCAAGACAACACAAGACTAGCGGGTCCTGGAACCGATCTGTGAGTGCCCATTTACTATTCCTAGCATTCCCGATCAAACTCGAACAGGTTGTGAGTTCGAGCCCCAGGCACCGCCACAAATAGAGTTAGCCATGGCTGGCTGATGATGCCTATTAAGTCAGAAATATCCACCCCAGCCGCCTTTGTCTTTGTCGGTAATTTAAGTCAGACTCCTTACCTTCAGCCATCCCATGAGGAAGAGGAAGTAGAACACGCCAAAGATTGGCACAGGCAGAGCGTTGGAATGACTGGCGATAGTGAGTGTCCCATTTATTTCCACATACTGACTGCCGATTATCTGGCAGATAAAGTAACTGTATACAGATATTACTGCGACCTAAAAAACGCAAAGAAAGGGAAGAATAGACGGGCAAGCTGTGAAATTTTTTAAACTATCAACTAAAAAGGACGCCTAAGCGAAAAATCCTACTCAGTTGGCTACAAATAGTGAGTCCTTCATGCGGTGAATGGTTGACTATCGCAAGTGGCATTGTCAAACGTGTGGGCATATCATGCGAGACTTGCACGTGAATTAGATCATGAGGGGTCGGGCTTTTGTCGCATCTATCGCGTTAAGACCTCCCTCACCGATTCTGCTTTGATGAGAGGACAGAGTCAAGATGGCCCACGGTGGCCAACGAAGCTCAACAGGCCATCTACACGTACTATACACAACCCGATACCCGTACCAGAGATTGCTTGGACCTCACACACGGACCAGTAGCAGTCTGACTCCCGGCCAATCACGACTATACAAACCGGCCGACCAGCGTCAAGGCTGACTCAGGCATGTGCCCACTCAGAGCGCTGTGGCCTATTTCTCACGCACAGTTGGGATGCCACGCTAGTAAAGCTGCACATGCGTTCCCTTTAGGTTGCCAACATGCCCCTAGATCATTGTGTATGGAATATAATATCTTCCAAACTGCCGTGCACAACAACTTATCCTCAATTTTAAAACCAGTCTGAAGGTTGTAGTGGCTAGGGTTTCCATTATTGAGAGCTAGTTGCTGTATCGACGACAAAACATGCCTAAATCAAGAGTCAGGTAAGACAGGTCTGAGAGGAACAGATTTACAGAGCTAAAGTAGTCCTTCAATAGCTACTACAAGCACCAAGTACAAAAGCCAGTCTCGTTGGTGAAAATAATGTGTGTGTGAGGGTTTCTATGCACGCGGGTTTAGTGCAGCCTGTGCAGCCATCAGACAATCAGGAAAGGGTGCAATTTTTGGCATCAGAGCTCGCGAGGCATCGAGTAGCTTTGGGCGTACGCGCGTCGATAGCGGGGACTGTACAGTACAAGAACACACAGAGATAAGAGGATGAGTCAGCGCTGGGTGCGCGGATAGAGAAAGGCTCGGAGAGTGAGAACGGGATGAATCAGCGCAGCAATATCGAATGCAGGCTGCCTTAGCTGCAGAAGTAGGCCAGCAGCGGTCCAAAGATTGCGTCGGAGATGCATGAAAGAAACTTTAACTTCAGCGATGATACCAATTTAAGCATTCAAGATGTCAAGATAGGCGAACGAACGTTTTCGATTAATTCATAATCAGGCGTGTACAATAATATAAAAAGGGTAGATTTAGCAAAAATTTAAGCAACCAATTAACAGTATTTGAGGGAGGAGTGAGGGAGTTGTTAAGAGATCAGTGGGGGGACAATGGGGAGGGGGGGGGACGTGTCTCATAAGTAGGTCATATCAACTGGTCGCGGCGTCTTGACACCAGTTGTCACTGTCTGCTCATCGTCTCGCTGCGTGCTAGAAGGTGTGCTAACGCATGTTGAGTTTGAGTTTGTTCTCAGCCACGGGAGCCGTAGGGCCACTACAAAGGCCTTCTGTGCGCATAAGATCGGGTTTGTGAGTCGTATTGCCACGGCTTCTGCCGTCGCAAGTATCCACTGACGCAGGAACTTGGAGTGTTTCGCTGTTGCTTTATACAAGACTCGAAACGCTTGGTTTACGTCTACCCGGTGACCGCTGTCAATCAAGTGAGCCAAAATCGCACTAGATATTGACTTGACCTCGCCTTTGTTTTGCCAGGTAGGCCTGATGATAAATTAATCGAAAACGTTCGTTCACCTATCTCGACTTAGTCAAGATAGGTGAACGAACGTTTATTCAATACGTTTAGTCAATACGCTGCCACCCTCACCCAATGTTTTTTGTTTAAAAAGATTGAATGCTTAGTCTTTTTCCCTAGCAGGGGTGTCACAGATGAAATCGAGCAATATTTGCACTGAATGGTGTGCTGGAACACGTATCAATTCAGGGCAGGAGCGATAGTAAACAACTGCGCCTCTGAGACGGAGTGGTCACTGTTAGAGTTTGGTTTTTATTCTCTATGAGCACAAGTGCTTGCCAAACAACTCAGTAAAGTGTCGTTTATGAACGTTCACCAACCGCTGACGGAACTCACTTGTCCCGCTCTGCATTGGGTTCCGTTTTTTGGGTCTTGGCAGCAACTGTAGCGGCTAGTAGTCTACGTAAATAGTACTGCCAGCAAAAACAAGGGAGACTGGAATGATCCTTTCTGACTTATTAGCCATCGTCAGCCAGTCATAGCCAGCTCCAAGTGGTGTATCAACGGAGGCTCGAACTCACACGCGGGTGGTGCATCACTTAGGATTGCGTATGAATAGCTGACGACGGCTAGTAAGCCAGAAATGGGCGTTACAGTCTCCCTCGTATTTACTGGCAATATTATCTGCCTAGCCCTATTAATCGCTACGGCTGATGCCAGGGCCCGGCCAATGAGGTCCAAGGCAGGGCGGGACAAGTGAGGTCCGCTAGCGGTCGGCGAACGCTCATCAACGAGTGTGCCAATATCGCCGGACCTAAACTGGCAAGGCAACGAGCTCGTGGCTCGATAGTTAGAGAGTTAGACTCTATAAAAAGTGTTCGCGATTTCGAGCCTCGGGTAATGCACCACTTGGGTCTGGGAGTGACTGGCTGATGACGGCTAATAAGCCAGAAATGGCCATTCGAATCACTCTTGTCTTTGCCGGCAGTACCATCTACAGTAAGCAGTTTTATGAAATATTGGGAAAAGTAAGTGGCAAATGAAAAACAAGGAAGTTCTCCCATCAAAAGTAGGTGAATGTGTAGTGGTCTCTGCCGTCTGACGCCCTCCATTGCCTTTTTCGGCGTCAGTGTTCAAGACCAGCTGCCTCAAGGTCATCCACTACCTCAGTCAGCGCTTACAGACGCCCTGACCTGCAGAGAATTGACCTACTTCCACTCGTGTGTGTAGTTTCTCGCGGCTGCCCAAACACCACTCGAAAATGTTCCTTTTTCCCCACTCTCGGCCACTAGACGTCACTTCGGAACACGCCGTTCTAGCGGAAGGTCGTGCTCTCCGTAGTCAATCTTCTTCCGTCTATTCTCCGTTGCTCTGTGTACATAATAAACTATTCCTCCTATTCTGGCCTCTATCGACTTCTTCTCTCCTAAGAAACCATGGCCTGAAGATCGCAGTTGCTAGGGTTTAAATTACTTGACCCCCTGCGATAAATGCATAGGACAGTCAACAAAAAGGTTATCTTAGCTGAGTTCCCAATGTAATATAAGCCCAGAAGGGAGTTTAAAACCACTGCCACTCACTTTGGTGAATAATTTTTTTCTAGCGACACTTTTCTAAGAATGTGTTTTCAGGACTGGCTTTAGTGGTCTGCTTTGTATTGCTAGCCAAACCAAAGCCAAATCACCGGTCCTGGAGACTAGATGTTTTAGTCCAGGTTCACTTCATCATCTGATATTTGATACCTAGACCTGCCATCAAAGGCAGGAGAACAAAATGAATTTGAAGTCGTTGAAGTCGCGCTATTGTCGCAGAATGACTTGATTGCTCGAAATGAGAACAAGAAGTTAAATATTGGTACGAGTGTTCCGTTCACGAATTTCAGAAAATAAGCTTCAGTATAGACTAACAGTAAAAAAAGCAATTATTTATGATAACACAGAAGCAAAGAACATATTTTGACAAGTTAGGGACGCTTGATAATTTTAATGCCTCTAGGAAGATCGACATACCTGAGTGTATACCAGTGGCATCGTCAAACTGCTGTAGACTTGCAGTTTTTGCAGCTGCTGTCGAAATTTGCCGATCTCCTAGTGATCAGAAGAGAGTGGTTAGAGTATTGGCTGCAGAAACTGTGAAAATAATACCTAATGGTTTTATTTAAGCACCCAAGTTTAAAATAATAAATAGAATCATACTTTTCGTGACAAGGGTGCGACTTCAATTTCCGAGCTTGGAACGGGAGTGACTGGAGGAGCGGCGTTTCCTAAGCTCTTCGATTGAGGAGCGGAATTTGGAAATGAAACTGTCTTATTTGCCGTAATCAGTCGGCGATACTCCGATCCCAGACTGCACATCCACACTTCAAACTTAAATTGATCGATCATCGAGCAATGCTCTAAGGGCTAGCTAAATTTGCATTTTTTCCATCTACAATGCGCAAAACCGCGTACTTAAATCGTATCAGTTTATTGACAGGATGATAGGAAATAAGTTGATACAAAGAAAATTCAAAATGTACGACAGTTACATGTTCCGGGAAGACAATCTTCACAAAACATGACAGAAAAATATATGGCTACTTGCAAATCGCGAGAGGTATAATTTGATGCAGTGCATGTGATAAGCAATGTGATTCCTTGTACAGGGATTCATTATAATCTGATGAAGGAGTTTTTGCCTTCATTGCGTTTGCGCTTGATACATGTCCAGTCTACTCTTAAATGCATTGACACAAGTGGAGAGGACAACCTCTTCTGGAAGAGTGTTCCGCGCTGAAACTACTCTGTTGGTAAAGAACAATTTTCTTCCGTCGATCCTTGCTTTGCCCGGGCATAGTTTAAGGGAATGCCCGCGCAAAGTTGGCGTGTTAGTCTGGACACAGAAATCACCGGGAGCGAAACAACAATGCAGGCTATTCATGATACGAAAGGTTAATATGAGGTCCCCTCGGATTTGTCTGTAGGAAAGGGGAAATAGGTTGAGAATGGACAACCTGCTTTCATAGGGCAATGTTCCTAGACCTTTGACCACCTTTGTCGCTCGCCTCTGGACCTTCTCTAAGACAGTACAATCTTTGACATTCCATGGTCTCCATGCCTGTATAGCGAACTCCAGGTGCGGCCGAATGAAGCTTCCAAAGATTTAGGAAAAGCTGTCTTTTTCAAACCTCATAAAGGCTCGTCTAATCAGCTGTAAAATAGATCTGGCCAACTTCGCCGCCTTCGTACGGTTCAGCATTGGTTTGAGTGCAGAAGTTATCCACACACCCAAGTCCTTCTGACTCTCAACTTGTTGCAGCGGAGTACCATTTAAAGAATAGACTTTTGGGCAGGATGCTCTACAACTGCCGATTTGAAGAAAGTTACATTTACTAACATTGAAAGGCATTAGCCAAAGCTTTGACCAGTCCTTCAATCTCTTCAAGTTGGCTTGTCGATGGTTTTCGTCTGCCGTACTTTGGACAACTTTCCATAATTTGATGTCATCGGCGAACAAGGTGACTTCACATTCTAGATCCCTGACACCGTCGTTGATGAAAACGAGGAACAATACGGGACCTAAAACTGAGCCCTGTGGGACGCCACTCACAACAGGTAAGCCCGAGGACTGCTGGCGACCGACTTGGACTCTTTGTGACCATCCTGTCAAAAAGTGTTGGATTCATAGGGGAGGTTCCTGCGAACGCCTGCACTGCGCAGCTTGAGCAGCAGGCGTTGATGAAGGACGTATCGAACGCCTTTTTGAAGTGAATGTAGATCGCAGGCACCGTTTTGCCCTCGTCACGTGCTTTGGTCCAGCTATCAAGTTAGAATAGCAGATTGGTAAGACAGAACCTACCACTGCGATAAGCGTGTTGAGCATCGGAAAGGAGGTGATTCTGCTCGAGGAACTGTATCAACGCCTTAATGATTTTTTCCATGGTTTTGCAACAAATGGAGGTAAGGATCACCGGCCTGTAGTTATTTGCGGATGCTCGGCTTCCACTCTTGAAAAGTGGGATGATAGTCGCTGTCTGCCAATCAGATGGTAGGCAGCCCGTAATAAATGACGCCTGTAAGATTAGGGCTAGCGGCTTGGCCATTTCAGAAGCTCGCTCCTTCAACAGCTTGGCCGGGATTGCATCGGGGCCTGATTAGGTCGATTCTTTCAAATTAAGAAGCTCATTCTTAACTACATCTATATATATACGCAGGCATAAGACCTATCTAAAATAATTTACGCAAGATGATTGATACCATCCGGTACTTTTGACTCAGTAATTGAGTACGAGATACGGCGTGTGATTCAGGGGAGATGCCTTGTAGCACGTTGCAGGATTTATGAAAAAAGTAATGGGACAAGTATTACTGTTGGCAGAATGACCAAGCGCTGCATTCAGGACTGAGAGCAAATGCCTTATGCGATTGATTAAGTAGATCGTAATTAAAAAAACGCTTTTAAACTATGTATTTTACGACGTTAGCAATCACGCTTAAATCTCGAAGGTTTTTACTCATATATTTCGAGGTATTGGTTGACTGTCTCTGCTCTTGCTTCTCTTGTCGTTTAAATAAGTAGTTAAAGGAGAATTTATGTTCCCCTAAAGGAGGCTATATGCAACGCTTATTACTGCGATGTTTTGACTTAATCTTACTGACTAGCATTCACATAAATTCACCACAACTCCTATCTCATTAGGAGCCCTCATTTATTGAATAGATCTGCTGGTTGGAGAATTATAT
Organism: Ligula intestinalis; assembly: GCA_036362985.1. NCBI lineage: Eukaryota > Metazoa > Platyhelminthes > Cestoda > Diphyllobothriidea > Diphyllobothriidae > Ligula > Ligula intestinalis. Next base: position 20,499,929 of record JAYGXS010000006.1, on the reverse strand, counting down.
CACCTGTCTAAATGTTTGGGCTCATAGAGTACTCGTCGAGATACGTTTTTTTTCAAAGACATCTTCACTGACTTACCTTGAGAACTTCGTAAATTATTTTAGGATCGGCTATATTCGCGTGCAGTCCCGCCTTTTGTACGAGTCGAACGGCCCACTGGATGGGTATCCAGGGTTCAGGAATGTAACGTTGGCGTGTCTTCAGAAAGTGTCCCCTTGCAATTCTCTCGAAGGCTTTGATTTCGCATTCTAAGATGAGCGCGCCAAAAGTTTCCTGAATCTCTGAAGGTGTAGAACGAAAAACGATGCAAACGATGCTAGACAGAGGGCATGAGAGAATGCTTATCTAAGCACATCTTGGGGACATTGGGCAAATTTTCTTGGAAGGCAAAAAGGTTCAAAATTAATCCTTTTATTCAACCTTTTGTTTGAAATTGGGATTTTGTTCTGCTGCTGCTGCTTCTGCTACTGGTACTTAAGCTTCCCAAAGACCACAACAGCAAATATCGGTAACAATCTGGTTTTGGGCTCACTTCAGCAAGCGAAAACCCCAATATTCTTGAATACGGCACCACTGAAGGTAGGGATTAAGTGGGTGAGAGAAAATCAGGGGATAGAAATCTTTTTAAAAGTAGAGCGTATATAAGTAGAGAGTAATGGGAACAACTGTTTGAATGACCTAATGTTTTACAGCACAAAAGCACGATAATTACAATAAAGAATACAACCAATAAGAAACAAGAACCACCTGAATTGCGAAACTACGCAGAGAACAAAAAAAATAAATTAATAAGACAAATAACAAACAAATAACAAAACTAGGTTCAAAACTAAAGCAAACTGAAATAAATTCTCTAAAAAACTAAACTATCCCGAATAAACTAAACTAAAATCAAGTAGACTAATTAAAAACTAAGAAATCTAACGCTAAAGTAATCTAGAACGAAACTAAATAAACGAGGCTGAAATACCGAAACTAAAATTGATAAAACTAAAAGAGACAGCAGGAAGCTAAAGACTTCCGTGTGTAGAGTGCAATGTGGATTGACTGTACCGCACCTTCGTGGTGAGAAGCATACTACTACGAAATAACTAGGCAGCTATAAGAAATAAGCACAGTGAGCCCGAAACCAGACTATCACCAAACCGTATTTCCGCCCAGGATCTGCATTCGTTTATGCCTAGAATCCAGTGAAATTTAAGCAGGGTTAGTATGACATAAAACTTACCAATATTCTCGTTAACAGTACGCAACTGTTACTTATATTTACTAGTTTATATTTCTTGCCAGTCAAGAAAACACAACAATAGCACGTTAATTTATAACGTTTTTTTCTAGAAACAGTAACCTTCATGACACAGTTTTCAATATTCAAAAAGCCTTTATGAAAAGCGTACCCATGTCAACCCTTTTAAAACTCGAAGTCGTCTCGCATCTGGAAACGCACACCTCCTCGGTTCTGTATTAAACTGGACTAACTTGAATGGCTGAAAACATGCGCGGCCCAGATAATGGAATAGAAGACGGTCAAGCGTTCTCTAGGACCAGTTGTTTATTTGTCTGAGCCCATTTTTGAGGAATAAACGATTGTAAACCTCACTGCATATTTAGCTCACCTCTGCCGGAAGTGACCTGCAGCTCTGCCATTGATTTGTTCATACAACGCCCGATAAGCATCCGGAAGATCAATATGTCTATTAATGGAATCCTCGCATGAGTGCCATACCTCCTGCAACAGGCATGAAATTTGATCGTCTGACGGGCTTACTATTCTCACGCTTTTGAAGTGGAAGCCATGCGCTGGCATGAATACGTGGGTGGCTACGAAGGCGATTTCATGCTCGCGTAGTCTCAGGAGAACCCGTTTGCCAGTCTCGCCAACATAGTTGTTCTGATCAAAAAGCTAGACGGTCTGGTAAATCACACCGGATTTTTGGTTAAGGAGTACTGGATCTTCAGGATGAATGAGTTGCCGGTGGATTGTCGCTTCCGGTCTGTGAATGACACCAATTCCGAATTCGCTGACCAGTCAAACGAATTCGTTGGATATGCCAGCAATGCAAGGTACTGCTCGCCAGCGTTTTGGTTCTGGTCACCCTTTCGGATTTCTTCCTTTGGCGTCTCGCCTGCATTTTTCGACGTGCGTGAGCGGTCGAAACGCTGTACAAATAAATACCTGTTCCCAGAAGACGCCTTCCTGTCTACTGGACTACTCATACACATTTCCTTCACGGCAGTAGGACAGGATTGCAGGACCACTCCACGGACGTGAGTTCAGCCAATTTTGAAGTAATTTGTTAGGCCAACTACGAGATCTATTTCCTTAGAAGTTGTCTACCTCCCGACTGCGAACTTACACATGTCATGCTCCCGGAAGTAAAGAATTTTCTATCCAATCCGTGCCAAGAGAGTTTTATTCACATTTGTTGATGAAACGAAGTTGGAAGGCTCTTTATGGGCTTGCAAGCTCACAAAACTAGTCTGGCAGACCAGTGTTGCACTGAGTTGTTGACAGCCCGACGTCGTTCTTCAGTTATCTACTCTAATGATGGAAGGGTCGGCCCGCAACCCTTGTCTCCTCCATGAACGACATTTAGTGATTGGCTGTGAGCACACAGGGGGGGGGGGGGGGGGGAGGGCTGTCAGATGGTTAACAGTAAAAAAGTACCTGCCAGCCTCGCTCTGCTTAAGTTCGGCCCCCTTCGTTCCCCGCTCCCCCCGAAAAGGCTCATTGTCGCGTTTTTGCGCAGTTACAGAACTAAACCATCGCCCACGCGAACGCACATGGGCTCGAGACGCGGAGGCGATGAGTCCTGTTTCTGGGCGAAATTCGTTCAAACGCCTCAGTTATGTCCAACCAGTGTTTGGTTCCTAAGCGGGGCGTAGGGAGTTGAGACAGCCGCCCCGGGCCAAGGAAACGAAGTTGAAAGGCTCTGTGTGGGCGAACAAGCCCACAGAACTGGCCTGGCAGACGACCAATTATGCGGCACTGAGTCCATGGGATGCACGCCTTAGCTGTTGTCCACTGCACCCAATCACAGAAACATTTAGTAGACAAGCTTGTATTGAGAGACAAAAACAGTCAGTTATGTGCAATAGTTATATAGTGCTCGGCGTACGCTTGGGTGGATGTGATTAGTCATCTCGGCGTTCCCTCGAATCATGCATGCTGGACACAGCGTGTTGATGACATTGGGTGGGGCGTGTGGGAAGAAGTTGTTCTCACGGTCGATGATTTGAAGACTGTTCGTCAGACGTGTGGCATGCGTTTGGCCACGCTCTGTGATTTCGTGTGTCGTGTAGTGGTTTCTGAGGAATTCCATGCCCAAACGCGGGTACAAACAGTGTATCTGCCTTGACCGAATAAACAGGGGAATCCCCTACGCCGCTCGAAGCTTCGTCGTCCGAGGCCACAGTGAGTAGTCAAACGCACGCCACGCGTCTGTGAAACGCGCGATTATTTTTGTCGACGGACGTGTTTTCTGCCAATTTTGAAGTAATTTGTTAGGCCTGTAGCAACCTCATATTCTTAGCCATGCTTTCCTCGGACGCCGCGCAGACAGGTCATGTCTGGCATGACCACCACGCGTGCGCAAGACACGATAGTCAAAAGCTCCGTTCAAGGTCACCCCCTCTCTGGCCTTCTCAAGGTCAGGAGCTTACTGCAGGGTAATTTTTAACGCTCAGTCACTCCCAGAACCGATGATCTACTGTTCGGTTGTAGTTGTCCGGACCCAGTGATCTACTTGCCGGACTGTGCCTCTGGACTCTGGCCCATTCATGGCTGGACTGAACTTGTCTGGGAGTCCCTTACCCAGTACTCATATTATACGCCTTCTACACCTTATTAAATCATTCATAACAATCTGGCCTTTTACGCCTCATTATATTCACTAGCTTCTATTCGTTGGGATACGTTCGATCGCCTATTATCCGGCCGCATTCCATCGTATCCCAAAGGCCAACTACGAGATCCATTTACTTAGAAGTTGGTCTATTGTCTACCTCCCGACCGGAAACTTGTACATGTCATACCCCCGAATTTAAAGAATATCCTATGCAGTCCGTGCCAAGAGAGTTCTATGCACACTCGTTGATGAATTTTTACCGATCGCTAGCAGAACTCACTCGTCTCACTCTGCCTTGCGGCGCATTCTAGAGCCCCAACAGCAGCCAAAGGACACACTAGAAAGAGACTCAAAATATGCACAACACTCGAGACCTGTTATATTAACAGAAACGAAAATGATATTTTATATTCTGTAGCAAACTTGACTGCTCACTTTTATCATTGTTAAAGGACCTCAATGTCCTCGCGATACTCCATTCGTCTCCACCCTCGAAGGCTTCTGTGCCCTCGGCGAAAGTAAAAACATCTGAGTTGTTGGTGTCGTTGTCCATTGGCGTGATCTTCAGTGATCGGCTCTTCCTTGAACCTGGTGTTTTTGGATTAGGTAGCTAGTGGGGCCACACAAGAAAAAAGACCTACAAAATTAATAACTCTCGTTGTTTGCAACTTCTGAGGTTGAGGCAAAGTTATTCACATTTAAGTATTAGCTGACTAAAATTAAATTCTTTTTTCAAAAAAGAGAGATTATCGTAAACACCTTGCATTCCTTGCTGGTCTTCTTAGAAAGCCTCTTTCAGAAACCGTGAAGTATTTGTCCACCTTTCTGCAATATTCTATATCAGGGTTCAACTTGAAGAAGTAGACAGCTTTAAATACACCGGAGTGAGGCTGCTACCGATTGGGCAGAGCAAGGATGACATTGTCACCCGTATCGATGCTGCTCGCTGGGTTTTCTCAATCCTTCGAAAGTGCCTATGGATCCGACGTGACATCTCCATCGCCACGAAGATTCGTGTATACCATGCATCCATCCGGTCAGTCCTGCTCTATGGATGTGAAACCTGGGCTGTGGGCACTGAAGATGAGCGAAGACTGGAGGTCTTTGACCACCGGTGCCTGAGGATGATCCCGCGAGTTAAGTACAGCGACTTCATCTCGAATGAGACAGTCCGCATCCGCTGCGATCGTATCATAAGGATATATCAAGCCATTCAAGAAAGGCGACTAAGGTGGTTTGGACACTTTCGCCGTCGTCCGTCCCACAAGCTTTGCTATGCTGCTCTCGACCCGGTGCCGCAGCCCACCTGGAAACGTCGAAGAGGAGGGCAACTGAAGACTTGGCTCAACACCGTCCGTCAAGACATAGAAGCAGTTCTTGGACCTGCTATCTTCGGTCTCCGTCGCTGGAGAAGAGACTGAGTGGAGCTTTCCAGATCCACTATCGCCAATCGTCACGCATGAAGAGGTACGTTCGGGACATCATTGAGGCCAACTAGATCAGGTATGCTCACAGCCATAACAAGTAGAAGTAAATAGGGGGTTCAAGTTGCTCCGGAGTTTGCTTTCCACAGGCTGTGCCGCCACATCAGACTGCCAGTAAGGGGACAGACAGTTGACCTCCAGCCTATCATAGTCAGCTCTAAGCATTCCTGAATACTCGCTGCTTTGCTATCGGCTAGTAAATTATGGAAAGGGGAAAGGTGGTCCATCATGAGAAATGCTTCTAGACACCACACAAACTCCAGGCAAGGATAAGTTGTAAAAACAGTGCTACTCACAGTTTGTGAATAGTATTTTGAAAAGCGACGTTTTTACGCATGCGTGTACAAATGTGTATGATACACCGGCATCCAATTAGCACCGTTTTCAAATGGATCGCCAATTACCCTCGCCGAAAAAGCTGAAACTAAAAAGTTGTTCCTTCTCTATCTCTTTCTCGATATATCAGACGGTAAGCAGGTTGCTCAGAAAAAAATAGGGAACTTTGTTGGTAGATTTTGGACGCTAGCTCCCCAGGCCGTCGTAAGACTGTAGTAAATGTGCAAAAAAGTTGACATCAAGGAGGTAATTAAAAATATATACTTATATTGGCAAAGATGAGAGTTCGAGAATGAAAATCTGCTCACCACGAAAGGTTAATACCATGTAAGATTAAACAAACAACTAACTTTATTTTCTTAATGTCCAGGTTCGCCGATAAGCAACTGGACTATTGCAAACTACAGTTTTAGAAAAGCCACCAGTACGAAGCAAATATAGCATTTCAATGGTAATCACCCTCTGTCTCACGAACACCGCTGAGTCTGGACCTTACTCCAAAGACTTGAAACACATTGAGCTTAACGACAATACCCTTATGACCTCTTTCATGCTAATGGATAATCAAGCTCTTTTATGAAACAAAAAGGCGCAAAGTTAACAGATTACGACAAAAATAACAGCAACTTGAAGTCTGAAAGGCCACCTCCCCAAGTAAATGTAGTCCCTGAAGTAGTCTCAAGACGGTTAGAACCATTTGGAGTAGGCATAACCCATCGACCCTGGGTGACAATCTACTGCTATGTGATAAAACTTTAGGACAGCTTGCACCCTACTGAAACCACCACAGCTGCCTACCGACTATGTTGCAATGATTTGGGCTCCAATTACGTTAGCAAACATGGAAAAACATTACAGACGACTTACATAAAAAAAACTGGCGGCTCGGAGGCTAAACCCAACCTCACAGCTCGCAACCCATATTGGAGAGATTTGTCATATTTTTGACATTCAAGCAGCGACCGTCTTTAATCGAGGCACTTCAAAAGCGGAACGACTGACGTCGGAGACATGATACCAGCTACGTCAACAGGCATTTAGGCCTTCCCTTGACCCATAAACGCCTGCCGCACTATACGTATAGAGACCAGAACAAGATGGTTACAAGTAACTTGAGACATGTGAGCGAAGAGAGCCTCTTGACGAACCCGCCGGGTGGTAAGGCTGGCTAACAAGCACCACTAGCAGCCATCAAGTTACACAAACCTCTGCAGCAGGTGAAAGAGAAAAAAGATCGATCAGCTCAAAGCCGACGAGTTTGACAAGCCATTCAAAACTCTAATCGCTATTGGTAGTAGAAAAATTTGAGAATAGGGGGCCAGTCAAACTCTTCCATAAGCATTCAAGTCTGTTCCGATGAGCAGAAAGTGATGCAATTGGTTTACCTGAGAGACTGACCACAGTCTATCTCGAGACCGCTTGAGATGATAATCTCCGGGAGCTGTACGGTCATCTGCTGGTTGCTCTCGTTGATTGAAACGCTCGGCGACGCGGTCACTGACAAGTCTCATCGAAAGAATCCAAGCCAAGTTGAGATACCGCATGACTGTGAGGCGGATCTTCCGAGAAACCCTTGGGTCGGCGCAATTGACAGCTGACTGTGGACGCACAAGTAAAGTAAAGCTTATTCAGCGTATTCATACACACAGGACGAGGCTGGGTTGGTAAAACAGCTATCACCAACGGTTAAGTTCTAATCAAAAAAGATCGTGAATTCGAGCCTGGGGTGATGCTCCATTTGAGACTGGGTGTGACTGGCTGTCGACAGCTAATAAGTCAGAAATGGCAACAGTGCCTGCTCTCCCCTTGCTTTCCAAGGCCCGCTCTCACAAACAACTGCTCCAATGCTTTCTTTCACTGGCGTCCCCTTTCTCCCCGATGCTTGACCTCGCAGCTGTTTCTGGCTAAGCGATAATAGCTGCGCCAATGTTCCTTGTCCTTCGGCGTTGTGTCGGCCCCCACAGTTGACCTCAGCTTATTCAGTTATGTACAAACGTGCACACAAACCCGCGCATACACGGGCGTCCAAATAAGCATGCCCGCCTAAGGGCCACTTACCACGCCACCTCTTTGGCCAACACAGCAGGGGGTCTTCGCAGGCGACATCCCCTCGGGAAATTGCAACACACCAATAAGAGAACATTTAAACCTGCTCCGCAATCCTACTTAGGCAGCTGCAACCATTGTTTTCTTCTCCCTTAGGTCCAAACTAGCCCTGGCTTCGCCAGTGGCCACTGCCGCTTGAGACTGCAATAGGGAGTTCTGTACACAAGGAATCACTCCTTCTGGTGATTCTTGCTTTTTAACCTCCAACCTGTGGATTTGGACTGGTGACTGTAATGATCTAGGCACAAACATTACCTTGACCGGTAAGAATGGGTGACCCCGACGCAATTCAACCACAAGATCTGACCCCTTCTGATATGGCTTGCGACTTCTTCACGACATTCCAACTCGACTTCACCGTACTGTTGCGATAAGGCATAACTCTGAGGCGGATCTTCCGAGAACCCTTGGATCGGCGCAATTGACAGCTGACTGTGGACGCACAAGTAAAGTAAAGCTTATTCAGCGTATTCATGCACATCTTACATAAACAGTTCAGTTCTAATTAGAGGCAGGCAACGTAGGACACTTTTCCACGAGTTAAAAGTTGATTAAGATCAACCTCTAATGCACAGGAGTCTACTGTTTATGGAACCAAAGTGCACAGTTAGTGTATTCCCTAGGTAGTCACGTAGGTGACACATAACATATAAGACACTCATTGATAAGCGTTCACCGACCCAAGGCAGGGCAGAACGGGACAAGTGAGCGGTCGGTGAACATTCATCAATGAGTGTCAATATCTGCCGACCTAGACCCACAAGACAAGGAGCTCGTGGCTCACTAGTTAAAGCCAAGAGTTCGAGCCCAGTGTGGTGCTCCACTTGGGATTGGATATGACTGGCTGATGGCGGCTAATGAGCCAGAAATGGCCATTCCGGTCTCCCTTTGCTTTGTCTGATCCACTTCTTCATTATATCACCTTTTTGTCAATGACAGAAGGTCCCAGGTTCAAATCTCGGGGGTGCCAACCCTCAAGATTGGGTATGACTGGCTGATGGCGGCTAATGAGCCAGAAATGGCCATTCCAGTCACCATAGTTTTTGCTAACGGTATTAGCTGACAACAGTTAAATTTCTTGGACCACACTTCGAGCACTTCACAAGGATCCTGTGGCACTGCACAACATTGCGCGCAGCGTGTTTGAAGGTAAGTAACCAGTCACGTGAGTTGAGGCCAGTGATCTTCCCTGAACTACCTCAAATTAGCATTGCGTATTCTATCTAGTTTTTGTCTCGAAAATAAATGTCACTTTTTAAGCGCATTCGTGGGATAAAAGAGACCTCGTCTAACGCAAATGTTTGCAATAATTCCAAAGGTATGAAGTGAACTTCAAGGAAAAAAGGAATCAGCAGTGAGTTGTGGGAAAATTCAGATGTAGGCGAAACGGCTGGATGTAGGCGCTGGCGTTATGTAGAATGCACAGAAAAAAAGAAACACTTTGACACACTAAGCAAAAAGTAGTGGCCTGGTGATGATTCCATTTTCCCATAAACGTTTGTGGCGCAGACTTGCGTCTTTTCCTGTTCCAATTCATTCAGCTATACCAGTTAAGGGAGATTCGTGTCTCCTAACCATAAAGCCATCAACTCAGTAGACTGTGATTATAGATTATCCGGAACTGTGCGGACTTTTGAAAGTGAGCCGCCATTTATTTTCTCCTCCCCTAGTCGCATGTAAATTTCTTGTATGTATACATCGGTTGGACCATTGTGCCCAGTAAAACTGCCTTTGTTTATTCAAACTACAGCAGTGAGGTCATTGGCCAAGGACGCTAGCAGCATTGCGCAAGAAGTCCAATTTGGCCCAAGACTTGCAACTCGTTCAAAGACGATTCATCAGGATGTTGAAAGTTGCTGTGTTCGGTCATTATGCATGGTTGGTAAAATGTAGGTGTTATGTGGTTGGTTTGAGTGATTTTATTTACAGCGAATGTAAGACGTTCTTGCTGAAAATGTTAGAATTGATTTTAAAAATGCAACGTATCTCCCTCTGAGTTAGAATTGTCTCTGTACCGACCAATAAACTTAAAGACTGACCCAGGCACTGGCTCTGACTCAAAATCAATCGCCTCTTAAACGCATCTGGACAATAGAATTGTGCTGCAGTCAAAATATGTCGATTATCTTAGCTGTGACATCATAATTTCTAGCTACATGAGCTATCGGGGCTCGAAAATCTGCTGAATAACCGGAAAACTCAGCTATCTGTATTGAAAATTAAGCCGCAATGGCAGGCATCGTTAAATAAGGCATCATGACTGGCTCTACTGCCCCCATGATAAGGTCTTCTAGAGTGCCTGTAATATGAAGCGCTCCGGACCACTTTATTTCCCCACAGGTGAACTACCCAAACTTCTTCAGTATAAGTATATTGAGGGAAAGATAAGCGAACTCCTTTGAACTCCCTATTAGTAACAAGATAATAGGTAATAAATGGATGCAAAGAAAGTTTGCTGCCTAGTGCAAAGGACTAGAAAAATTTGCTCGAGAAAATTCAGGACCTACTTTGCGAGAACGGGTATCCTGAGAGATTTGTTACAAGGAATATGGATGTGAAACAAATAAACCCCCACCGAACTTACTGTGGAGGAGAAAACACGCTTCCCCAAAGTTCCCTTGCAAGGGGATGTGGCAAGTGAACTCCTGAAAAAATGCCCTGACCAAGCCGGGTCACGAACCTTCCCAGCAGCCAGAGTTCGGGTATTATTCTCAAACACCCCGGTCTTACTTGAGGAGGGTAAGGATAGGTTACAAGCTCAGACCACCTCTATGTGCATCTATGCCTTTACTTGCTCCTGTAGAACACGTTATATTGGTCACACGAGTCGGCGCCTATCCAGAAGGATAAAGGAACGCCTACCAGCATGGCTGAGAAAAGGTGATGTCAGGAGCATGAACAGTTTGATTCTGGCGCCGATGGTTGATTCTGGACAACGGATTGACCCCAAATAAACTTTCAGAGCAAGCTACAAGGTCCCAACAAATTATTCAAAGTCCCTGGATCAGCGTCTGCTGGCAAAAGCAGAAGCAACCGCCATCGCGTTGATGAAGCCGGCGTTGTGTGCGCAAAGGAACCTCCTATTAGCTCCGCATCTGGCGTGGCCCAGAGACACATAGCGGCATGCAGTCTTCCACGCTCTTTTTGTCTCCCTACCCCCCAACACCCTCTCAACCAGCCTTCTCTTAACGATCATTGTCCCTCTTATGCCCACGATTCAATTGTACTAAAGGCGAACACGTTTTAACTTGCCCCCCGTTCCCATATAAATGTACTGGACCGATGAGAATTTATCGGAGGCTTAGGTATGCTCACCAATTACTCTTTTGAAGATGTGATTATTGAGACATACAGGTTATTTGCCTACATTTTCGGATTGTCCCTCTCGAAACTAGCCTCAGAGACAGTTGCAGAGAAGGGTGATAAGAGTGCTAGGCGTGCAGTTACCATGCAGCCACGTGCTTGATTCAATTAGCAGATCCCGCAGTCTTGCGAACTGCATACTGAAATTTGGCTGTTTGCCTGGATATTCAATCGCCTCCCGTGCCAAAACAATCCTTGTAATTACGTAGGTCAGACTGGAAGCATGCTCGAATCGCGTATACACGCACATAAGGTCTTTGTGCGACGGGTTGAACGAGTATCACAAGTGGCTGGTGACACCTATTAAATGAGTCACGACTGCAACGATAATCACTCACGCTCGAAGAACGACAAGTCCCGAAACGGGTGCAGTCTGGGCCTCCGAACGGAAATCAGTCAATCGATATATGGACCTGGCAGTGACGTACTTAGCCCTGCGCAGTCAACTTCTGGATGGCGCTACTGACGCTCGATTGGCTCAGACCCTCTGTTACCGTTGCTCGTTTTTGCCGATGTTATCCTTGCCGATAGACTCCAGTAAGAGTTATAGAGCTCAGATGAAAAAGCCATACACCTCTGTAATGCTCATTCACCTGAATTCGTTAAATTTCAGCTTATTCTCTGGTCGACTGCTTCATTAATTCTGTCTTGGCTATGCATTTTGCCCTACCAATAAAACCTATCAGCCTGCGATTGGCAAACAGGTGGAATTTTCGGCGCTCCGACTTTCCACATTCCGAGGGTTTTTCAAACATGTTTTTTTCAAAAGCCTTTTAATATTAATTGGCAGCAATTAAATTCGTCAGTCAGTCGGGGGTGCATGCTAATGATTTATCTAAAATTTGCATCCTAATAAGTCTTGTTCGCATGGGTTTGGTCTGTGCTGCTATACCGACAATGAGCAAAAGAGCATTCAGGCAGTGTGCGTGATTAGAGTAGGAAAATAAATACAGAACAAACTAGTGTTAGAAGTCTTCCTATCCATTTCGTGATTTTCAAAGATTCAGTGGATCTGTCGTGGCTAGCTCACGTCGAAGCGAACTATGCCATAGCTCACGGCGGCTGTTCTCGACTTCTGGGAACAGTCAATCACAGATGCCGCAAAGCTGGCCACTGTTCCGGCATCAAATCACACGTCTGCACGCGTAGGCAGACCCAGTCAATGACCGCTGGTATGCCTGCTGCTAAACCGGGACTTAGGGCCCGGCTGGCTTCCTGGCTGGTTGTGCGCTTCGAAGTCAAACTTTTTTCCTGCTTATTCTCCGTTCCTCTGTATACAGAACAAACTATTCCTACTCAAGTCTACTACAAAACTCTCCACAACCAAAACTCATCCTTATAATAGCCGTTTAGTAAGGTGCATCGATTGTACTTCACTTACCATGACGCTGTAGGCTATGGAATTGAGCCAGGGGATATACATGAAGGTGCTGAACCAGCGCCGGATCACCCCGGAAACAAAGAAGCCCAAAACGAAGGAGACGGGCAGCTGGCCGCTAATGCCATCGCAGTAGCTCACGAAAACTTTGAAAGCCCTAAAATGCACATAATTTATTTAAATACAAAAAGCCTAGTTCAACCTTGGCTAAAAAAATATAAAAATATAACCATTATTATAAGCAGAAGAAGGGTAATGAAGCCGATGATGAGGAGGGCTATTATTGAAAATAGGCATATAGTATTGCCGGCATAGACAAGGGAGAATGGAATGGCTAATTCTGGCTAATTAGCCGTCGTCAACCAGTAATACCCAACCCTTAGTGGTGCATCACCAGAGTCTCAAAGGCGCGACCTTTTTGATCAGAGTCTAACGCTCTGCTCCTATGTGATCTGTGTCGCTGTGGAGGTCTTGAGGCAGTGCTCCATGGATTCTGCGGGACCTTGATTGATGGGCTGAATTTTTCTATCATCGCAGTTATAACGTAAAGGGTGACAGATTTTTTCGTAAGCGAGGGCCTCTGCCATGGACCTGGAGTTTGAGGTAACACTAAATGACACGATTCTCGTTAACGAACGTTCACCGACCGCTAACGGAACTCACTTATTTCGTTCTGCTTTGGGCCTTTTTCCTCGTGCCCTGGCAGAAGCCCTTGAGGCAAAAACTGAAATGACCATTTGGGCTTATTGGCCATCGTCAGCCAACCATGCCTAATTCTAATTAATGGAACACCCGAAGCTCGAACTCTCGACCTTTTCTGTTAGAGTCCAATGCTCTAGCCAGTGAGCTACGAGCACGGAAGGTGCAGCGTATGACTGGCTGACGATGGCTTATAAGCCCGAAATGGCCATTACCGTCTCCCCTTTATTTGCTGGTACTACTACCTACCTAAGACTACTAGCCCCCTACGGCTAGTATTGGACTATTTATCCTCAAAGAGTATTGCGAATCTCAGATGGACAGGGTTGAAGTTGGGACTATAAAAGAGAGAATCATGGTCTATACAGTTAAGTCCTCTGTATCCAAGACCTAAAACCGCAATTGGCAAAGAAACAAAGACATTGGACTATTACTTAGGAATGCCAGCCTATAGCTGGCTAACTTTGCGGTTTTTTTCCAATATCGTATTGGTCAAAACACAGGGTTTGTATCTTTTATTCTAACCAATTGTAATTATAGAATTGAACCTATGGGTGACACGTAAAAGGCCCAATCACTGTGCTCTTCAGGATGGTATCACTCGAAACCAGTCTCAGAGGCAGTTGCAGAGAAGGGCGATAAGAGCGCTAGGAGTGCAGTTACCATGCAGCCACGTGCCTAATTCCATTAGCATATCCCGCAGTTCTGAGAACAGCGCTTTTGTTTTAAATATGTAGTGAAGTATTGCTCAGAATGTTTTTGGATAACAAAAAATTAGCCCTTAATCCAGGCCAGTCGACGCAGTAAGATGACGCAAGTCTATGGCGAATCTCAAACGCCTCAAGTATGCAATGACTCTGAGGAATTAATTGCCGTTCTTGCTGCAAGGCGATATTAAAGCACCTGTGAGTCATAAAATGCGAACATTCAAATGCACTCTACACATGCGATATCCTTCATAAGGAGAGAATTAACATGTGGTCTTTCGTGATTTGCATGAAGGCCCTCTACTAGGTAAGGTAGACCAACGATGCATCTTTTATTAATAACAGAAGGCAGATTCATGATAAGTATTCAGCCGGGTGCGTGTGGAATTGTAGTTAGCTTCCCAAGAGAGTCCGTCGTTAAATCTCCTGGCGAAGAAACCTAATTCGGTGTTGGCTGCAAGAGCCTTTAAATAGCAAGGACTAGTTTATACTTTCGTCAGAATTATGCAAATGTATGAACCTCGAGTAAATTCTTATGAATACGCGTCGATGTGTGCGCCACCCGGTCTTGGGTACGAGTGATTAATTTTGACTAACAGGCCAGACAAGGCCACCTCGGTCTCACTTCCCCTTGTGGAAAATGTTCATCTGCCTTAAGTACTAGCCGTTGAGCGACAAATGACTCCTGTAATCGATCGATGAGCGTCAATTTGCTAAATTATCTGTCCGATGTGTTCAAATATACGCGTCGACAGAATTAGACCACAACGCCTTCGCTGTAAACAAAATATCCGGTATGTGGGGGGAGGAGGGCACAGACCCATCTAACAAGCCTCGTACATTAAAGCATTCTATAGGTTGAAAACTTAGTGAATCATCTTTGGCAAGCAGTAAACGAATACTTGCATGGTGAGGTTTCATAAAAATACCACAATTAGTATGATTAAGGCAGACTAAGCTCAAAAAACCCACGTTGGTTCATCAAAAAAGCTTCAAATTAAGTTAACAGCTTTTGCATAGTTAAGATAGGAAAAATCGGAAACGGTAAATTTTAGTGCAAGAATCATGAAAAAGGGGATCAGACTTACTCTTTTTGTTCAGGGTTCAGAACAAATCGATATAGCAGGTTTATTATGAAAAAGATGGTCAGGTACAGCGTAAGGTCCACCCAAACAAGCTTGTAGAGGCTCCCCTTCCATCTGAAGGAAAACAACATTAAACATTTACTGCGCACGGAGCAGCATCTACTGATTATGCTATGGCGAAAGCAGTTTGAAGGAGAAAACTGTGGGGTCCACTTTCAGTTAAAGTTCTAGCCTCCTCTGATAACTGTAATATGTCATAAATTATTTTATCCCAACGGGGGTGATAGAAGGAAACACAAAACTGGTTTCTGAAAAAAACTACTTGATTCTTAGCCTGTGATAAGACTGGATCTTTTAGCTGGTCAGTTTTGGCCTAGTTATTAGAGCCCTAGCCGTCCTCGAACATTCTGGCCAATGGCATGCCAGGAGCATTCAAAAACATTTTGGCCTACGATGTGCCGCACGCTGATTGGTTGGTTCCTACAAAGTAATCCCCCCGCGCAAACTTCTCGAAAATTTGGACCACAGTCCTAACTACAACTCGAGTACGACTCGGTGTTGCAGCGCACACTGATTGGTTGGCCGTTTTCTCGCATGTATCTGCCAACTGGCTTGGCCTTTTGCGGCACATGGGATCAAGTATTATTTTAGCCTTCGGCCGTCTCCTGCCTGTCTGCCTTTCAGTACCAAAATATATATTCGTGTGCTCAGTTCGCCATTGCTTTGACGGCAAATGAAGGTACCCAGGAAGGAGACTGAATCCTTCATTTCCTCTTTCAGCAAATGGCCTAGCTCCGGAATGATTGATTTCAGTCATTGTTTACAACACTCAGTCTTTTCCTGGTGCGTTATAGTATGAGTGCCTTGAACACAATTGAGTTGGAGAAGCCAGAGAGAGGGACGCGGATGCAAGAACATGCTACGGATGTTCAGTTCAATGGAGTAGTATAAAGTAGTGTACCTTGGATGTCCATATTTTTGTGTATGCACGTTGTGATATCAAAAAATAGTACCTTAGCTTATGGGCGATGCCAACGAATTGAAAAAAGAAAACAAAAAGAGCAGACAGTGAAAGATCTCCTTGAGAAAAAAACTGTTAGGCCTGAATTCATCCATGCCTCACCAACACCGGCGCTTGCCTTTTGACGTCACTGAAGTGATGGGTATCGGTGCCATAATCTGACAGAAGCCTGGCAGCCACAGTATTGTTTCAGCTTTTTTAGTTCCCCAGAATGTAATTTTTGAACTTTGAGTAGATCAGTATACCAGAGGTCTACACAGACACAGACCGAAATCGGGTGGATTCCATACATGCGATAGGCTGTGGTGGATAAATCGACCCGGGTGTGATTAAATTCACGGCTCTGGGCGTGCGCTCCTTGCTCTCTTCGTAGGGCGTTGGCTGTATTAAAGCCGTCCCTGCTGACGTTGACTCGAATTGCACCAAGGCAACAAAATTTCGTCACTGTTAGGTCAAATCTCTTCTAGTAATTCCTCATCACATTTCACATCAAACTGACATTTGCTCCGCGTTTTCACACGCAAACCGTCTAAACCGTCCAAACGCATTCAGTAAGATTGGGAAGAAAAGACACCTAAAATGATATAGTGTTTGAAAATCACTGCTTGAACAGGCTGGAACATGACCACTGTCCCTAAAAACCAACCTTCAAAGCGTACTGTAAACTGTGAATGCAGTAAGTTCAAATATAACCTCGAAACCATTGAAGTGGATCCGACAAAGCAAAGGGAGACCGGAATGGCCATTTCTGGCTTATTAGCCATCATCAGCCAGTCATACCCAATTTCGAACAAGTCCCGCCGAACAAGTCTGAATTCTCCACCGAAATGATTGTTTACCTCTCTAGAAGGCTAGCCCCTTCCTCCCCCGAATGCTGGCCGCCCTCCCATGTTTACTTTTTCCCTCGATTGCATATGACTGAGTACTGCCCCAGCCCCCCGGTTCGGTTCCCACGACGCTGTCGACTCCCCGCCGATGTCAGAGACAGTCGTTTCGACTCCCGGAGTGACGTTGTGCTAGCAAGCCAGGTGTCCGTTCCCCCCTACCGCCTTTTGACCCATTTGCCGCGGCTACTCCGAGAAACACTTCCAGCCACACCCCGACGTTGACACTTCCATATCGCCTCTGTTCATGAAACTCCCACCCACTTTCGCGCTGGTCTTTCACACCAATCATGATGCTACATCAATAAAAGCGGAGCCTTCCCCTTCTCCCACTAACACAGAAAAGCTCTCTCAAGACTAGTTTCATCTTGCGTGGCGTTATTGTTGAAGTTGTGTCGTTCCCTTGTATAGAGTCAAGCGATTTGGCCGATTCCCTTCGCTCTTGATTTGGTGTGTCCATTGCTGAGGTTTGTACACTATTAATTGTTTATTATTTTTGCTTAATAGTACCGTACTACCTTGATAGTTGCTATCAGTGGGTTGGGGCGTACGCCTGAGAGCTGGATATAGAGTCTGAGGGGTCAAGAAGACGAAACAATAAGTAAGTATCAACACTTTATCTTCATAAAGCAAACCACATATTTTAAAATTGCACATTAACTGCTAAACCTTGGATCATTTAGCGGCTGATCCCAGGCCCCATCTTGTTTCCGATCTTGTGTCTTGACGCCGGGCTCGGAGGGATGGAAGAGGAGCGAGTGCGGAGGATGCAATGAAAGTCCACTATCCCTAAAAACTAATCCACACATTAGTCATCGTCCTTGCACCACCAACACGCTGTGAAGTACAAGCTGATCGTCGTCGGGATCGACGGTCACACCATCATGATTGATTTTCGTACCATATAAAGGGGGAGGGACGAGTGTGTCCTCTGACAGATTGGTGTACGCGTCTATGCCACTGTATATTCCCGATCTAATACCAGCGAGACCATGGACTCGTAGCTCAACTGTTAAACGTTCGCCCTGACGGGAGAGATTGCGAGTTCAAATCTCGGCGTGGCAGCAATTTCAGCGACCACACTGGGGTTGGGTATCACTAGCCGATGACGCCTAACAAGGCAGAAAAGGCCTTCCTAGTGTCCCCTGTCTTTGCTGGTGATGTCCTTTTGCCTATATCCTAGCCGCCTCGCGGTGGAGGCTCGAGAAAGGAGAGCTCCAATGGCAGTATGGAGTAACGAGTGTGTCCGCTGACACATCAGTGTACGTGTCTATGCCACTATAAAGATACCGTTTAAAACTGCCATGCCGAGATTGGTTAAACAAACGCAGAAATCTGTCCAGAAAGGAGCTCGCAGTCGATTTAAGTTGCAAATCCACTGTACCAGCTCCATTACGAAATGTACATGTGAACGGTTGTTGTGACTAGCTCAAGGTGAATTTTGGAAGGTTTATTGCTTCCGGCCTCTGGAACAGTCAATGACAGGCCGACTCACACAGGACCTCGTGTGACGACTGCCAAGCAGACATCATTTCAGACGCCGCCCGCTGGCGTACGGTTGTGCAGTCTCTTGCCTATTTTCCATTTCCTGCGCCCAAGAGGTGCATTACCAACTCATTACAATTGCCTGTAAACTGGCATAATAAACATATTATTATTATATACTCATCCTATTACTCCGCCTCTCGTGATTTCTCTTCTCCTAAGGAACCGGACCTGAAGATTGCAGTTGCTAGGGTTAAACTAAACCACCCCCCTGCTATATACCCACCTCAGACAACCCGCCTAAAACGCTAAAAAGGCGTCGTTTATTCAATGTCATTAAGAGTGTAAGAGCTCGAAGGTTGAGTTTTAGAACAACATAAGAGTCACTTTCTCCTTCCCACAATTCGGCCCACTGATGAGTACTACTTCCTCACAACGCATCAACCCTCGCGACAGATATATGCAGCATCTGTACCAGCTGCCCCCCGAGGCCAGGAAATCCGCTTTCACGTTCCTTTGCATATTTCGAGGACAAACCGCGAAGAACTTGAGCTAATGAGTTGAGCAATGGGAGCAGTAATCATGTCAAAGTTAACTTTGCCAAAGCTCACGTCGGCTGTTCTCGATTTCTGGGAACAGCCAATCACAAATGCCGCAAAGCTGGCCCCTGGCCCGGCAGCGAATCACACGCCTGCACGCGTAGGCAGACCCAGTCTATGACCACTGGCTGCTGGTATGCCTGCTGCTAAACCAGTAATTGGAACTCGACTGGCTGGTCGTGCGCTCCGAAGTCAAATTTCTTCCTACTTATTCTCCATTCCTCTGTATACAGAATAAACTATTCCTACTATTCTGGCCTCTATCGACTTCTTCTCTTCTAAGAAACCATGGCCTGAAGATCGCAGTTGCTAGGGTTTACTTCTCTTAACCCCCTGTGATATTTTTCCCCATCCGCGACTGTCAGTAAGCCACCCTGTGATTCACAATACTTGACAGGCAAGTCGATTAATCATTGAACGAGGAAAAGCGAACTGCGGACTCCTGCAGCAGACTGACACGTGTTCGTGTCTCGGTAAGTTGCTCACCAACGTTAAACAACAAAACTTAAATAACTAATGTATACTTACTCCTTATGCAGGAATAATGTTGATAGTGGACGTCAAAGCAGACAAAGTTTGCAAGGAGGAGGAGGAGGAGGAGTGTTAACTTACCGAGCAAGTAGCCTTAGAAGGACAGTGAAGCCACTGCCTTGGGAGATGTCATCCACGTAGGCGACCGACATTTCCCAGCAGGTGGATCGTAGAACTGTCTGTGTGGTACGAATGCGAATTCACAACCAGCTTCTACGTCGCACAACTCTCAAGTGTGCGCGGGAACGCACACACACACACATATGCACCTTGTGCACACGTGCACGCTCAGGCAGACATACAGGTTCGGTTTGACTCATCCATTGCACCCCTCAAATGGACTTTCTTGAAGGTGGAGTTTTTTGTCACTCGCTTATTCTCCTGTTCTTTTCGTGGTTCGCCCCAAAGCTCAAGGCCATTCACAGCAAAAAAATCATGTTCAGCTGAGTGCTAGTGGAGGGAGGGGGAACGATCTGGGGGTTGTTGCTAAACGAACCGGGCAGGCATCAAATTTTAATTGACACATAAAAGCGACTGACAATTTTGCGTGCAAATCTTTTTTTCAGGTTGCAACAAGTCCCCTGCTGGGCAGCCTACAAGGTCGTTCCAGATTGAGGTTAGGTTTCAGTTAACATTCATCAAGACTACAGCATTGACAAAGTTATTCCCGTAGGGCTTTCTTGTGTAGCTGCCTAATGGTCACATGAATTGTTGTCACAATTTTATTGGTCTACATGCTTCCTTGATTGACCAGTAGGCCGTTTAATGGTAAAAACAGTTGCATCAATAGTTTTATTGGTCTATAGGCTTCCTTTATTAACGAATAGGGTGGCTTTTTTAGTTTTCTTAGTCTACGGGCTTTTTCACCAATATTTTCAGTTAGGTTAAATAATTAAAAGCGTCTTTCCTTTATATTTGTTCATTTTCTCGCATCCAAAAGGCCTCTGGTTAACTTCATCCCTAAAATCATTTTTACTATAAATTCAGCAAGAAACTTGAGTGCGAGGAATATTTTTTTAAGACAGCCTTACAGGAAAGCCTTACCCGCATTCCTGTGTGGAAGTTAAATCTTCAAACATTTTCCTTGTGGCTTACATGCTATTGGTTTCCCACTCTCCCATGCCCGTACAAATGCATCGCATAGACTAATAAAGATGGCACTGATTAATCGACAACGTACGATCACCCCAATTCGACTTACTATGGCGCAGTCTTAATAGCAGAAGATTCACAATCTCTTGCCTAACGTTAACTGCAAGGCATCCGAAAAATGAAATAAGGAAAGATTCGCGTTCATTGGTTACTAAAAGATTACACAAAACAACTTTCGTGCAGGATACCTAGCACAACTTTTCCCATTTAGCAAGCAATTATAAAAAGAGGTTAGCTTCAGTTTTATCGCAATAAGTTTTATGATGAATCTTATTTTGAAGTAAATTTTGCTTCTTTTTGAATGAGACGTATTTGGAAATTTTCTGCTCATCCATTTGCGTCCGTTTAAGTCTATTCTTTATCATTTTGGCCATGGTCAACTTCGGATTTAGATAAAAATGTAACGAACGCCTTCTAATACCCAATGAAAAGACCTCCTCTTAGTTCCTTAAGCTTATATGTCCTATATTGACTCTACCAAGTAGAAGATGCCCTGAATATTATAATCTGGTACGATATAATTCATCCACACCGCAAAAACAACTTCCACAATGACCAGTATAAGTAAATATGCGAGTTCCAGGAAGCAGTTCAGAAGAAAAAGATGTGACCACTAAAACAAGAGTTTTACTTGCCTGAAGTTTCGGATTCCGTCGGGAATACTTAATCCTAGGTAATTATGGTACAATCGTCTGAATCATGCGCAGATAGGGGTAAAACTCACCAGGGCCCAACTCAATGGCGTGCGCACACGGCCCTGAGGGGTCATTCACACAGCAGCCGGCCGATCCTCCCACACAAAGTGCACGTGACGACGCCCGTAACTGCACTTAAGCTCAGGACTCTAACACGCCAACTGCATGAGTCATAAAGTCATTGAAATCCCGCCTTACTTGAGACTACAACCTCTTTGGTCCAATCTTGTACACGCATTCGCTTGCTATAAGTACGATGTGCTAGGTTTGCTCTAAGACTTCTGCTTCGTCCACTTCTCGTCGTGTTCTTACTTGGGGGCTCACACAAGACGTAATTAGACGGCGATATCCCAGCTTTGGTCACATTCACAAAAAAAACACGCACAGATTGCACGGTATTTATAGTTTGTAGCGGTAGTCGGCGTGCAAACTGTAATTATTTACTCCTGTAGCCCCTGCATGGGGTCTTAATTGGTGCGGTGATAGCTTGCCACTTCGAGTTCGACTCAGTAATGGCCACGATTTCC
>JAYGXS010000006.1:20442155-20477631 GCA_036362985.1 Ligula intestinalis | reverse complement strand
TCATCATCATCATCATCATCATCATCATCATCATCATCATCATCATCTTCTTCTTCTTCTTCTTCTTCTTCTTCTTCTGAACTTTTAAAATGTCGTCTACAATTTAGTTTATCAGCATACCTGCCCTTTCCCCTTCCCACCCCGTATACGTCCTCTTCCTTCAAGTCTGCCTCAAAAAGTCCAGCCGTAAGCCACACTCACTCCTTTCCTGTGCTCCCTGTAACTATCACCCGTTGTGGACGTCAAGTTCATTTACTTGGCGGTTTTGTTATTCCCGTTATTTAGACGTTACACATTCCTTCGGCGTTACTGGACGTTGACTTCGGCATAGCCTGGGGGTCCTGTGCCAGTGCATTCCCATGCCCTCGGGCGATTCGCTGCTGGGACTTTGTGGGACTTGACACTTGCCGCGCGGGAACTCTAAGTCAACCAAGCTGCCTCCTTCACTGATTGGTTGCAGGTACACATGTAAAAAGCGCAGACACCCGCGCGCTGCAGCAAAGGAACCATCCCACTCATCCACCGAGGTTTCTCAGAGGTCACCAGCCTAGATATCGCATGCAGAAGACGCCATACTCACTTTCCTAAATTATTGACTGCTATCGGTGCTTAGAAATGAAATATTTCCAGTGACATTCCCGTTTCGGGCTCACTACGTTCACCCTGCACATTTATTTAGCAGTAGTAATTGCTTTATTTCTTTCCGCCAATATGCCCCACCCATTTAACCCCGTATAACATAATGCCGGGATTTTCGCTTGCTGTAGTGTATCACAGGGGCGGAAGTGAGTTCAACTGCGATCTTCAGACCATGGCTCTTTAGGGGAGAAGTCAGTGGAGGCCAGAATAGTAGGAATAGTTTATTCTGTATACAGAGGAATGGAGAATAAGTAGGAAGAAGTTTGACTTTGGAGCGCACGACCAGCCAGGAGGCTAACCGGGACCTAAGTTTGGGAAAAGTTACAAAGGCCTAGAGTGAGCATTGTGTGAGTCAGCTTCAAAATGCTGATTGGCCCGACCAGTCTGGGGTGCGTATGCGCGTCCCATTCGCGCGAGGGCAATGGTTGTGCGTCACATGCGGACATTGGCTAGCGCGACTGAGCGACCAAGATTGTCTCTGCGAGACTACGTCTGTGGCGTCTCGCGTTTGGAGGAGGTGGGCTGCAGAACCGCTAAAAGCGAGCCCGAAACGAGTATGTTACCAAATTCCCTTGGCGTCGGTATACGTCGCCGTCCTAACAATGGTCAGCCCCCGATTCCATATTAACGCCACATTCGACTCCATGAAAACCTGCAGCAGCGCACCGATAGCTATACCAAATTATCACATGTGTCCTTACCGGCACCTACCTTATACACCGTAACGTCCAATACAACCCAAAACATATTTGCGAGCAATGCATCTGCCGAAGCCCTCAAAGACTAGAAGAGTCAACACAATGGCGCTGATCGCAGACTGCCACACCCCCCTCTTGAGAGGGCAGTGTGTTCTGTAGCTTAAAATTATTATGCTGTGTCAAGCGCTGTGGCTTGGAAGGTTGCCAACTAATTATAATAAAGTCTATTTTAGGACATTTTACCGTCAAGACATGGACTTCCAGGAAGGCATTTTCTGGTTTATTAGTTATCGTCAGCTGTGGATACCCTACCCCAGTGTGGCAGCAGAAATTGCCGCCACACTTATATTTCGAAACCCAAGACCCTGATAGTTAGAGGCCAATGCTCTAACCAATAGGCCACGGGCCCGACGTCTTGCTGGTTATTTATCGGGACTATACATAAGTAGATAGGCGTACACCAATCAGGGCACACCAGCCCTGGTTTTTGATGTCCTTGTTTTTTCGTGATTCCACAAACTTTGCCACATGGCTACTTGTAATTTTACTTACTATGTTTCAGTAACTCCAGCTGACGACGGCTAATAAGCCAGAAAAGGCCTTCCTTGAAGTCCCTGTCTTGACGGTAAAATGTCCTCAAATGATAAAAAATGTTAGTAAAACATAATAAGTAACATTAAATTTAGCCATTTGGCAGCGTTCGTGAGTTCAAGAACACACAAGGACATCAAAAACCATGGCGGGTGGGCCCTGTAACTGATCAGTGTACGCCTTTCTGTAAAGGGTCACCGGCTGGTAACCTGAGGGCCAAGCTGTAGTGACTTTTATGCCACTCCCAATCCGTGGGATCCGGGCCAAGTTGCTGTTGTGCAAATTCCTGGCCAAGTGTAAGCTATGACGGGGTAGTATGTGTGTGATACGGATGCCCAGGCTGTTTGTGTTGGGATCCGTATTGACCCTTCCACCCTTTTGCTGGTACCTTTAAACCCTGATGAGGTGTGTTTTATAGACCACGATTCGTGATGGTAAACTTAGGCGCGGGGACACACACGCACTGAGAGCTCGCTTTCTGAACGAAAGCTGGTCAATCGAAATAAAATTTCGACAAGTGGCTCGCTCGTTACCTGTTGATGAGGCCGCTCTTCATGCAAGTGTCATATCCATCAGCCTCCATTACCTGTGAAGGCGAAGTAAATCAAAGTTTTTCCTGTTAGGAGTGTAGCCTGACCAAATGCTGGAAACGTTTGCGGACTCTCCTGAGGCGTCGTGCCTGCCGCCGACTGCCACAGCGATTCCTTCGTCATAAGCGGACTGTCTCCAAGGTCATATGCCTTTGCTGGGCTGTGCTTGAGCGATGACTCTAAACCGCACGCACACGCACGCGAGATTACTTACGTGTCAACTGGACGCAGTTCCTTAAGGGCCAACTGGTCGCGTGACCTTACCCCATTGCGGCCAATGATGCCACAAGTGAACGCGCTGGACAATCACTAATAAGCCACTGTCATCTCTCAGACAGTGAGTGCGAGGAAACCTCTTGTCCACTTCCGAGGCCGGGCTTGCCCCGAAGCGGGGACACTCGGTGCGCCGGAGGTCAGCCAGCGGCAACAACCACCCGAGAAAGCGACTCCGGCTTTTGTACACAATAAACTCTTCTCCAAGTGGACTCCAGAGCTAAACCCTTTTTATTGTATCATTCTTTGGGATTCCAAAGGGCGTAATTAGACGGTGACACCACTCATGTCACCGCTACAAACATTTTTCTCTCCTCTTCCCTCGTGATGGCTTAAACATTAAGTCCTTAGATAGATCCCATGAGACCACAAGAACGGCTGTCAAATGCTAGTTCGAGTCACGACATTGTACAGTATGACAATTAGTGCATGAAATCCTATTAGCACAACATTGAATATGGAGAACTGAACGAGCCTCAGTGTACAGTAAAGGTACCCTGGGAGCCCGCTGCAATACCGCGTCTCTCGTGCGCACTCATTACAGCCTGGTTCTCGTCCAATCACAACCCACCAAATCAACCAATCAATTTCAAACAACGACCGAGATATGACTTTAATCAAGGCGCTCGAAAGCCTGTCCAGGTAACACTTTGGCTGCTTTGGATGTCATACCTAGCCCCGAGTAGTGGTCCACTCGAGCCAAGGCAGAGCGGGACAGATGAGTCCCGTTAGCTGTCAGCAACAAGTTTCAATAGCTGTTGACCTAAACCGGCTTCTCAACAAGCTCTGGCCTCAATGATTAGGGCGTCTGACTATGATAAAAGCTTCGATTTCGAGACTCAAGTGGGTCTAATAAACCAAAAATGGTTATTTCAGTCTCCTTTGTCTTTTCCGACGATACTATCAACCTGTTGATAACCTAGTGTTAGGTTTCGGACATTTAAAAGATAACCCTTCCTAGAACGAGGACATGGAATTACATGGGGAATCCTTGTATTCCCCAGGCCGATGTGGGCGGGAATATAGACAACTCGAAACGCTAAAATAAACTCTGAACTAATAAAATGTAGCAGATTCCCGGGCCCTAGGGCTACACTGGGTAAGCGAGGCAGTCAGCAAAACTTGGGAACCTCTTATGACAGTTGAGCTGTCTAGCCCCACGATGTCCATCGCAGGTGGTAAGCGCCGTGACTAGCTTAAAATTAGACTAGTGCCAGAACCACAACCCTCACCCGTGCCCATGAGGGAGTCAAAAAGACTGGGGACGGGGTAGGATGTAGGCCCTCTTCAAAAGCATCGCAACACAGTCGGACTTCCACACCGGCCCTAAGCTGGCGCATAAATGCAGGCAACTGCTCTAGAAGTCGTTCATGCAGTCGGAGAACGAAGCACTTTTATCGTGCCAGGTGTAGAGCCTGCACCGGCTTACATGTTAGTGCACGGTCGTAGGACTGCAGGACTGCAGATGTGGCTTCACAGCAAGGTCACCCCAGCTTTCCTGTTCAAACACGTAGACCGTCAAAGCGAACTTGGAGCGCCAAGGTCAGTCGTGATTGGGTTGAGTGACCACCATGACCTTGAAACGCATCTTTTGCTGCACTGCCTATTTAACTTTGTTGGTCACTACAACCAGCCAGATACAAGTCACCCAGATTCGATACAGCGGGTGGTGCTGATGCAGGCGTCAAGCCCTTGCACCCAATCCCACTGTCGGTCTCCTTGACACTGTCTTGACATTGGTTTCGGAGAGACTAGGGAAGGAGAACGTGGTAGATGCTGTACAGACCACCGTCCTTGCATTCTAATTGCCATGCCGCACATGATGAACGGTCAAACCAGCTTTTGTTCTTGACCAGACTCTTTCGGTCAACACCTATTCCTACGCCGTGACCCCTGCCTCTGGTTAGTGGTGTGCTGTCGTACTGTCCTCGGTTTCTAGTTCGACAACAGCGTATTGTTGTGATCTAGCACTGTCGTACAACATTTGTGATTCTAAGATTCAGACGAGTCTAAGTGATATGCATTATCGACAAGACGAAGGACCCTTGAACGGTCATTTATGGCTCATTATCCGTCCTCATTTAGGGGTACACGACTCCAGTGTTGCAGCCGAAACTACCGCCACACTCGAGTTTCGAATTCACATCTCTTAAGTCAGAGGCAAACACTCTAACCATTGAGGCACGAGTCCGCTGTCCTGTCAGCTTAAGGTCGGGAGCATACGGTAGTTAATTGTACACTGATCTGTTTTTCAGGATGTACCCACCCTGGTCGATGTTTCGCGAGCTTGGACCAATCAAGTGTGTTTCTCAAGGCTACTAATTGTAAAGTTACTGAAATTTAATTAGTAACATTACAATGAGTAGCCTTGCGAGCTCGCGAAGCATCAACCAGGATTAGCACATCCTGAAAAACAGATCGGTGTACAATTAACTACTAGAGTTTTCAAACGTAAGCGGGGCTCCCCTCGGCGATATAAAAAGAACCCCTGCGATTGTGCTGTGAAGTCATGCTTAGAAAAAAGCAATATAATGAGGAAAATCGTTGATTTTTTATGTTGGTTTGATTATAAAGCAATCCGAGATGATTTTGAATTGTCAGCTGATACAAAAAAGCGACTAACGGTCCTGATGGTTGCTGCCCGTCATATGGACAGTATAAAATAGTAGGGGGAGGTTGTGGGGTCATAATAGCAAACGTCCGGCAGGCAAATCAAAAAGGTAAATTGCATTTTTGGTTTCCAACCCGGACCATCATCATACATTTTCATCCGGACATCCAGGAGACCTTTTATGCTTTGGCACCAACAGCAGATGATTCTCATCTATAGGAAGTAGAAATGAAGGAGGGAAATCAGGCAAAATGAGATAACTTTATTTTACTACTATTGGTGAATAATACAGTCAGTCCCGCCACGCTTGCTGTCACGCACTAGCATACAAGGTGGGCATAACAGTGGGAATAGCGGCAGGCAAAAGGCAGAAAACATTTAAAGTTCAAACACATGATTTACTCGTTGATAAACTGCACGTTTGGGGAGGGAAGCAGGGGATATAGCAACGTGTTTAGGACGGGTTATCCAGCCTCAACACGAGAGTCATTCTTCATTCTACAGAGGATTTGGTGCTCGGTGCTATGGGCTGTGGCATTATCTTAAGCTGCCAAAAGCCGCTAAAACTTAAACGGGTGTTGTGCATTTCTGGTAGACTCTAGCCTGGTTACCGAGGCAGTCCCATTTGGGTAGTCAACTTGCTGCATAAGACCTGGTAGGTTCTAGAGGTTTCAGTCAGTTGGGTGGATAGCTTGAAATTCCCGGTGGGCATCTCGTCGTTCAACTGATCAAAACGTTGGCTATCTTAAAACCTTGTCTTTGCTTCCACATTATTTAAACTATTGCAGGTGGGCTAGGCCGTGAGTGTGCTCAGAGCAGTACAATTATCATGTCCAGCTCCGTATAGGAGGGTAAGGGGTAAGAGCAGCAGGCCTTGCTTATTGCATACAGAAACTCAGTGATGGTCTGGAGGCCCGACGCGCGGCATGATGCGTAAGCTTTATCAACTGCTCGGTCAAAAACAGTCTGTGGTACTTGTGATTGGCTGTCCCAGAGGTAGACCAAGATCGCGATCACGTGATCGCTTGCGGACGTGGCACCAGTCGTGGACGGAGGGGCAGTCCGGAAGGCTTTGCAGATTGAGCCACCATTTTCCATCTGCATGTAAATTTTCTTATTTATATAGTTTAGTTCGGAAGCCTATATTGTTTAGTTCGGAAGCCTATTGGATCGGTGTCCGCACATTCCTGAGTGAACATATATATGTATATATGACAATGATGTTATACCATACTTCCGCATAGATACTAGCTAAAAGCCCAGACACGTGTTTCGCCGATGTTTCTGCTACTGCATAATACAGCAACGAGGGGTTCGGCTCGTCAGTAGGTCCCCCGACGTTCGCTATGCAGTTTCTAGCAAATGACCTCCAGATAATAATCAAGGAAATAACCGCGTAAATTATTAGGTGCATGACATGGAAGTAGGTGGATGGGACATGACTTTTAAGGGTCAGACCTTAGATTTCGTATCATACAGTCTCATGCTGCATCATGCAGTAGCAGAAACATCGGCTAAATACGTGTCTGGGCTTTTAGCTAGTATCTACAGTAGTCGCCAATGACCATGCAACGCTAATTATGAAATTTGGCTGGACATTTTACTCTATATTTGAAAACACTATTGTGATCAACTGCGTTCATTCAATTCTGTAAAAGCTTTTTCGTTACGAAAATCAGCGTTTTAGTTAGGTTTATTCAGAAAAAATGGCACTTTATTTTCGCGGAAATGAGAGATGTCTCATATCAAAGGAATTTACTATGCTATTACGAAAGAGAGAACCAAACTACACTTTAATGTTGATAATACTAGGAAGGAACTGCAAAATAAGCAAAATAGGTATAGAAAATATCCCTTCCAGAACTGGAAAAGTTTATTCGAAAATTGCTCAGATTTAAGTGAGAAGAAGTTAAGGGGACCAAATTTGCTTGCAGTAACATTGAAGGTTTATATTTTAAAAATTATGTTAAGCTATTCTGTGAAGTTTTTGTGCACAAAATGCAATAAGAGAAGATTTTTTTAAATGCACCAATGAACCTCGAATGCCCTTCAATAAAAACCAAATGTCTAGCATTTTCTCGCTAATTTAAGATAATGAAGCCGATTTTGGATTTAAATCCTGAAGAAATATAGTTTTTGTATACTTTACGTTCCCCTTTTGCTTTACTTAAAAACGAAAGAGACGAAAAAATAATATGTAGTTCAAAAATGGCAATGTATATGGCCAGTTTTTTTTGAATTCGCCAGTTTATAATTGAATGTGGAATAAATATACTCATGTGGAAGGTAATCCCTTATAAAGAGCGATAAAAGTTCTTTCATCTGCAGTCAAATTGAATCTTTTACCTTCAGGAAACTAAAAAAAATTCTCAAAAGTATAAAATTTCATCGTGACATTACGTTGGATAAAGTTAATATACACAGAAGTTCATCAGCCGAATATCTAATCAAATCAATTTCTAAGAGGTTATCTTTAAAAGTAAGCTTTTTTATTAATCTTAGGAATAGTAGTTTCACAACTCCAGTGCGGACAAGATTTACCCACGACAGTGGTTTTGCTGTTTTGAGGCATTTCTGTATATCAAAAACGTTGCCATCTTCACTAAAACTAATTTCGGAAAACACTTTATTTCGGTTAATGCTCTTTATATCTATCTTACTTAAAGGGTTTTGGTGTAAACGTCAAACAAATGCAGAATTGATAAATTTATCAAAGAAGATAGAAAAAACAAGGAAAATTATGACACACTTTCGTTGATGACAATCAATAAATACTCATCCAGTAAGATTAAAGTTAACAGAATGCCTTGACTAAAGAAAAATTCTTTCTATATATAGAGAGCGGTTACTTTAAGTTTTCAATTTAACACAATATCTAAATTTATTGCTCTAATTTATAACTCTTTTCACGTCTCCAAAATCACGGGATTATCGAGAAAATTTTATTGATCTTTACAAAAACTTCGTAATTCCTATAGTTCTTTTAAGCATCTAATATGCCTGATGCAGTTCATTATTGTTTCTTAATCTTCCTAAATGTATTCACATTGGTATTCGAGTAATGATCGAACTTACACAAAGTTATGAAAATTGCATGGTCTGTGGTGACTACTGTACGCGGAAGTATGGTATAACATCATTGTCATATAGAATTCACACTACTTGTAGTGCTACTCGTTTGTAAAATGGACATTTTCGGGGTTTATCCACGGTAGTTGATTGTCTTCGACGAAAATGTTAATCGAAATCTAGGGTCTGACCCTTAAAAGTCATGTCTTGCACCTTATAATTTCCGCGTCTATGAAAAGAAGAGGTGATCTCGGGAATAATGGGTATAATACCCTGACGTTTCGAAAGCGTACAGGCTTGCATCGTCGAAGGTTGGTGTTGGTACACGCCTCACAGTCTTTTATAGATGTTACAACTGACTTCTCGTTCGCTCACCGTCTATTGGCGCTAGATCCCCTGCGGGGGCGGGGCTGGAGCTCCGTCATCGTCCTGCTGACCAGGGTTTCTCGCCGTCACCTCGTCGGAGGGGGAGGGCAGTGTTCGCCTGCCAGCGGTCATTGCTCGCGTCTGCATCGATCGCATCGGTGCCGCATGTCCTACCGGCTTAAGATGCGAGGTCAAAATAAATCATCCCACTCCCCATCCCCCAAAGAAGATGAAGAAGAAAAGGTGCCTTCATGGACCACACTGCATTGGTACTGAAGTTTCGAAAACATGCTTGTTTCCATCATCAGAGTGGTAAGGTGATTGTTCCTACTTGCCTTGACTTGTTTTTTTCTTGCTGACTGTCTCGTATGATAGGGGTGTGTTACGTGCACACCCTGGTCGTCCTGCTGGTTGTTGATTGGTTTTGGCCTAATGCACCGACCCTGGTCATTCTGTTGGTCGTGGATTGGCCTCTCCCTCGCCGGGGGCGACTGCAGACGACCTCGCGTGACCCCTGTCACATGCTCGGCTGTTGTAGTCCCCGGTGGATCTGTCCACCCATCGCGTGTGCTCACCTGCTCGGCTGTTGTAGTCCCCGGTGGATCTGTCCGCCCATCGCGCGTGCTCGGGGGCGACTGCAACCAGACTGGTGACGGCCTCGCGTGTCTCCTATCGGCTGCACGACTGTTGTAATCACCGCTGGGTCTGGGCTGCTGCGAGATCTCCCCTCATAGTCTGTTGGGTGGTTCTGTTATGGCTCGCCATGATAAGCCCGTTCGCTTGTTTGGGATCGCCGGTGGGTTGATGATTCATACCAGTCGTGAGAACTGCGGCTTACTCTTGCCCCTGCTGCAGTGGGGCTGCCATTGATGAAGCTGTAAATCGCTCATTGGTATCGTGAGTCTCGGCTGGATCGATTGAAGTCTGGTACGGAGGGCCTGATAGGCTGGATTTAAGTCAATATTTCAATTGATTGTGTCTACGGAAGACCAACTTTCGAGTACCAGTCTAGCCATTTTGTCGTTGGATCAGCCGATGACTTCGGCGTTTTCGAAAACGAATTTGTGCTTCTCCCGTTTCATGTGGCCATATACCAGTGACAGTCTGTCCTCGCGGTCGACTGCCAGCTGGTGCTCGTGTAGTCTTGTACAGAGTCATTTTTCCATTTTACCAATATACCTTGCACTGCAATTTTGACAAGGTATGCTGTAGACCACTGCTGATTGTTCCGTTGTCGGCAGCGGGTCTTTGGGTCGCATTATCTGCTGTCGGAGAATCGAATCCGGTTTGTGGGCAATCCCAATTCCTAAAGAATTCTGGATTCGAGCTGTCGTCTCCAAAACATTCCTTACATAGGGTATCGCGAGCCAAAACTTTGGTTTTTCGTCATTCGGCCGCTGTCGGGTGGGTTTTCGTCGGCATTTACCACACTTATGATGGAAAAAAGCGTGTTTTCGAACCGTCAGCACCAATGCAGTGTAGTCCATGAAGGCATCTTTTCTTCTTAATCTTCTTTGGGGGATGGGGAGCGGGATATATATATATTTATGTGAATGAATGCAGGTGTTTCACCGATCTAGTCAAGGAACAATTACTTTCCGCTTTGCCAAGGAGCTCGCAACGCAAACCCTCATGACCGTCACAAAGTGACAAAGGTGATATGATGAAGAAGTGGATCCAACAAAGCAAACGGAGACCCCAATGGCCATTTCTGGCTTATTAGCCCTCATCAGCCAGTCATACCCAATGCCGAGGGTCGGCACCCCAGAGATTTGAACCCAGGACCTTCGGTCATTGCGTTAGAGACGCTGCCTCTAGTCCACGAGCCCCCTGCTTTGTCAGTTGTGATCGGGAATATGCTGAATGAATGCAGTCAAGGAACAACTAAGTTCCGCAGGAGACCCGTGAACTAGAGGCAGCGTCTCAAACACGATGACCAAAGGTCCCGGGTTCAAATCTCGGGGTTGCCAAACCGCGAGATAGGGTATGACTGGCTGGTGACGGCTAAAAAGCCAGAAATGGCCATTCCAGTCTCTCTTTGCTTTGTCGGATCCACTTCTTCATATGTATATGTGTGCATCGTTTGGCTTACTTCGCACATTGCGAACCATTTTTATCCCGCTTTGTTTATTTGAACTACAATGTGGTCGTGAGTGCACGAGGTCACGATGCTGGCGTTGTTTTGAAAGCAGTCCAATTTTGTCTATATTTGGCGACTTTTCCAAGGACATTTATACACGATGTCGAAAATTGCAGTCATTAGCGATAATGGATCACTTTTGCTTGCCCGTTGTTATAAGTGTTCCGCCTATTTTTATATATTTTGAATGGAGGATCTTTGTTGCTTAGCATTTTGAAATAATGTTTGAAAAGTAAAACGTCTGTCTTTCTACACGAAAGTCGGTCGGTCGGCATCTCGCAATTAAAATAGGAAGGGTATGGTTTGTTTTCAGTTTGCGTAAAACATTTTTTCTGTAGAGTCCATAACACCCAAGCAAACACCGACTCGATTATGGCTACATGAATGCGCATTGCAGAAAGACTTGGGCATACACGAAGATGTGAATGGTTGCGTTGACCTTGGTGACAGACACCACCTCAAGATTACAGTTTGCACATTATAGACAGAAATACAGTGCCCACAGAGGCAAGGGTGACTGGAATGTTCATTTATGGCTTGTTAACCATCATCAGCCAGTCATACCAACCTCCAGTGGTGGCGACAGCTGACACTCGAACCACTGCGCCACGGGCTCCTTATTATGTCAATTTTGATCGGGAATATACAAATGGTAGATGGCGTTCACCGATCGACTGCAGGACCCACTGTCTTGGGTTGAGAGGTTGAGAAGAAGTAGCTGAGTCGATCGCCGGAATCATAGATTTATTAGTGTGAGCATTCCAACTGCCGCAATAAATGGGTGGCTAGTTATGGCGTCTGTACAAAACCAAAGTTCGGACTTGTAGAAAATCAATTGGCCACCGGTGCCCGCATATGGCGCCCTGCGAAGCTATTTCCAGACTCACGGCACTGGTTGTTAAATACCACTCTCTCCCTCTCCTACGAAGTTTAATTGACCCTTCCCCCTATAAAAATTGCTTGTTTTCATCGACGATTTTATTTCTGCAAATATTCCCACCCAACACGCCGATCGCACCTAGTTGCGCAGACTGACATAGTCCGCAGCGGCCAATCGGCGCCCACACCAGGCAAATAGCGATTTTCTACACGTTAAAACTTTTGTTTTGTACATACGCCATAACTAGCACCCTAATTGTTGCCGTTTCCTATCTCTGACGATGGACTCCTCAAGGAGTTCGAAAGCTCAGCCTAATAAAACTATGATTCCGGTGATCGACACAGCTTCTTCTTTTTTTCTTTTTCTTTTTCTTCTTCTTCTTCTTCTTCTTCTTCTTCTTCTAAATCTATACACGTACATGGGATGCGGACCTTTGCCTCAATTCGTGACATTTTAAAGGGTAATATTTCACGAGGAATTGACGTTGACTTACGGTTTGGTTGTCCTGTGTCATCCTTCTTCGGGACGGAGCGCCCTCCATCTTTTCTCAGCCTTCCACAGCAACCGGGCTTGATTTCCAAATTATCTATACTGATGGATGCAAGTAAAAGTTGAGGTCAATAAGAGACAGCACTAGTTTTAGTAAAAAAGACAGTGACTGTGTCGGTTCTGGCAGCAACCGAAAGCATTTTACTTGGCAGGTGAAGAAAAGTCCTACAAGGCTGTCGAGCAAGCGAAGTAGGAACAGATATTTTAAGACAGCCTCTATGCTAATATTCACGATATGAGTAATCTCAAAAATTAATTTAAAAAAACAGGGAAGAAGAAAGAGGAAGGCGGGTACGGTGCAATGGAAAGAAGGGAGACTAAGCACTGCAAAAGCAGACAAGATATGTATTAAAAATTAAAACTGCTCTTTTCAAGGAAGAATAGAAGAAGACAAAACAGCAATACAATTGGAGGAATAAATGTGGATTTAAAAGAAATAAGAGTGTCCGGAGAATAATAACGAGTAGTGGTCACGCGGTAGGCAAATAAAAGACAGAGATTATTTATATGGCGATGTACTGTTAAATTGCGCACAAAGATAATACGGAGGATGAGGGCAAACATAATCTCATTCTTTTGACTCGAGTTTTTGAACCCTGACTTTTGCGCCGACCACATCAACTACCCTGAGATCAGTAGGGGTTGTGCGAGAGTTTACAGATCAGGGAAACAAGAGTGGCCAGAAATTCTGGCTCATTAGGCGTCCTCAGCCAGTCATAAGCAAATCTAGGTGTCGCAATTCCCGAGACTCAATCCCGCAACCAGTTGGTTAGAATTTGAACTCCCTAACCATCCTATCAGGGTTGCAGTCATGTATAGTGACAAAAAACCTGCGATATAATGGTAAAAACGTGGTAATTCTAATTAATTAGTCCAGATTTCCAACCCCAGTGGTTGCAGAATCCGGAATTGGATAAAACTGGCTAATGAAAACAAAAAAGCCAGAAATAATCCTTCCAGTCTCCCCTGTGTTTGTCGGTACTTTAAGTAGCCGCTGTCCATCTACTTGCGAGGCTCCAGAGTGCGATCCCACGGCGAAAGGTGAGGCTTAGGGTACCAACTGTGAGTCCACTTTTTGCTGAGATTGGGCTCAAATCACCTTTTTTCACGACCGGAGGACTCAATTAGTGTATCAATTTGTCGCCAGAGTACAGAGCACTGCGCAGCCATCTGGAAGCCGATACAACTTATGTTTGATTGGTACTGTAGGAGCCTGCCCCCCAGCGCTGCCATGATCATTCATTCTGCCTGCTCTGTCAACGTGGCCAGTCAATTGATTTTTGATGCATCACTGATTACTGGTTCACAATGGAATCGCCTTGCCACTTGTGATGACTGATCTACTAAGTGTGAATTGGCAGTCAAGTCAGTCAATCGATTTTGTGTATCGCTGATTACTGGTATTCGCTGGATTTGTGGTCAGCGCTGGCAGCAACACAGTTGACACTAAACCCATCCAACAGGCAAGGCGGAACCTAGTCGGCCTTTCGCCCAGTGCGCGGCGGATGCGAGGCTGCGGCGCTCTCGCTCTTGCTCCTTAAGGTCGAACTCCACCCCAGGCCGAGTCAACCCTTCTGTTACTCCCTCTCCTACTGATTCTGTACAGAATATACTCTCCTTCTACCTTGGCTTCCACGACTTCTACCTTCTTCTAAGGAACCGGGCCTGGAGGATCGCGGTAGTTAGGGTTTAACCGGCTTAGCCTTAAACACTTTGCGATAGTACCACCCCTTTAACTGTCGCCTGTTTCGAAGAAGAAGATGCGATCACTGGAACAAGGACTTTATTTTCCTGACGTTTCGGATTCTGTTTACGATTACCTATGACTAAGGATTCCCGACGGAATCCGAAACGTCAGGAAAATAAAGTCCTTGTTCCAGTGATCGCATCTTCTTCTTCGGAACTGCTGCCTGGAACTCGTATATTCTCCTCTATTGGCTGTCGCCTGTTTTGTTGTCACGTTTAACCCTGATGGACGGTAGACTTCTACGCGAGTTTGAAAGCTCAGATGCTTAACAACTGCTTCCGAGCCAACATATGCATGCTATGGTTGGTACATGAAGATACATAGTTTGCTATGCGCACCTCCTGATATCTTTCAGTTGGGATTTTTGCCGAGTCCAATGATAGGTTCTTTACGCAAATGATCATTTATCGTATCAAGCAGTGCGCAACGCACGCTGCCTCCGGTCAATGCGCGGAACTACGTTGCTGCTACGTTACTTCTTTAATTTAGGGGGTAATGTTGATATGACTTAGCAGGGATTTGGATGGAAATTACTGCATTTTGACATACTCAGACGGAAATGGGCTGTGTGGCTAACAGAGCCCATGATTTGATCCAGATATGTCACCGGGATTGCAAAAAGACGATGGCCGATATCGGGTTAATATTCTCAAAACAGGTGAACTTTACCTGATGATGGGTTGCAGCGAGATTTCGAAACGTCAGGACCATAAACTCCAAATCACAACAATCACATTTTCTGCTTGCAGTTTAGTAGATTGCACAGGACATGATTCGAAACTGTTCCTGACAGAGAGATAAGCGCTCACCCTGAATCAACAAGCTATCATTTTTACTGTCAGTCACAACCCCTCGGCGGTTTCACTCACTCGTGGTTCTCCTCAGAGATTTTGGAGTCCAAGAGGTCATCTGAGACATGTTCCAGGAATTCCTTCAGATTGTCATTCTCGTGCCCCTTCATAGGCGGGATCTCGAAGGTGGGGATCTGAAGCGTATCGGGGAAGAAGGCCTCCTCAAGCAGAACCAGACGGTAGCTGACGTCGAGGTTGTAGTCAAGGATAGCGGATGTCTCAAAGTCCTCGTCGTCATCTCCGAAAGGGTTCATCACACACAAGGCCACCTTGAATCACAGTTAGCGGGATGGAAGAAGAAACAGGCAGTTTGCATGACCAGATATGAGGCTGAAAGGTAATGAATGCCGTTCAAAGGTTTCAAATGCTAGAAATTAAACTTACCTGCTACATTCAAATAACAACATGCACAAAGTTCTTTTGTTGTGGATTTTCTAATTCCACTGCCTGCTGGGTATTGATGGTTGCTTTATAAATATACCTCCCAATGTCGTTGCTATATATAGGCTTAGGAGGAAACATCGGACGAAAATTTTCTGATGTTTCACGTTTTCCTGCACATATTTCTCAAGTATCACGACAACCATCCAGTGGTTCACAAAGGAAGCTGCGTGAGAACGCTGTTCAAAAGAATCCAGACTCACAACAGTAACCCGGAGCTAAAAGCACTGGAAGCCCGATACCTCCACAACCAATTGATGCGGAACCGATGCCGACGTACCCGCCCTTCGAGGACCCGACCAGAACCAACCCCCACGATATGGCATGCACTGCCATATATCAAGGGTGTGTCGGAAGCGACCTAGTGCCTTACTGCGGGACGAGGCATCGGAATTGCACATCGTTCCAAGGCTACCATGCACAGCCGGATCATGAGAATAAAGGACCGATTCAGTTCCAGTGAGCAGGCGGGCGTAATGTATTGCATACCATGTCTAAACTGTCCCCGAAATTATACCGGACAGACAGGACGAATGCTTGGTTCGCGCATACACGAACATAAACTAGTTGTCAGACAGGGTGACGTATTGTCGCAGGCGGCGGCCCATTCCTATGAGACGGGCCACGAAGTTAACTTCGCAGCCGCAAGGATAATTGCTCGCACCGACGGCAAGACCGGACGAGGGCCAATTGAAGCCTGGGCCTCAGATGACAACTCAGTCAACCGGTGCACTGAGCTGGTGCCCGCCTACATCGCTCTTTGCAGGCATATACGCACGGATAAAAACTGGTGATTAATGAGTTCCCTTCCCCCCTCCTCTTCGCCTCCTTTCCATATAACAGTTGATGGGTTCCTGTGCCTTATAAATTCAGCTCACTTTTCGTTGACGGCTTATCTCTGACGATGGGCTCCCACAAGAGCCCGAAAGCTCAGAATAAAATTACGATTCCGGTGACCGAAATGCCTTCTTCTTCTTCTTCTTATTCTTCTTCCTTTTATTCTTCTTCTTCTTCTTCTTCTGTGTTTTCATCTTCTCCCACACACCCGCCAGGCAGCCTATTCGATGTTTTCCCACACACTCTCCTTACCCGCCCCATACTTGTCTCCTTTTGCCAGTGCCTTGTGCGACGCAGCGAGCACTCCTCCTTCACCCAATTCCTGCATATCCCCCCGGGCTCCTTCGATGCTGACCTCTTCACCATGATCTGGGGCCCCAGTGTCTCCGCGCTCTCCTTCATCTTCGATAAGACCACCGAGGTGGAGGTGCAGGCAAAGGCCATCTGTGGTTTCGTTCGCTGTGCCAGTATTGCTGCGCATTATCGCCTGGTAGACGTATTCGACAA
This sequence comes from Ligula intestinalis, assembly GCA_036362985.1. NCBI lineage: Eukaryota > Metazoa > Platyhelminthes > Cestoda > Diphyllobothriidea > Diphyllobothriidae > Ligula > Ligula intestinalis. Next base: position 20,460,842 of record JAYGXS010000006.1, on the reverse strand, counting down.
CCTGACAATCTCCCTGTGCAAGTTCACCACCCTCATGAGTCCCTTCGAGGTATGCGCGCGTATTGTCTATCCTGTCATCATTTGTGAGCGGCGTTGTAAGAGCAATCTTCCCCGGAACACTATCTGTAGTGCTGAATTGAGGTAGCGTCGCATATGACAGGTAGTGGGTTGACGATAGCAGGGTGTGGGAGTAAACCCAGACCAGAACGACTATGCCCGGCAGATAAAACACAAGCTTTAGCGCTGTCTTGTTTCAGTGCTTCATTCATACGTGGAAGAGCCTGTAGACATACAAACATTAGAGATACCTTACGCTAGATTAAGGACAAGCTGTAGGGCTGCCCTAATCCAGCGCTACTTTCCAGCGTAAGATCGGCTGGCGGTCATAGAGGAGGCTTCAATACTCTCCGGAGGATCAGGTTTCAGCATTAGCGCTGACTTTCTACAGCGTTGTAGGTGCATATGATTAACTAGGTCACTCTAAGTGTCATATTTGACTTTAGGTAGGTAACTGAGACCGTTCCTCAGCTCCTTCCGCGAGCCTGAGACTATCAGAACTGCCCGGGCATTCTTCTTCTTCTTCTTATTTGTTTCTACACATTTTACTGTTTGCCAATGGTGAGGACGCATACTTGAAATTCGCGTTATAACCAATCCCACTTTTACATGATCCTGGGGCTAGTGGTAGCTAGGGAAGTGTAACAAACAACAATATGCACCTGCCAGGCTAAAACTCCCACCCCATCTGCGCATGACCATGACCTTGTTATCATCACCGAGGGAATCCGAAGCGTCAGGAAAATAAAGTCCTTGTTCCAGTGATCGCATCTTCTTCTTCTTCTTCTTCTTCCAGACTAAAACTCCTTCTGCTAAACAATGTAAGGCCTGCTATCCGCGAGCTCATTTCTTCTGTTAGTAATGGACGGCTGTTCGATGATTTGTCAAGGTATTTGGCCCTCTACACCTGCCGCACAGGCCCGTTTTATGTACGCGCACCTAGGATCCGGGATCAGAGTTTCTGAACCATAGAAGGCTGCTTTTCAGAAGGTGGCACTGCAGCCTGACTTTCAACCTGAGAGTTTTTACTTACACCATCGATTTGTATCACTCTAAAATAGGGCCGAGTGGAATAAGACTCCAGAGTCAATCTCATCCTCTCCCTCTCTCTTCTTCAATGCACCAGTCCACTTTCCAGTCAGGCTAGCCCTGTGATGCAGAATTAAACGAAAGTGACTGGCGCAGCATGCGCATGTGAATGGGTGTCCCGCCACTCCCCCTATATGTTGATTCGTGCATGGATCCCATGCAATCAGGTTCATCTTCTTTCACCACCACCACCACCACCACCACCACCACCACCACCACCACCACCACCACCACCACCACCACCACCACCACCACCACCACCACGTACTGGGGGACACAACAAATGTTAACACAGGAACACACTAAGTTACAAAAGTGGCGACGCAGGTTACAACATTTAGTTTTCTGAGGTTGATACGCACTCACGGCTTGATTGTAAAATGTCAAACATCGGCATGCTCTATGCCTATGCGGGTAGGTGCCAAGTGAATAATTGCGCAATCCACACATAGTAATAAGCATCATTGTTAAAACCAAAAGTCTTATTCCGGGGGATATTTGACGTAAAAATCAAATGTATGAAGCTCGCCCTCGTATAAGCGCGTATAAGTAACTGCCTGGGAAGTGTGGGTTGATCTCGCTAGAGTAATGCTAGTTGAACTGAACATTGTTTACTAACAAGTGGTATCGTATCTATCGCACACAATACCTGCAGTTTTGCACAAAGCTCCAGGGAAGTTAGCATGGAGGATAAAAGTGAGAGTCAGGATTAAGTTAAGGATTGAAGTTAAGGCTACTGGAAAGGTCAGAGGTGTGGTGACGATCAAGACTATGTTAATGGGTCAGGTTTGGGTTCGGGCTAGGGTAAAGATTCAAGTTATAGCTAAGTCTTATGTTGGGGGTTGAGACACGGAAATATTTATCCTTCTTGAACTTTATTGCACTATCACTTGTGCACGGGATATGCCTGGTCTTGTACCCTGTTTAGGCAGCTATGGTAATAGGAATATTTCGCCGTGTGCTTAATTCCCGAAGCATTAAATACTCCTGTGTCCTAACTATAAAACTATCCATAGCCCTTCACTTCCCTTAACTCAGCCAAAGCCTTATTCCACACCCTGGCTCTGACCTTAACTGCAAGCCTACGTTTTTTGAATTAAGCAAACAGATAATTTGATGGGGAGGAAGTAGGGGTCAAATAAGCATATGGTGACTCACTTCACATAGACAAGCATGCGCTAAGGTCCACCGCTACTAGCGAGTGAGTCTACACTGAAGGTGGCCTCTTGAACAGCCAATCACAGATGCCGCAAAGCTGGTCTCGCCCGGCGGCAAATAAGATGCACGCACGCCTAGGTCGATACAGTCTATCTATCTAATAACCTTCAATGCCGACTCAGACAATGACCGCTCTCTGGCTGCTGGCATGCCTGCTACTCATCCGGCACTTAGGACCCGGCTAGCTTCCAAGCTGGTCGTGCGCTCCGGAGTCAAACTTCTTCCTGCTTATTCTCAATTCCATTGTATAGATAACAAACTATTCATATTACTCCGGCCTCCACAGACTTCTTCTCTTCTCAGGAATCATGGTCTGAAGATTGCAGTTGCTAGGATTTAACTCACTTAACCTCCTGCGATAAGCATGTTCTTACGACGAATTCTCAAAGCCTTGACGACCAAATGCAAAGGACAAAGAAGACCGACGGGCAAACCACGATCCAAATTCCTAGGGCTAGCCCCGAAGCATGTAGTGGCCCAACTACGAACACAACGCTTATTCACCTCTTGCCTTCTGCGACTGGTTGCACGTGCGCAACAACGTATATCAACCCCAATCCAGTCCGGCCAATAACCTCCCGGAGGCTGCCTCAAACGTGACCTCGTTGGAGGTGCTGTGATGACTCCCGCGCTCTCACATTTTGGACTCCGCCCTCCAGCAATCAACTTCCTACAACTTATTCTCCACTAGTTCTGTACATAAGATCCTATTTCTCTCTTCGGAACCTGACCTGAAGATCGCAGCGGCTGAATATGCTTCTCCGCGGAGCAGAGCCCATTTTCTTGCTCCACAGACCTAAAACAGTTTAGGTTAAATAAACTCAAAATGCTCTGCCATGGCTGCCGTCACTGCAAAATTTCTAGCGTTCTACTATAAACCAGAATTCGAGCAAAAATACCTACCTTTAACCAACCAATCAAAAATAAGAAATAGAAGATGCTGAAGACAGGGACGAAGAAGTCGACCACCGGTTCACGGGAGTTCTTTGGCACCTCGATAAACTGTGAGGCCAGAAGTTGACAGGCGAAGAAACTGTATACCGCGATAATGACCACCTTTTGTTCGTGCCCGTGAGACAATGAGAGAAGATGGAGGGAAAGGAAAATCAGATTACGAGACATAAGTGAACTCAGGTCAGACTGAAAGGCATGCTGTGAGAACAAAGTGTGTACTTTTAATAATAAGTTCTAAAGTAGGGAACTACAGCGAGGTAAATTTGCCCAAAGACTGCACAGATCAGATGGAGGCAGTTCCAAACGAGGTAAGAAACTTGGGCACTCCCCAGAATTAAGGATTTGTTACTTTCTTTAGCAAATGTATATTGAACAAAATAGACTGATGATTGTACTGCGAATGGGGACAAGCACCCTAGCCCCATCTGTTCCCTAAAGGAAATGTTTGGCTGGCAGCAAATCACGGGCTATTTTCCTGTTTCTGCACCCTTTGGATCGATGTGAACATATGCTTTTCTAGTCTCTCAGGCGTGACCAAGACAACTGGTCAGAATTTTCCGAAAGATCAAACGCCTCTTTTTCGATTCTTGGATTATTCCGCCTATTAATTCAACATGTTTCTGTGATGCATAAGGTTAAGTCTTCTTGTTAGCATATAACTTTTTAAGCATATCCGCTAGGGATCCGTTGCCGCGACCGACCGCCTTCAATGTTTTGACCTTATGGAGGCATGGGGCCTAGGTGAACTGGGGGGGGGCTGTGTGAGAGGATATAATGCTGTAGATGCAGCACACGTCTACCACTACTATAATATAATGCACATGCAACGAACGAGGCCTGTGGCGAATATGGTAGCCCTCGTCCAAATCAGTGGCCAAACTGTCACAGGACTCAACTTTTGCGTCGCCCCAACATCCTGTGTTATATTCACGTAAAGCCATCTCATAAGTGTCAATCTTTCCGGCCCTAAGTCAAGCTGTCGTTAAGGCTTTACTTAAACGAAGTTCACTCGACTTTGCCAACTGAATTTGTGCAGAAAAATCGAGGTTAAAAACTCATCAAACCGACAAATGGGCCTTCAAGGCAGATTTATCCACCCTGAAAGCGACCATCCTTTTTGCTCTATTAATCTTCAAATGTGCTCCTTCCATGAATAAGGTTTCAGCCAAGTTTATATTTGTTTAAAACTGTACAAATATTGTGCAGCCCTCTCTCCGTCCGGTTTTTTTTCAGGTTTGACTAAGCCCCAGGACCTGTTTACATGATCTAGCTCTCTTTTGCATTCTGCACTCAAACACCATGCAAATAGAGGTTTAGCGAGTAATGGGTCTTGCCCAACTTGTGACAGCCTTCTTTTGTTTGACCCCAGCGGTAGCGATGCGATTACTGAGGGGAGCTTAACTAGATTTTAAAGTCGCACAACAACATGACCTCTTGTATTCCCAGTATGTCACTTTCTATATTAACCTTAAGTTAATTACTATGGTAGCACTTTTGCGAAGTAGGTTTGTGATCGCTCAAAAAGATGCTGAGTGGCAATTTTAAAGCATGCAAACGCACCTGAGTATAAACGAGTGGCATCATTATGCTGCTGTAGACTTGTAAAAGCTGCATATTGTTGCGTACAGTTCCAATCTCCTGAAAAAAATACCAGCAAAGAACGAGATTAATAGGTAATTTACTTCCTGAATCCATAAACACTTATGGTGAAGGTCTTGCGCAAAATCCCAGAACTTTTCTCATAACCCTAACTCGAAGCATCATCTACAGTTAAATTCTAGCTTAACACTAACCCGGCATTACGTGGTGAGGTGTGGTTGCAACATGGGCCATCAAAACCTCACATCTCTCAGTTTACGACTGCTCTAAATTGTGACCGTTATTAATTGCAGCATTTTCTGAACCGCATATACAGTGTTCGTTTTATAAGGAATATCCGAAGAGCAATTGGCGAGCATACGTATATTTTCAATAAATTCTCGTCAGGCCACTATATTAAGATGGGAGGGGGGGGGGTAAAGTTTAAAAGGTTAAAATTATGTTCAATTGTGGATTTTGGACACCAGGTGAACCCCAACGAAGCCTTCAGGGTGATCTACAGGGTCTCACCGAACTAGCCTAAGTCATTGGGTCAGCGACCGATAGCAACAGCAGAAGCAACTGCTATCCGGTTGAGGAAACCAATTCAGTGTGCGCAAACGAACCTGCTGCAGGCCCTAAGCTTAGCGTGGCCAACGGCCACCTAGCTACCGGCATTCTTCCAAGCCTTCTCTCTTCCTTTCTCCACCTGTCTCCCTAGTTACCGCTTAATTATCCGCTTGTTACTACCCCAACCCCCTCTCCTATCCCCTGAACTAATTTGCTTGTAACTTTGACCATACTTTTCACCTGTTACACTTTACACCTCCCCCTCCCATATGAGTGTAATGACCTGTCGAGAATTTATTGAAAGTATACGTATGTTCACCAATTGCTCTTCGGATTTCTGTTATGGGAATTTCTGCGACCTTTTGAAACGCCAAACCATGGGTTCAGAACAAACAGCGGGTTGCCAATTTAGGGCAGTTCCGCCAGGTAGCACTTAGGTAGGTCCGTTGTTGTGAACAGTAATTAGAACACAAGTTACTAGCAGGCAAAACAGACGCACACTCAAAATTTTCTCACGCTTCCTCCTCAAAGGTTGTTTAAAAGGCAGTTTTCGGCGTCATAAAGGCTTTGAGCAGACAAACCACCACTGGATGCCCCCGGCGGTTTAACAGAAGCTTCATTTCTCAAAAAAATTCACAGGAAACACATTACTTTTTGAAATATTACATTAAACGGGAGGAGGAGTTTTGTTTAAAGACTGCACTTTGGTAAATGCTCGAGGCGTTTGCTGGGCTACTTTGGAAGTCTAACATCCGCTGGCTATACAGGATGAGTTACAAGAAAATAGGAAGATTTTTAGTAGCCTTATATCCATTTTCTCCTCCCGTGCACGTCACACCTGAGGTCACGTGATGGCAGTCTCGTTCGCCTGTATAACAACCAAGAACAGGTGCCACAAACCAGAGCAATGCTCAATCCCCTGCGACTACCAGTAAGTGAGTATGTGCCAGCCTCTCCAATCACCTCCCTGTGGTTGACCCACATGGGATCTCATTTGACGGGCGCCTAGCTCAGGGGCTTCGGATTCAGCCCTCTCGGCTGCGTTTTTATGTGCTCGTCCGAAAGTCAAGTATCTCCTACCTATGATTCACTTCTTCTGTACAGAAAAGACTAATCCTTCCAGCTGGCGTCTCAATTCTCCCTTCGCACTGTCTAGGATTTCACCTATTAATTGAACTCATTGTGACATATTGGTATATAGGTTATACTGGACAGTCAGAATCGATTAAATGCAGCAGATGAAGCCGTTAATGCAACCAATGCTCTCGTCATCTGAGCTAGGAGGCTCCACCGGTAGCCAAAAAATTAATCGCAGTGAAATCACAACTTAATCAACTTAATTATTAAAAGTTATTATTCAAGTCACTCCGCCTATAACTTAATTCGGCTTGTTATAAAATATGTTCTAGCTTGATTGTTTATGGAATCCTGCTTCGGCAGTCAGATAACCGTATCGGAGTTGGTAGCTCCTGTACGTTGCAGTAACCTGGCTGAGTAGGTTGAAACTACTGTGTATGTCCGCGCGTAGTGTCGGGACATCGTGACACGATGCCGCGTCAATTGCTGGTTAGGGTCACGGACACGTGTGCATCCATTTCCCTGTTCTGACTGGCCAGCGGGTTCCCCTCTCTTTGTCCCGACTGGCTACCTTTCAGCCTCTTAGGTTTAAGCCACGTCGTCCAGCCCCCTTGATTAACATGACTTGTGACTTGCACTGTGCCTACGTCCTTAGTACACGTCCCGCTTACAGACATTCATCTGTTTTGCCTACATGACACTCTGCCTACAGACAGCCTTCTGTTTTACATGCATTACACTCGTAATGCCTATAAACTGCCTTCCGTTTTTAGTACATAACGGACACAAGTGTTGAAACATTGCGAATCTCAACACCTGCGTGTTCAGTGTTCTTAAAAACATGGCCTCCGGTAGATTCTCGATAGCTCAGTTGGCTAGAGTGTTGGTTGTAATCAAGCCTCCTCTCCTTGTTGTCGTGGGTTCGAGTCCCAGTGAGGGGACCGAGTCTTTCACAGCGAGGGTCAAATGCATTATTCCGCTCTGATATAAATGCGCTAGCCCTAATAGAATTTATGGAAATAGGCGTATTACCAATGCAAGCGAACATGCGAGTCCCAGGAGAAGAAGGCGACTCGATCGCTGGGACAATACTTTTATTCGCCTGACGTTTCGAGACCCGTCGTGGATTCGTCATCAGAGACATTAACATAGTCTTCTACTACTATCTGACCTTGTCTCCTCAACGGGCATTTGGCAACTTTACCCAAATCTGCCACAATCGTCTAGAAAGCAATTTCTAAACAATAATCATGTTAATCAACTACTCAACGTCAAAGTGGTTTAGCTGAGAACTTGATCTAGCTACGCAATACTGTGCTTGGTACATGGACCAAACCCGTACTAAAACAACAGTAGATAAATTTGCTAACTCATGAAATACTGACTGAAAAAGGGTATTTTTGATTAGAGCAGACTTGCTTTACTAAGTACCCTACAACTAAATCCAAAAATAGTTTTGTTACGTGAAAATACCAGCCGGTTTCGGGCTTATTTCTGGCCGCTTCCAAATACCGCACTTTATAAGAATCGATGTTTTTTGATGACTCGATAAATTTTGCAATATTTTAGCAAATCACGCATAAAGGTATTCTTTCTTGTACTCATTTGGTAGCAAAGTACGTCTTCTTAAAAGCTGAAGAGAGACTGTCATTGGGTTTAACCTACTTTGTAAATTCTCGAGAGAAATGTTGCACTTAGTCCTAGCGTTTAAAAACTACAGGCTGCATACATTTACCCTAATGAAAATCACACATTATTTACGTTCTAGGGGAGAGAGCATAACTTGCTTGTAAACTTGTATAACGCAGTTGGGCCATTTTGCATACCTGATAAGCAGCCACTTGCGTGGAAATTTCCTGGTCTTAAGAAATTTCATGAATAGAGAACATTTTAACACCGAAAGCTACCTTTTCGCCAAGTATGCATTTTCGAGAGGACGTACCTTGTCATGTAACGAGTACAATAAAGACCAGTTTTATGTAAGGCTTCCATAAATTCTCCTTGAATTTATGAGACCAAATAAAACCATTCATACAGTTCATGCTGCATTAGTAGTATGTTTCTAAAGAGTGTAGATTTCGCAGACGGCTGGAAAGAAGGTCGTTCTAAAGGCAGTATCCTGCCATGAATTGAACTGCCCAACAAGGAATCTTTCAACGCCATGTACGTTATATTTTCAACGATTAACCTGGCGTATGCAACAGCTATGCGCTAAAATTAAACTTCTTCTTAAATCCCAATATTTCATCCTGCTTAAAGTCAACTATCAAAAGTAACCGCAAAACACAATTGGCAGCTACGGAAGCGAACGAAAAATGCATTCGAAGTAGTTGTGGGTCCGTAAAACATACGCTGAGCAGGACTCCAATCAGCCTGGGCTCTGGAATGTGACCGTTCAGCCCGGCTTTTTGCACTAGGCGGACTGCCCACTGAAGAGGTACCCAATACTCGGGCAAGTAGCGTTGGCGGGTCCGCATGAAAAACTGTTTGGCGACCACCTCAAAGGCCCGTATTTCCTCCTCAGTGATGATCTTGCCAAACGTCTCGCGAATTTCTACAGGTCGAAACAAACAACGGTTAGGATATGTATGTGACTGACACACACGATATGTCTGATACATCGATATGTATGTTAAAAACCGACTTACGTTTTCCATGTTATAATGAACAGAGTGACATCGACCTCGTGGCTCAATGGTGATGGTCAACGCTGTTACAGATTATAATAAATTTTATAGGAAACTTCAGCAAAAGAATTCTTTTTTATCTTAGTTTATCTAACATCGCGTCTTCTACAAACTTCCCTCCTCAAGACTGGTTTTAAAAACAGTTTTCACTTGTGAAATGTATTAAGATTGTAAAATGGCCAATAAAAGAAGAATCGACTACTCCTTTTACTAACGACTCCCATGAAATATACGGTATGTTGCACATCCATTGCGTTTTTTCCACGTTTGAAGAAGCACTTTATACTGTGTTCTTTATGACAACCAGGAATGAATGGTATGCCATTCACGGATGGCTTATAGGTTTTTAAATGCAAAGACCTAAAGCAAATGCAATGACACTTCTGACTTATAATTATTTGGACATCAGAAAATCTCAAACATACATTTCTCTTGAGCCTAACGCTTAAAGAAGACGTGATTCGCTAAAAAACATTTTTGCTGATATTTTCTATAAAATATTCAAATTTTCAGTGGCGTCAAAAATCGATAAATCACATTTTTACTATAAAGTGGGCATTTTTTATCGACTGATATTTTTTCATGGAGATCAAAAGACGTTCGTTTAATGGCCGACATACAGCAGTAGCTTGGAATTATGCTGCTCACGGCAACAAATATTGCAATTCCAATCAATTGATCATTTCTAATCGTAAACGCATTTTTTAATTCTTGTAAACAGTGAGTTTATATGGCGGTCCCTGTCTAAATACCAGATGTATCGGCCGCATCTGACGTCCAGATGGTATTGGCTTCCTTTTATGCCTCTTGTTTATGAACGTTCAAAGACTGCTAACTGAATTAACTTTTCTCCCCTTGAGCCCCATTTCGTGGACCCTGACAACAGCCCTAGCAACTAGTAGTATCGGCAGATAGCTTTGCCTTCACTATAACTGTTCGTGGCTCAATGGTTAGGGTGTTTGGCTCTAATCGAATAGTTTACGAGGTCGAGCCTCGGGCGGTGCACCACTTGGTATAAGAAATGACCGGCTGATGACGCTTAATGAGCTGGAAATTGTCCTTCCAGTCGCCCTTGTTTTGCCCTGTTATACTTTCTAAATATGTCTCTTATCGACGCGTAGTTCAACGAGGATAGATTAAGCCTTTCGAAAACTGACTTAGCAGGCAAAGGTTAACAACTCACTTTTGTCTCTATTGAAGCCTTCAAGAGTGGCTCGGATACTCCATTCGTCTTCACCTTCAAACGCTCTTTGGTCACTGTCATTGAGGAACAGCTCAACATGAAAATCAGCCGGGTGGGGAGCATAAAGCGAAGCTGAGTTTTGATCTGTTATCATATGACTGCGATGGCTTGATTTTTGTTCAGTGAACTGCAGTGAAAAAGAAAGCGTTCGATTTGAATAAAAGTTGTCCTACAGTGTACACATCTGTAGAGTTGTATGTTTTTCGTAATGGCAAGCACTTTGTGACTTTAAAAAAGTTGGCACTAGAGCAGTCTACATGATGCAGTTGCACAGTTAACTAGTAAAACTAACATTGATGTTGTCACTTACCACGCTAACAGCCCGGTTACTAGCTAAAAGTCTCAGGCACGTGCTTCACTGGCATTCTGCCGCCGCTTGAAACAGCTGCAAGAGGCCCAGCTCATCAGTGGGTCCACCATGCTTTCGTTGTTTTTTTCTAATTGACACACCAGTTTTGAAAGTTAAGCTTTTCAATTTGCTCAGAAATTAATTTCTGTTCTTGGCCTACATCAATAAACGTTAGGTCTATAGGCAAAGTCAGCCGAACTCCATCAGTCGATGCGGGATAACCGCCTAAGATATATATGATGCCAACGGGCAGACAGCGATAGTACATTTTGATGTTGTAACTTACAATACCAGCCGCCCAGGGTTTAGCTCAAAGGCCCAGACGCACGTGTTTTGCCGGTATTCGGCCTCCGCCTGACACAACTGTAGTGGCCCCTAGCAGCCACTTGGAACCCAAGATCAGCCGCTGACGCATGGCGCCTTTGGCCTGCGCGCCTACTGCTGCCTGGGGCCGGGCGCTAACTCGCTGACCGTGGCCGCGCGCGCACGCTTTCCAGCCTTCGCCCAGCTCAAGGTCGCACCACGACTGCTATTCTAGACATTAGCCGCGTGATTGGTTGTCGTAACAAAGCATGCGCCGGTGGCTCCTGATGTTGTCATCACTCCGGAATTGACGCCCTGGCAGCCGGACTGCAGTCATCCGGGATTCAAAACTCTTTCCATCTATTCTTCTATCCTTCTGTGCTGAATACACTATTCCTAAAAATCTGGCTTTCCCACCTTCTTTTCTCCTCATCTAAAGGAAACCCGGGCCTGGAAACTCGGAGCTGTTAGGGTTAACCTTCTTATTTTTAACTCCTGTCAATAAAACTGCGAGCGGTTCGGTTCATCAGTGATTCTCCCAGAGGTCAGCGGGTCCCCAGGATTATGTAATTTATCATACGGTGGATCCGAGTATATACATTACATTTCCATTTATTTTTATAGACCTTAAATATACTGATGTAGACCAATATCAGAAACTAAGTTCTCAAGAAATTAAAGAGCTGTTGATTAAGCTGATCTCTGCATCCTTGACGATTAGTCAAGCAGAAAGGTTACTGCTCTCGTTGGCCGACGAAGCTGGGAGACCGCATATAGACGAGCAGAATCCAAACCAAAATAATCCACTGATTAATTACAGTCCATAGGGTCCTTTCTTTGTCAATAGACAGTCAGTCAAAGCTTACGAAATAGCATTGGCGGCAAAGACAAGGGAGACTGGAATGGCTATTTCTGGCTTATTAGCCGTCATCAGCTAGTCATAGCCAACTCCAAGTGCTGCACCAGCCGAGGCTTGAACTCGCGACCCTTCTAACACCCTAACCATTGAGCCACGAGCTCTTAACTTTATCGGTGATGAACACCTCCCTTGTCTTCGCCATCAGTGCTGTCCGCCTAGACTACTAGCCGCTGTGTAGCTGCTGGTAGAGCTCGAGACTGCGCCCCAAAGCAGTCAGAGAAGCGTGCGTTTCGGTAGCGATCGGAGAACCTTCAAAAATGAGTAGAGGGAATCGCAGGCCTGGTGCGTGTGCCAATGGAGATTTGGAGCGTAAGCGTAAGTACAACTTGAGTACGACTCGATGGAACAGCGCATTTTGACTGACTACCTAATTGCCCGCGTGTGTCTGCTAGCTGGCTTAGCCTTTTGTGGTATGTGTGGTTACATTTTATGTTTTTTGTGTTAACCCGCAATACCACTTCGGTTCCCGTCCTTGTAATAGTAGCATACTACGTCAATTATAATTTCTAATTCCAGAGTTTATAGATACACTTCGTGGACCGAAACTGGAATGGGAAAGTCCGTGTGCCGCTCACGGACTATAAGCAGCTGGATCATGTGATAAACCTCGCATTGTCGTGGTAACGATCGATCACCCCAGTCCCTCTCACGCCTTCTCCCTCCCCCCCCCCGTTATGACCGACTGCTGCCCTGTACTTTGCCCCCTCCCCCCTTTAATTACTCTTCACAGGCTTTCACTGTAACCTGAACTGCCTTTCTGTGATAATTACCCGCCCCCTCCTACACCGCTCACTATGTACTCGCATTTTTGACATATGTTCCCCATCCTATTTAGCTATTAAGCTTCACCCTTCTAATTGGACAGTTAATTTACTATAATAAAAGGCAGTGATCGTTTGCAGATGAATAAGCGGTCACGAAATTTTATGACGTCAATAAATTCTGCTCAATTCGTGATCTTCGCCTCGTTCACATTTCTTCTGGGAAAAAATGTTTCAGTTTTATCTAGTTAGCTTAGTTTTCTTAAGCTTACGTTTATTTAGTAAGCTCAGTTTAGCTTTAGTTTAATTACCAAAATGCGGTTGCTTTTTGGCTTAATACGATTAACACCTATCTTCCATAGTTTTAGTTAAATCTCTAAAATTCAGTCATTCACGTACTTCCGCAATTTGCGGTGTTCTTGTTTCCCATTGGTTGAATCTCTTTCTTTAAATATCGTGCACTCTTTAATTGCCAAACATAAGGATTACTTAGATAACTTTTTATTATTTTCCACATTTATACTTTTTCATTTAATCTTTCTTTCCCCTGTAATGCTCCACCCACGTAATTCCTATTACCGGCAGTCCCCTAGTACACGATGCGAGTGCTTTCGCCTGCTGTAGTGCGCCCCAAATCAGACTGTTACCGTGTAGGGGGTACAGAAGTCTGCACACAGAGACAACAGCCAGCCAACCGACCTGCGAAATGCTCCAGGGATGACAAGTGCGGCGCTGCAGCTTTTTCGCTTTCTTTGGCTTGCAGCGGGCGCACTTGCCTGTCTCACCGTTCTCCTCTTCCTCCTGCTTGAAGCGCTCTGCTATCTGATCACTGATCCGGCGCATTAGCAAGATCCAGGCCAGGTTCATGTAGCGCATCAGCGAGAGCCGAATTTGCCGAGAAACTGCCGGGTCACCTGTGTTGACAGTTGCCTGAAAAAATCGCATGAAGCGCTCATTAAGCAACTGTTTACTTAAATACTTGTCATGATTATTGGCCAAAGGCAATTGAACAAGATGATAGCATTACGAAAACTAACCAAGGTTGTTTACTGACAGTAACATTAAAACGCATTTGGCGTAAATCTACAACCTGCAACTGAGATAGACAAGGTAAGGTGAAGGGGTAGGGGTCGAGACCTGAACTGACGGTTAAGCTTTACCCCTCTCAACTTGACCATTAGGCTATACCTGTGTCCCCATAGTACTAAATCATACCATCAGCATTCACAACAACTAGAGTACATCAGTCATTGTGATAATATGAACTCTATGGCGAAGCGAATGATTGGATTCTCGTTTTCAATAGTTTTTGTCCTTGGCGATTTCCCATAGAGAACAGAAACTTCCGCAGAGGATAACAATCTTCCACCAAAGTGCTCATTCACAGGTCACAATTTTCCCAGACCTCTGAAAAACTGGAGACCCGCAGACTATGTGTAGGTACCGGAGAGATTTCCAGTCAAAAAGTAGCAAACAGAACAAGCAATAGCAACGCTGATCACATTTCTACTTGGTAATGAAGTAGACTTCTTGTCATCTAACGTACTCTTACCTACATAAATCAATCCACTCTGAAGACAGGATAATATCAAAAAGTTTAAAATTAGCGCAGTTACTCACGACAGGGAACAACGATAACAAGGTAGACTGAAACTGTCAGCAAATGTGACTTGCAACGAGTAAACTTGTGATACTTATCACATAATCTGCACTGTGCCGCGCACGCATAGAAATGAAGAAGTTCACTGTTAAAAACATGAGGTTTGCGCATTTTTATTTTCAGCAGAAAACATATTAGATACTGGTTCGGAGTTGACATCGAGAAGGATGCATTCTGATCTCTGTTGCAAAGGTTCGTTAATCCGAGTGATGTTGTATAATCTTTACATGCATGGGTATAAAACTGCCAACTACGTAAAGCACTTTTACTAACACTACTATACACTCCCCTTTATAAGAATTGCAAAAATCGCATCTACCGGATCTTGGGGTCCTAGGCTGCGCCACCCTGTAAAGTTCCTTCAAATATTTTTCCATAACCGACTGCTAAGGATCGGCGTGAGGCCCTCTGTTTCGTCACCTGATCAGCAGACACGGTAAACCAGCAAGGGTGTCCGATGGGCGCAACTCCGACACTCGATGGCGTTCTTCGCAATCTTCTCCTCAATGATCCTTAGGAAAATGATTGAAACTGCGACAGGCTCCTCCTGAAATGCTTCAAATACTCTCAGCACAGGCCGTCCCACTTGAATATATCCCCCCCATGGGCGACAGTTTTTCTCCTTAAAATCTCCCCAATGGTATTCAAATCCCTAGAAGTTTCGAACAATGTCTGAGGGTTTTTTTCACTGTCGGCTCCTTTTTTACCCATTTACATTCACTGGCAACGCCAATCTTTTGAAATGCTCTGCTGAACCAATGCATTGCATAACTGTTCTGTATCAATAGGGATTTCAAAGGTATTTACCTACATTTCCCTTAATAAAACCTGACCTGACCTGACCCAATACAAAATGGATAAACATGTCTAAGAATCGCCATCATTTGGAAACTTGATGTCCGCCATGATCGGAAAACATCACATTTTGCCAGAGGATACCCCTTACAGAAATATATTACTTGAAATACTACTAGTACTACTAGTGCTTATACGACTACTGCTGCAACAACAACAACCACAACGACTTGCCGACCTTTACGTTACCAGAACTGCATAGCCCTGTGCCTTAAACTAGAATAAAACACCATGCCAAAAAAGC
The DNA here is from genome assembly GCA_036362985.1 of Ligula intestinalis. Taxonomy (NCBI): domain Eukaryota; kingdom Metazoa; phylum Platyhelminthes; class Cestoda; order Diphyllobothriidea; family Diphyllobothriidae; genus Ligula; species Ligula intestinalis. The sequence goes on along the minus strand of JAYGXS010000006.1, from coordinate 20,445,278 downwards.
AAACAAAGAATCGCTGACTGAGCTAGCCTAATTGAAAAGATAAGGGTTGATTTCAAAACAAGTTCTTCCAATTCCACATCTTCTAATGGGAACAAATTCTTGAAGTCAAGCTTTACACAGCCAGGGGTCTCTGCTTGTTATACCAGATTGAAACGATGCGTTAAGGTCCGTGGTTTAAATTTCTCATTTAGTAAATGTCAGGCTAATGTAGCTCAGTTCACAATTCTAGCTGTAAGACGGTAAATGGATTTGATTCTGGGATGGCTTCACAGTTTGGAGGGGCTAGATCGCAACAGAGGGCGAAGCAAAATGAAGTGACCAGTTCTGACTAATCGGTTGCAGTGAATCAGTGAAACCTTTACCCCAGCAAGGGTTCGAGCCCGAGTCCAGCTGGCCAGTGAGCATTTAGTCAGATACAGACAGCTCATTACTTTAGGTCAAGAACAAGACAGCAGTGTGATAACTAATTATAGAGTCTGTTTTTAAACGTACCATGGTTGAGTAGGCAATGTTGTTCATCCAGGGAATGTACATGTACATTTGATACCAGCGTCCAATGACGCCAGACACGAAGAAACCCAGTAGGAAGGAGACCGGTATGTTGCCCTTCATGCTATCGCAGTACTGTACAATGCTCTCGAAGATTCTACATGAGAGGGCAGACAAAAAGTGCCCATTATCAAACAAAAACCAGGAATTTCTATCGAAGCTCTTGGCGATTCTGTATAGTATCAGGAGTTTCTAAACACCACACTTTCCATAGCACTTTCCCTGCTGAGAATTTGCGTTTCGCGCGTGCTTTTTTGTTCGATGTTCTTCTCCTGTGAGACTTTGTAGAAGCGGGGCTCAATCGATCTTCCCTGTCAGGAGTTTTTGTAAAAGCTCTTAACGATTCCTAAGAGGCTCTGATTTGTTTGGTGATTGCACAATCTAAACCAGAATGTCCATTGAATCTTCCCCATTAAAACATGACATTTTTCGCTCACTTCTTTTCGGATCTTCTTTTTTCAGACAATCAATTCATATAGAAATGGTACTCAGGTGGAAACAAACACAAACGGAAGTAGCACCCACAAAGATGACCGACACTGGAGTGGTCGTTTCTGGATTGACGATAATCTTCAGCCCATCATACCTCAATTCCTAACCCGAAGAACCTCTTCTGTTTGCGTAAAGTCCATGTTAATTCATCTATCATAAAGACAAGTCAGAATGATTGAGCATATTGTATAATACAGTCACGTCGGTGTGGGATCACTTCCGAGCATAAGGAATTTGGCAAAACTCCCAAAAGGACTGGAAACATGATGGCCTTCATCAGACTTAATTTACGCCTGGAAAACGTGTTCTCAGACAGGAGGAGCCTCTACTTTTTGGATTTTACCCGTGTAAAGTCAAAGAAAAAGGGGCAGCTCGAAATGCCGTTCGAACAATAGTAAGACAAACTTTAAACCCAATCCAGAAGCCATCTACCACACTAGCTCATCCCATCTGCTCAATTCTCCTGCATCAAATCAAGTAAATTGGGTGGTACTGGATCAAACGCTTCTCTTCTTTCAATAATATCTGGCATACAGTAAAAATGAGAACTAGAAATGTTATTATTAACTTCCTTTTGTACATGCATTATACAGAAAGTTAAACACGAGTGGGAGGTTGGGAAGGAAGGCAACTCACTGCTTCTGCGGCGGCGTTAGTATGAACCGGTAACTGAGGTTGATTATGTAGAAACACGTTATGTATACTGCGAGATCGACCCATACCAGTTTGTAGAGGCTGCCCTTCCATCTAGAGAATGGGAACAAAAATAATGAATGCCAAATAAAGGGCAGAAATGAATAGAGAAATTAAAAAATATGGTAACCTCCTCGTCCTACTTACTATCCAAACCGGTCCGAGCTATCGGTGGTCTTTCATTCGTATTGCCATGCAACTGAACTGAAGACTGCAGCATGGTTGACTTTAAGCTCCAAAAACAAAGTGCCCTTTTTTAAAAGAAGACTTCTTTAACGACAACTCAACGTGATACCATGCTGCTAGCTCACTTTATGCTTACCTTATATTTTGAGTATCGCTAGAGCTTCCCAAATATAGTAAACAACGAGTAAGCATTAACATATTGAGCCTCTTTTTGTACTGTCTACTGAAGCCTATTCGAGAGCAAGTGATAATTTAAAGAAGAGCCCTATAAACAGTGGAATGTTGACAGTAGCTTCACAAACAGGGCTTCTAATAAGTAACCACGGCATTTCTCATGCCCATAGTAATTCGCAAAATTTAAAAAGTAGTATATTAACAGCTTAAGCCTAAAGTCCTCATTATGCATGCCTTAAGGTTGAAATAGATCGGTGAACAGCAATTGCACTAGTTTGAAGCATTTATTTTCCAGGTTCGAACTTAGAGCAAGCAGCTAATGCAGAATTTTTTGAGTGCAGCAAATTACGCGACCGCTAAGCAGCCGTAGACTTGTTGCTGCTTAAAACCAATAACGAATGAGAGAATGCAGCAACTTTGACTTCGTTCAGAAAAAAGTCAATGCAAAACAGCAAGGACATGGTTAATTGCCGTACAGGCTAATTGATAGAATTAATAAACAAAAGGCTCTAAATGGAGAGCAAAAACAGCAGGGCAAAAGTAAAAAATGAAGGGAAACTATGTAAATAAAGACGATAGAAGTGGCTTCGGTAAATGACTGTTGAACATTTATTAAAATGGTTTGGCAGATTTGCTTGATTTGAGTTGACCCAAGTGTGAAAAACTCTAAGTGTTGGGCGGGATTTGAACCCGCGCATCAGAGAAAGCCTTTGCTGGAGGCTAACGCTCTACCGCTAAGCTACAAAACGCTCGCTTCACGCCATGAGTTTAATCACACTTGGATCGATATTACCCGCTCAACTTTTCACTCACATGGAATACACCAATACGGGAGCAAGTTTACTGCCAAACCAACTTAATAATTAAGTCAGCCTAGTAGTCATTCTGGTGGATTCTAGATGATTGCTTAGGAAATCCTGCTTGGGAAGTCAACTTGCTCCGGTATTGGTGGATTCCATATGAGCGAAAAGTTGAGCGGGTTATATCGATCCAAGTGTGATTAAACTCATGGCGTGAAGCGAGCGTTTT
>JAYGXS010000006.1:20425982-20442145 GCA_036362985.1 Ligula intestinalis | reverse complement strand
GCAGGTGCTCCGAGGTTTTGGCTGCCAATTGCCGTTGCGTTCGTCCAATGTACTTGCATCTACTAGTGCATGTATCTTCATAGGAAAAGGTTAAAGCAGCGGCACTGAGTAAGCATGCGATGCGCGTGAATTTACTCAGTTTAAAAAGAAGCACGATTTGAGGACCTGAACTTTCAGCGATTGGAATTAATACTCAGATTCCCTGACGACATGAGTTGAATGAGAGCAAAATTTGTAAACATGTCGCACCACTACCGAAGATCAATTATAATACCTACAACTATGACTAACTGATTACACTGGTATTCAAGGTTTCCATAGTACATGCTGTATACACTCCTTCTGTACGTTATAAGGAAAGTGTCGCATAGGTTTTATGACATTTAAAATTGTATGTGGATCACTCTGTATACTTGGTAGGCAACATTACTAAATTGACGAATATGAGTTGTTATGGGTAAACATAGCACTGGTTCAAAAAATCTCATGAGTAGAATTTATTAGGACCGAATGATACCATGTTTTTAGGAATAAAATTTGAAAGAGGTCTAATTGACTACCACAAGAGTACAAAGAAGAACATTTTCGAGGATGTTTTATGTAAAATATGATTAAAGTGCTAGGGACATTGACAATCAAGGAGAATATGCATACTACTTGAGTAGTCATTTGTTAGAGCATATGCTTTCTGTAGGTGATCAGAAGGAGATTTGTTAAAAATCCGGCATCCTCAGTAGGCCTGCCCGTGGCTCAACGGCTAGAGCCTTGAACGTCTAGCCAACAAGTTCGCGGATAAAAACCACAGGTGCGACAACAAATGTGGTTGGGTATGGCTCGCTGATGACGGCTAATAAGCCAGAAATGGCCATTTCGGCCTCCTTTCAATTTTTCGGTCCTGTAGTTTGGCCCATGCTCTGCTAGCCGTTGAGCAACTGCTGGCGGAGTTCGTGAGGGAACTCCAAAGCAAAACTGAACGAGTCTGGTCCATAAGCGAGCGCCTATCTTCGTATCGAAATCCGTAGGGCGTTTGACTAAAAAACCAGAGATCTCAGGTACGAATCAAAAGTGCTCTAACCCTGAGGTTCGATATGGCTGCTTGATGATGCCATAGCCATTCTAGCCTCCCTTACCTCTTGATCTTTATCTGCCCATAAATTTTTGCATGAAGAAATTAACACATAATTCATGAAGCTTAGAAATGTTTTGCTGTTTCCAACCAACCTAGATGAAATACTGGATGCAATTTTGAGAGAAAAAGTGCGAAATGTTGCGGGAATTAAGTAGATGTGGGTGTTTTTGTTAAACTTCTGCGTCTTCAGTCAGGTCTAAAACAACTCAAGGTGGCTCTAACACTCACGCACAATTACTAAATGGGTTTAGACAAGGAAGTTGAAGGGCATTAAAAAACTGAGTGGTTTATCTTCCAAGTACAACGCAGGAAAGGTGAATACCTGGCCAGGATCTTGACGAAAATGAAGGCCCCACTGCCGTCGGAGATGTCATCCACATAGGAAATTGGCATTGCTAACTACTGCCACTAGCCCCCAGGCAGAAGTGAACAAGGTCAGTCTCTCTCTCTCTCTCTCTCGCTCGCTGAAGGTCGAAGAAGGCGTGCAAGGCGAGAGCGAGCAAGAGCAAGAGAGAATCAGGCGCGTGAAAAACAGTTTATGAGCATCATGATGTGGCTCCATTAGTTTTGTGCGTGTGCGTGTGTGCGCTCCTGCGTTTTTTCGCTGTTTGCGCGTGCAGTTAAGGTTCAACCTCACCCCCACACGATGACAGAGCATTGTTCAGCGTTCTGCAATAGCGTCAGGGAACAAACGCAACCGGTGGCATCTATTTACTGCTAGTGAGTGAGGCGGAGAAAGACACAGCGGCCTAATCGGTAAAGCGATCGATTGAACAAGCTGATTAATCAACAGATTTGTTTGAAAGAACCGGGTCCACTAGCCAGCTAGTCGACAGGGATGATGCGCGGGAAAATGGCATTGAATTTTCACTGCAACCTTCCAATTTGTTGTTCTTTTGTTGATCCTGATTGTAGGTCACAGCCTGAGTCGTGTGAGTCAGCACTTGGGGGTGGTGGCGGTTTCTGCGCTGATTGGCTACCACATCCGAGGGCTGATTGTAATTTCAGGAAATTGAAACATTGTTTTCCCGGATGAGAATTGAACAAGGCAGAATTTGTTGACGTTCTACAAATTTTCGACCTCCATTTCTACTGCAACTTGTCATTGCTTTTTCATGAAATAAATTGAACTGCCCAACCTAGAAGGATGAAACTTGATAGGAAATGCAATAGGAACTATGAATTTTAGGCATGACAGCCTGGTGAAGGGATAGAGCAGAGGGGAGCGGCAGTTATCGTGGCAAGACAGTTCACGTTACAGTGAAAGCCCATGAAGCGTGAGTAGGTGGGGGGGGGGGGGGGGGGGGGGAAGCAAAAGGCAGGGTTGGAGAGGGAATGAGATTATTGATCGTTACCACGACAATGCGAGGTAGAGCACATGATCCAGCTGCTTATAGAATTCTGGTTTCTTCGCCGTACGACTTTAACTGCTGTCCTTTGGTCGATCATATAGCTAGAGTCTAATAGGCGCTTCGTGATTGAACTCTTAGGTATCTGATTTTTAGCACTGATCAACCACTTCGGCATCTGTTCATCTGACCACGTTGCCAACAGCCTTGTCACAGTTTGAATGGTGTGAGTCAACACCTGATAGTTGTTGCGATTCTTGCGCTAATTGGCTACGCCCACCAGGCTGTTAGTTTTATTTAGACTGAGCTTACCGTAACTTTCCTAGCCGTGTCCTCCTGGCACTAACATGGAAGCTGCTAGTACGCAGGATCGAGATCGAACCTCCTGTCTGCTGACACAGCGCTACTAAATATCGCCCTCAATGCAACCCATTAGGACTTCAAACTACTTTGAAGTTTTGGTACGGCAAAAGAGAGTACGCCGTTAAAACTCTCCTCATTGTTACGTAGAGAAATGCCGAATTTTGAAACTGCGACTGTGGCTCTTCGGTTGAGCTTTGCCAGCAATAGGGAAGGGAGACTGAAATGGCCAGTTCTGGCTTCTTAGCCATCACCACTCAGTCACATCTAACGTCATATGGTGTACCATTTGAGGCCCGAATCTGCGACCTTATTCGTTACAAGTCTAACGCTCTAACCATTAGGCCAGTGACTTTTGATCTTGCCAATTAAGATCGGTAACAATGAGAGCATGCAAGTCACAGGAAGTGATTGAGAAGTAAATTTGATCACTGGGACAAGAATTTTATTCGCCTGACGTTTCGAAATCCATCGCGGATCCTTCATCAGAACCATTGGGAGAAGTAGGCAATTCATAAAAAGGGAGTCGCAATACTCATAGGATAAAGTCACTAAGATACTGCGCACTTAGGTCAATTAACGACTCCCCTATCGAGGATAGTTGTCCGCTTGGGCGCTAATGGCTTTATGACCGTCGGAAGGGTCGTAACCTGCTAAACGTTTACCAAACATGGTGGAATCGGATGTGATGATTACTCGGCCACTAAGGTTCGCCGGCGTTGTCGTCAGAGGACGCGTCGGCCTGTGCGTTCGCTAAGTGATGACCTGCCTTGGCAAAATTTAGCCTCAGCACTGAGTATGGGTTGGGCAAATCATTGCACTTGTTTATAAACTAGGGCCCATGAACCATGACTTAAGTAATTCGCACCTCAAACTGCTGTCCCTGCTCGCATGAATTTTGGTAAGGTCTCGTCGAATGAGCCGCAACTTTGCAATTGGCGTTCAACGGGACAACGCCTATGCGGTTAGAGCGAATTCGGTTCTCCTCAGGTGACCGGGAGAATTGACATTCGTTGATAAACGCACACCGGTCACTAACAGAACTCACTCGCCCTTTCTGTGTGACGAGCTTCAACAATAAGGAGATCGCTTTACAGACTCCTCTTATGTGGCAATATACCATTTTAAATATCGGCGGCTGAATACTGATCACTATCCATTAACCCTATGGTTACGTCGCTTTAGCAATTTAATGTCAAATCCATTCACTCTTGAGGAACTATGAAGGCACTGTCGTTCAACAGCTCTTTTAGGCCGATGGGCTCTAATGTGTTGTCCCGTGACAGAAAAGCATGTGGAAGTAACCAGTGTCGTGACGTAGCATGGGGTACTGTTACATATGATACTTGCTTGAGCTCAGATGCTCGTTTTGATGCCATAATGCAATACCCCCACTGCACATCAACGTACAATCTAACGGGTAAGTCGGGTGGCTGCATTGACACCTGTTGTGAACCGGAGTTTTTGCGTCAACGGAGTTCAGATGTCACTTGAACTGAATACTGTCAACTTACAATGCCCCAAATTTTGTTTTGTATTTGCTAAAAGCTAATCTTTCTATTGATTGGCGCTACAATTGTGGAAGCCAGTCATAGAATGCCAAACCCCTTGGTATTCTGAGTTCGACCAGGTCCTGCATCGGCCAAACGAATCCACAGGAGTTAGTGTTAGGATGCCACAGAACATGAGTCAAGGTTGTGTGATCCTGACGGGCCGACATCACACGATGGCTGCCTATAACGCTCGCGCATGGACCAATAAGAAGATATGAAGCGGAGTTTGATGCCGCAGACAAGAAGCGGGACTTGCTGCCCAGAGAGGGGACATACTGGACAGAGAGAGGACATACTGCTCTAATGAGGATATCTTGACGCACACATAGAGAACGTGAACTGATATCTGATATCCCGTCTGTCTTCTATTCCACATATAAAACTAGAAGATATAACAAGTCGGTACATAACGGGTAGTAAAGCAAGTTCGGAAAGGCGAAGTGACACAGAAGCAGCGTAACTGATGGCTGTTTTCCCTCAGAAATTCCATTGTGATTTTGTTTACTGATTTGTGAGTAGCAACAATGGGCACCACGATGTCATCTGGTTCGTAAATTCAGCATTTCAGGTTTAGTGATATAGAACCTGTGGATGTCTCCGGTTTAGGCTAGCCTTAGGCCAGAAACATTAATCTTGTAAAACCATGCATAGGGTTCAGGTGGGCAGAACTATTGTTGATCTTACGAAACTTTATCTGTGAAATTCAGCAAATCCACATGGTTTTGGAAAATGCTTTCACTTCGTCGATATTTTCCAGATATTTTTTAATTTTATCGATCAGACTTTTCAACAAGTGTGTGTGCAGTGATACCGAGTTTTCTCGTATTCCGCATCTCTGATCTGATAGCTGAATGATCAGTGCTTCACCATGTTCTGACACCGAGGCTGTAATTATATGTATGTATCGTTGGGTTTTTGAGCGTACACCGCGCCTCTTTGCATCTGTTTAAATTTGTTTTTCTGGTCTTCTTCAAAGTGTTGCGCCATGAAGTTGTTTGCAGAAATTTTGTTTGGAGATCAGAATTGCTAATGAGTATGCGCTATTATGTCTGGTTTTCGTGTATTCCCGCTCTCTGATCTGCTACGTGCGCAAGTCCTACTGCTCAATACAGTTCTGCCACCAGGACTGCCAATATCTTTATCCACTTTCCGATTTGTTTAGTGTACGCCGCTTCAATTTGCATCTGCTTAAATTTGTTTGTTTCTATTCTGGTCTTTTCCCAGGTCGCCGTTTGTTTTAACGCGAATTCAGTAATTACAGTGCATGGTGCGGTTGCTAGTAGTGTTTGCCGGTCAAACTGTCGTGTTATTGGACCTTTTTAGGGCACAAACTGTTCGCAGGTATATCGACTACGGGTTTAACTAACGTTCAGCTCACTGAAGAGTGACCAAAACGTCTCGATGCATAGGTGATACCCCTAATTAAATTAACTCATAAACTTGTTGGACTTGCTGTTGACTACTACTAAAATAGAATTTGATTCCGATTCTAATTCACGTTAAGATCAGTGAAGACTGACAAAAGCTGTGACTAAGAGCAGCGCACGGCCGGTGGGACGGGTTAGATTTCAAATAATGTGCGTAAGTTTGCTGCAAGAAAGCCTCCCGATCGCTGTCTTCCGACGTTGGCTTATTATTTTGTCGACACGGTCCCTTTTAGAAAATACATTATGAATCACGGCCGGCAATTCACATCTGCCTTGAATAAACCAGTCAATAAGCAGCTACTGATGGTGCTTCAGGCCGGGGGAGCTTAAGGCAGAACGAGATACGTCAGTTCTGTTTGCATTCAATGAGCGTTTATCAACGAAATTAGTCTTTAAAATCTGCAGTGGCAGACTTTGTGGCACGTTCCCTCATATGCCGGGGGGATGAATAGCCGTTTTCGCGGGGCATCTACAAGAACTCTGCCCTAACAGTTTCAAGAAAGCAGATGTGTAAAGCTCTGGTTGCCAATCCATGGACTAAGTTTTGCTTCAAAGCTGGAGGACCAAACCTATGAAAACAAATGAATAGTCTAATCTCGGTCCACCATCTTCTCTGCGTAGAAAAACATTGGTGAGCGTGATTTCGGTAGAGGCCTCAGGCTAAGCAACAACAGCTGCTGAAGACTGTTCCCTGCGAAACTTCTGTCGGTCTTAAGGCCTGTCAGACCGAAGCTATCTTTCACATAGTGACCGTAAAAGTGGAGGTAATTGATGGTATCCCTTAGGCTAGTTTTATCGGCCTTGCTCATAAGCTAATTTAATGAAACATTTGAATTTGCTGTTAAATGCAGAAAAATTTGAGGCAATGGAGGAATCCGAACGCCTCGATGTTTTAGACAACTAAAACTGAGATGGATGGTAACAAGAAAGTAACAGTATTTAATTGAAATCAATTTAAGGTAACTGGCGGAACAATTGGTTTAAGGAGGTCCCTTGTGAGTTAGCTTGCCGTTCAGAAAGGAAGGCTAAACCGAGTTTATAGGCAGATGAACATTGCCATTAGAGGCCGGAGGAGACTAGGATGGCCCTTTCTGGCTTGTTAGCCATAATATGTCAGCCATACACAATACCTAGTCTTGGCAATTTGGGCTTTTAATCCAAGACCTGTTGGCTGTGCTCGAGAATATTAACTATGGTGAAGTAGTGGTTTACCAGGCTATTTAAGTATGGACGGTATGTCTGATTGCTACGCGAGGGCCGACCTCATCCTCGGTAGAACCGGCTATGCGGTCAGACGACAAATGCTCCTTTGTGGTGGGCTGCAACATCATCAATTACTAACAGGTGCCAATTAGATTCCACTTAAGCCTTTATTGTTTTCCGTTCGGGATACTCCAGTTTATAAAGCGGTGGAAAAAAACGCTATTAAAATTCTGTTTTGCAACGTAGACTGCATACCGAACAAGACAGCTAAATCTCTAGATCTTTTTGATGATATCAATTGACGATAGCACTAGGCTAGACTTAACAGTCAGTGGAATGCAAGAGAGCTGAGAGCAGAGGTAGCTCAACATTGTAACATCAGAAACGTAATCAGGATCAACATGCTCACGAGTCTGAATGTCGTTTGTCAGATGTGCAAGTGTTTGTCGTCATTGTGACGTCAAATCACACTGAGCTGAAATATTGCACACGGTGCTGCACCAAGGACAACCCAACTCGCTCAAATTTTATGCAGCTTCCGGTCAGCAACACACCTGAAGAGGTAACTGACACTCATCCGTTATTTGAAACGACTTTCGAAAATGTGTGATTCTCTGCCAATTGTCTTTTTCCCTACTTTCTGTCACTTATTACCTTCTTGGATTTGCGGCAGCAAAGCTGCTTACGTATTTTTGAGGTCGTTTTAGCCGATTCCACGCACATACTTGTGTGAGTAGATGAGGGGACTAGTCGAGTTCCGGAAACGTTGGCCTATTATTCTGTGTTTTCGAACTCGTGCAGGAGGCAATCACCAGAGAGTGCTTATATGGTCACCCACCGTGGATATGGAAACAGGAACTGAATCTGTATAGGGTGATTTGTTTTCAATGTCAGGATAAATACACGTATGAAATAACCCTTAGTATTCCGGACTCCCGTAGGTAGTGCCGGTGAGAGGGTGGGGAAATACAAGCAACCCTGACTCGAAGCTTCTGGGTGGATTAATAAAATGCAGCAGATTCCCGAGCCCTGTGGCTACAGTAACGCGGTCATCACAACTCGGGAACCTTTTATGACACTTGCTACATCAAACCCGACGATGTCCATCGCAGACGACAACACAGTGACTAGCTAGTGAGTATGTGTTGAAAAGAAGAAGGTTTCTCAAATCGCAAGTCAAAGAAGACTGAATAAACTGGAGCAGCTCTACTGCGGAAAAAATAAGCGTACAAAGGTCCTATCACGAGCCATCTGTCAGCTGTGTCTGCGCGCCAAGTGTCACCCTAAGGTTGTGTTCGTTTAGTAGCTTTGCCTGCGCGAATTTGTGCTCTCTCATCTGCACAGCCAATCAGGTGAAGTGGGTGTATCGATTGGCATCGAGCGTACACGGGTTGGAAGCAGCAAGCCAATCGATAGCGGTTGAACTGCCTACGCGAATTAGGCACCCACAATGCAGGTCATGACAGACGAGGGCACAACCAATCAGGTGAGTCGGGTGCATTGATTGGCTTTCAGCGTACGCACGTTTTAAGCAGTGAGTCAATCTATAGCGATTGAACAGCCTACGCGAATGAGTCACCCATAATGCAAGTCATGAAAGATGAAGGCAGAATGAGTCAGCGCAGTGGCGCTGGACGTGCAGATTTCCACAAGTGGACTGGTGCCAGAGCTACAGCCTCACTCGTGCCTCAACCAACCGTGCCCGTGATGGAGTCAAGAGCACTGGGGGTGGGATAGGGTGCAAGTCACTTTCGTTAAACTGTAACATAGTCTGACTTCCACGTGGGCCTTAAGCTGGTTTAAAATTGCAAGCAGCCTAAAGATAGTAGAAACTGTTCTAAGTGTCGTTCGTGCAGTCGAAATACAGAAGTAATTTTATTGTGCCAGATGTACAGTAGTACGTGGTAGTGCACGGGTTCATAGCAAGATCAGAGTGGATTTCCTGCTCAGACACGCATATAGTTACAGCTGGTCACAGCGAGCTAGGAGCGGCAAGGTCACTCGTTGTCTGATAGACCACCATGCCCTTTAATTGTGTATTGTGTTCTGCTGAATAGGTAACCTTATTGCCCGCACAACGGACCGGAGTGCGGGCGCAAGTTGTTCTGGTCCAACATGGAGCCAGACAAGGATACGGCAGCCGATATTGGCGATGAACACTCATCACAAATGAAAAAAGGGTGGTGTTGGTAGCACGCCCAGATTCAGGCTAGTGCCACGTCAGTCGCTTGCTTCCAATTACGTCTCTGAGCTTGGAGCGCCAAAGACACTGGTGGGTTGACTGACCACCGTGACTTTGAAACGCGTCTTTTGTTGCACTACCTATTCGGCCTCGTTGACCCCCTTTAACGGCCAGGCGCGAATCATCCGGGTCCGACCTAGAGCCAGATCAGGGGATGTGCAACTAGAGGTGGTGTTGTTGACACGCCCAGGTGCAGGCTAGCGCCGCTTCAGCAACTTGCGTCCCTTGCCCTGTCGCGTAGGCGAAGGAAGGAGAACGTGGCAGATGCTGCACCAATCATCTTCCGCGCCCCCTGCTTGCTGTGCTGTACACGGTGTAGGTAGTCAGAATCGAAAGAAGAATCAGAATTCGACCTTGATGAGACGCCTTTCGCGAACATCTAGTCCTATGCTCCAACCTGTGCCCACTTTTAATACTTGTCACTGGTGTGTTGTCGTACCGAACATTTCTTCCGGCCTCTGGTTCGACAACAGCATATTTCTATGGATCAAACCTGGTAAGAAAGTCTAGCAGTATTTCACAAAATTTGCGGTTCTGGGGCTCAGACGGGGTTTAGTGTTTCCAGGCCGGTTTCACGTTTCCTCGAAAATAAGGAAAGAACCCAGCAACTATGTTACCAGCTCCTGCTCACGAATAAACGATACAATAAGAATCATATGTTTTTTAATCGTAATTTTGTTATAAAGACAATCGAGCTGATCGTGAATTGCCAGCTGATACATAAGACCTACTGGCGGTCCTGATGGTTACTGTCCATCAATTGGACAGTAAAAAAGTGACAAGAAGGAGGTCATGAGGTCATTAGAGCAATTATCTTGTAGGCACATCTATCGAGTTTTGTTTTCCATCCTAGGTCGTCGTTCACTTTCATTGGGGCCTCCAGGGGTCGTATTCAGGCGTTGGCAGCAACGGCTGACGAATCTCGCCTGCAAAGATAGAAACGAAGGAGGACACTCAGGACTACTGATAGTTCTTTTTATTTATATTTCTATTGACAAAAGTCATCCCGCCCTTCTCGCATTTGCACAGGACCAATGGGGTGTAAGGCTGACATAAAAACTGGGATGATGACATGGTAGATCCAGAAAATAGGTTAATGCCCAAATCATGAGTAATCTGTTGCAAAACTTCAGTTTTTGAAGCTGTAGATATACAAGCCTAAGTTGTTTTAATTGAACCAATTGTGATATATGCGTGTGCTCGGTAGGATTTAGACCCACATCAGCAGAGAAGGCTTTAGTAAAACGAATGCTCTACCATTGAGCTACGAAAGCAAGCCAAAGCTTTCAATTAAATCACACACTTGAATTATTCAAAGCCACCAAACGCTCCCAATAATTCAATGAATGCATAAAGCAAAAAGTCTAGAGTGGGCTATTGCTGCCCCAGCCTGGCCGCAAAAGTCATTCTTTATTCGAAAAATCATTGGGCGCTCATTTAATTAGTCCGTAGAACTATCAAAATTTGTTAAAATTAGCTTTAAATGAACCTGGTAAACTTCCAGCGGACCATAGCTTTGTTGTTAAGGAAACCCTGTTTGGACAATCAATTTACTCTATTGGGACTAGTGGTTTGAAAACATATCAGTCGGTTGTGCTGGGTAGCTTGATAGAAAGACGTAAACTCAGTGCTTTGGGTCGGCGTTTTGTAGTTTAGTTGGTTAGTGTATTGTCTGTTTCCCTCTCAGGAGGGTGTTGGCCCAGGCTTCGTGCAGGACTGATCTCACCCTTCTGAAACCGAATGTCTGAATGCATACGTAATGCCAGTCCTCAGCCAACCACGGTCCCTGCGGCCTGGTAGGCGCTGGCACTTTCGCTCGAATCTGATTCCCTGTTGGTGAATGCGTTCGCGCTCCCGCTGGGTGTTAGGCCCCATCTCCTGCGTCTGAGCAGTTAGGCGGTCACTATGCGATGGGGGAGAGAGTGAGGTTGACCCTTGGCGCGTTTCTCTCCTCACTATAATAGATCTGAATGCGTCTGAATCTATCACGGTGCGCTAAAAGTCGTGGCTTGGAGGGTTTGCCAAATGACGAGAAAACTCGGGCCCACCTATGTTGCTGTTCCTTTTGTACGCGTGTGATTGTATGTGCTTATGGGAGGAGAAGGAGGACTGAGAGTCAGGCTGCAATGGCTCCCTCTTAATGTGGCCTTTATGGCACTCCCGCGAGTTGGCTGTGTCAAGTGTGCGCATGCTGAGTGATTACCGTGCCTGCCATCTATAACCTCCCTCATCCCTGGTATTATGGGCTTTACACTGGAAACGGAGGTGGGAGGGGGGAGCGAGTGGGTAGATTCTCCGCGAGTCTGCCTTTACTCGTGTTTTCTTTCGCGGTAGTTCTCTGCGTCGCTCCTGCCTGCTGTCATCTTCGTGTTGCTTATACAGTTCACCTCAGTGTCTGTTGCGGCTTGCTTCAGCGTTTGCTGCGTTTGTTGTAGCGCGTGGTGCCCATCGTCGAAATCGATGGGGGAACTTCCGTATGCTCTGTTTAAAATTTGACTCCCATTTTTCATCTTCCATTTGTATCAAACTTTTCTTTTATTTGCATGGCTTGACCCATTTTACCCACGCTAAATGAATTTATACTCCATTCAAACCACAATAATGAGCTCATTAGGACCCTACGTTATGCTGTTTTGTTGGAAGCCCAAAGTGGTCTACGACTCGTTCAAGGACGATTGCTTATGCTGGTACTTGTAGTCCTTGTCTATTAGGCATCGCTTCCGATCTCTGGTGTTATGCAGTTTGTGTGCCTAATTTGATTTACGGTTAAACGATTTAAATGATGCTTTTTTAAATAAAGATTCCCCCTCTATCCAGCTGGTAAGGGGTTTACCTTTTCAAAAACCTTGCTCTGGCTGCCGCCATGGCAGTCTGAATCAGCGCCATCATTGCTGACTCATCATTTCTTAACCTGCCTAGCCTCACCCGTGCATTGGCCATCTGTCAACCGCTCTTGCCAACTCACTACGGGAGCCGCCTGTATTGACCTGTTGTATGTCTCTCGGTCGGTTCGATGCCACGCCTCTTGGCCCTTATCCTCGTGAGCTGAAAGCCAGTCAGTATGTGCCTTTTTCTGATTGGCTGCAAGGAACAAAGGCATGACCCTGGTTCTTGTGATCCCACACACATTAACATACCGACTGGCCTGAGCGAAACACCGCTCTGCGGAACCCTGCTTGAGGTCTTTCAGGCAGTACCCACTGTAAACTTTATCGGTGTTACCTGACTTCTGAGTTGGGGGAACCTTTTTTGTCGATAATCTCACTAGTGGCAGCGCATAATTTTCAAAATGAGATTCGATGGATATAAAGGATCCATAGAACGTTTCTGCTATGGCAACCATAAAATCCAGGCAAATCGCATGGTCTATTATGGCTTCATGAATTGTCACAGACAGATACGAGAAGATGTGAACCATGGTGGCAGGTGCCATCTCCAAATTATGATTGACTTATCATACAAATGCTGTAAAAAAGCAGTATTTCGTTAAGAAGTGACGTTGACTTACGGCTTGCTTGTAGCGTGCCGTCCTCGTCGGGACGGGAACCTCTTCGAGCTTTTCTTAGCCTTCCCCAATTGCCAGGTTTGTTCACCGGATTATCTGTCCTGATAGAGGCAAGAGAGCTTGTGTCAATAGGGAGTGATGCTAGTTGTGATAACAAAAAGGAGGAACAGCGTCGGTTCCGCTAAAAACAACTTTTACATGGGAGCTTATTGACAGCTACACTCCTGTCAAGCAGGTGAACTAGGAACTAATATTTGAAAGAAGTCTCATACTGCCATGCAATATATGAGTAATTTGGCAAATGAATGAAAAGGAAGAATGGGGCGAAAAAGCAGGGGAGGCGAAAGAAGATGGCGGGTTATAGTGGCCCCAAGCAGCCACTTGGAATCCAAGATTAGCCGCTGACGCATGGCGCCTATGGCCTGCAAGTCCTGTGCGTCCACTGCCGTCTGGGGTTAGGCGCTAGCCCTCGCTCGTCTCAAGGCCGTGCCACGACCACTAATCTAGACACTAGCCACATGCTTGGCTACCGTAAAAAAGTGTGCGCCGGTATTTCGGCGATTCCCAACGCTTTTGTCACTCCGGAATTGACGCCCTCGCAGCCGGACTGCAATCATCCGAGAGTCAAAGCTCTTTCCCTCTATTCTCCTATCCTTCTGTGTAGAATACACTATTCTAAACGCTCTGGTCTTCCCACAGTCTCCGCTCTTCTCTCCTAAGGAGCAATTGTCTGAAGATCGCAATTGCTAGGGTTCAGCTCACTTAGTCCCCTGCAATAGGGTAATGAAGACTGTCTAGTAGAATGAAGGGACTTTAAACTCCGCAAAAAATATATTGGAAAAACTAAAACTATTACATTCAACAAAGAATAAAGGGAATAGGTATGGATAGGCGAATGCCGGATAGAAAGTATTGAAATAGCCGTTGCCTAAAATATTGTGCACAAGGCAAGCGAACCAGAAACTTTTCTTCTCAATTCGACTGGATCATCTCAACTCTGAACTCTGCGTCAGTCGTTCAACCACCTGAAATATTATGAGGTTGCCGGCAACTTTGCAAAGACTAATAGGGGTAGAAAAGTGTTACCGACGAAGAACGGGGAGATTGGATGGCCCATTTCAGGCTTATCGGCTGTCAGTAGCCAGCCATATCCAAGCCCAGGATTTACAACCCTTTGAGTTTCGAATTCGACACCTGTTGTTTCGAAGTCGAGTGCCAATCAACTGATCGCGGGTTCAAGCTTCAGATTTTACAAAACCTGGGCTGGGATATGACTGTCTGATGACGGTCGATAAGCCAGTACTGCTGATTGCAGTCTCCTTGGTCTTTGTGGGTAAGGTTTGTCTGTTTATAGTATTGGCCACTGTTTACGGAGCTCGAGCCCCAGTGACCGATCGGTGAACGTCATGTGCCCAAGTTTAAATTGTTTATCTCTGAAATACAATGTCCATGAGATTATTATAATAGGGATTCATTCAAAAAGCGTCCAAACAGAAGTCATAATGTGCGTGATGGAAAGAAGAGGGGGATGATAAAAGATGCTAAAGTCTGCCAAAGAATAACTTACAAAGATTCGTTCACCGTGTCTCGGATCGGATCGTAGATATTTTGAAATACAATTCCAGAAGAGGATACCATATTACATTTATTGATCGCTATATATTGGCCTGTTTGGATGACTCCCAAAAGGCAAAAGTACAGAAACTCCACCACTCAAAGTGAATTTGTCGTCTGCAACGTTCTTTGCTACTGTTCAACTTGCCATGAGGCGAAGGGCTTAATAATTATGAACGTTGGTTCCCCATAGACCAACTAGTAGTTTCTGCGTCCATAGGGCGCATGGGAATGATTTTACACTCCGAAGTGTATTAAATACTCCCGATTTTTAGTTTTTTATTATTTCAAGCAACTCAACCGGGGAATTATGTTGCATAATTAATTAGGAAGAGTACTAAACTACTGGATATAATGCAATTTGAATGGAAATTGTACGGTTTAAGCACTTTTTAATTCGAAAGTTTTTAAACAGATTAATAGGCTTTTTTTTATATAACATGTTTGCCAAAGTAGACTTTCTTCTACAAAGTGGTAGGTTTGGCAGTGCATTTAAACTTTCAAGGATTTGGATTGCGGAATGTAGGCGAATTCCAGAGCACGGACTGCGTAGTGTCGCTCCCACCGAATGTAGGGCCTAAACCTTTTTGCAAACTGCGCATTTACTTTGCATCATATTACAATCAACGGTTGTTCTAAGAAATGCCACAGAGCTCAACAGGCCGTCTAGACTACTATGTCCTAAAAAAGTGATGAATTCTTGCACTGGTGAGTTTCTTCATTGATGACAATGAATTTTGTCAGACGTTTATTCAGAGGGTTCTGAAAGTGCGCATTCAAGCAGAACGCGTGGCCCACAATTCAAACGTTAACACCTTCTCCCCCTGCACGAGTGGCTAAAAGTCGGGGCTTGAAAACCTGGCACCTGATGGGGTAACTAGCAATTAGCCCAGGGTGTGTTTTCATGGAGTTGCCGACTAGTGGACTGACAAAGAGGCTGCAATATTTCCTGTCTAAAGTGGCCTCTACGACTCTCCCACTCAGCTGGAATCTCAGCTGCCGCCAACTTTGCTGTAGTTTTCGTTGTTTTGTTGTCCACGTGATCCGAGCCAGAAATGGCGGCAGGCCTAGAGCAGTTAGTTTCTAATCGCGTAAGCCCCATGCGCCATCTCCCGCCTCCCGCTGTGGGGAGAGGCTGTGGGGGGGAACTGTGGTGGGGGTGGGGGGAGATGAGAGAGTGTTGCAAATGGAGCACAAGTCTACCGCTTCTATGATCTAGTTCACGCGTAACTCACAAGGCCTGTCATATCGTGCTGTGGAGCACATTGTAGACCTAATCGAAATTGACAGCCAACCTGCCTCAGCATCCTTTGGTACTTTCACGCAAAGCTTTCTCCATCTTCCCAGCCCTCAGAAACTGATGCGCTGATGTTCTGTGTGCTCAGTTCAAACTGTCATTAATGCTTTACTCAGACAAATTTCCCTCTGCTTTACCTTCACTAAAGCCGCTGCAACCAAATGTGTGCAGAAAAATCGAAGTTGAGACTAATAAAACCGACAAACTGGCCTTCAATGCAGACTCGTCCGCCTTAAAAGCAACCATCCTTTTTGCTTTATTAGCCTTCAAAGGTACTGCTGCCATAAATAAGGTTTTGGGCAGGTTTCAGAAGCTTGGCACTCGAGCCCGACCAGTATCAACAGACACGTAGACCTTGATTCACGTTATGCCGGTTTCCGTGCATGGTTCCCTAACCTGCGCCCAGCCTGAAACAACAACCGACTGTCCGTGCTCGTTCAAGTAGAACTTCGCTGGTTCTACACCCTCCCTCTCCCCAGAACGC
>JAYGXS010000006.1:20397723-20425972 GCA_036362985.1 Ligula intestinalis | reverse complement strand
CCTCTAGTGCGACATTTCCAGACCGTACTTTTCATTCAGTCTGACGACGAACACGTGATACCTGTTCGAAAATTCATGAGGTCAACTCGATTTTACGACGATCTTCTTACTTTTCATCATATCATCTCGGAATGTAACTTGCGTCACTTATCCAAGTCTATATTTATCTAAAACTTCAAAAATATGGTGTACCCCTCTCTCCGTCAGGTTTTTGTTCAGGTTTGACAAATTGCAAAGAAATATTTACACGATCTAGCTCTCTTTCCCATTTTGCACTCAAACATCATTCACATAGAAGGTTAGCGGTGATATTCTTTGCCTTTATTCAAAACTGTCGATGAGGATCCAGTTGGACAAAAGTCACTCGACTTGACCTTCACTCAAATCCAAAGCCGCTGCAACCAAACATGTCCAGTAAATCGAGGTTGAAGACTGATAAACTCGACAACAGCCTTCGAAGCAGATTTATCGTCATCGAAGGCTAGCATCATTCTTTCTATATTTGCTATCACAGGTGCTGTTGCCGTGTGTAAGGTTCTAGTTAACTTAAGCTTTATTTAATTTTGCGTAACATTTACGCACCCCTCTGTCAGGTTGAAGCAATTGCCACGAACTGTTTATATAATCGAAATCCCTTTTGCTTTTTGAACTCAAACAACATGCAAAGATAATTTTAGTTATTAATGGGTTCATCCAACTTGTGACACCCCAGCGTGAACGGTGTGCTAGTAAACAACGTGACCTGTCGCATTCTCAATATGTCACTTTTTATATTAACCTTAAGTTAATTATGATGGTAGCCCCATTTTCTTGGGATATCAGTGCAGGTTTGCAAAACATGTTTGCGATCGCTCAACAAGACGCTGACGGCTAACGAAAACTATGGAACGCACCTGAGTATAAACCAGTGGCATTCTTATGCTGCTGTAGATTTGCAGATTCTCCATGCCGGTACGTACATTTCCAATTTCCTAAAAAATTAAGAATAGGATAAACGAAAATGCCTCATTCTGAATCCATGTGAGGTAAACTGCTGGTGGTTTTACGCATGATTTAAGAAAAATAATATATACCATGGGATCATAGCACTAATCAGAATCCTAAACTGCACCCTCACTTCAATCCTTACTTAAGCCCTAACTCCAACCTTACAGGTGGCCAAAGTAAACTAAGAAATTATCGCAAGTCATTCTGAGAAAACGGGGACACATTTTCTTCTCCCGTATCTTGCCGAAACAGTCAAGTAGGCGTGGTCGCAACATTGCTTCCCGTGGGATCTCATATCCCAGGTAGCTCATTTTATATGAGTCATGGATTCGAATCCCGTCGAGAGGGCCTGAGTCTGTCACAAACGAACCAAATGAATTATCCAAATATGCCAGAATCCCCTAATGACAAAGGATTTCATATAGATAAGGTCCTTGATAAACTTTCCAAAATAAATCTTATTATAGATGGGATTTTGATTTAGCTATACGAATGTGTCCCTGATGCATGGACATGAAGCATTTTAAACCTCTGATATGAAGTGCTGACCGATTTGTTTGCTTACGATTAGAATAGACAAATGTAGGCAGGTTGATATACCATTTACTCTGCAGCCTTCTGTTAAGACATGTCTGTCACGTGGGGGTACCAGCTTTTAAACAAGTGATTTTCCAACTGCTATCGAAAACTACACTTTAAGAAACACTTACTGAAATCGGATATATTTTCCATTGATTCTCGATGATGTCGTGAATTCAACTGCATTTAAGCAAGGCATGCAGAAAGATGTTCCTTCTTGTAATTATTTAGTAGCAAACAAGGTCTTTTTTAAATGTATGTATGAAAGCTTATCTTTGGGCTTTGAGCATAATTTAAGCTCCCGAGAGATTTCGAACCCCAACTTGGTCCTACGGTTTTAAAAGCACATGATGCGTAAATTCCAAATAAGGAAAATCACAGATTTATTAAAGCTATAAGGAGGACAGCACATAATATCATACAGAGAAGGTGGGTCGTATTGTTTAAATTGATAAGCAACAATAATAGATGCACAAATATGATGCTATAAGTAGGGACGTTTCATGTTCATAAACAATATCACAACTAGAAAGCATTTTAAAATCAAACATACAATTTACGAAGTATAAAATTTCAATTGAACGTAATTTGTTCATAAGGAATCGTTTTATGTATGGTTTCCAGCAATTATGTTTGAATTTATAAGGCAAAATAAAATTTATAAAAAAAACTTCATTCTGTATTAATTGTATAAGTGTACAAAGTGCAGTTTTTTCCAGAATTTTGGGAAGAGGCTTGGTCAAAAACCAGAATCACCTCGTGAATTAAAAATTTCCAAGCAGGAACTCATTAACCACGATATTGTAACCTTTTCAATGATCTAGCTAGTGTACGCGCAATCAGGCATAGCAAATTTCGCATTGAATCGCAAGCAAGATATCAAAAGTAACATTTTTTGAAAAGAGTGACTTGTGTAAAGTCCTTTATTAAAATGAACCGATAAACCAATACTTGATGATCGCTAGAGTGGAAAACAACACCATAACACATAAAACTTTTACTGGGCTTAAAAAACTTACACCCAGGAGGACGCCAATCTGCCTAATCTCTGGAATGTGGCCGTTTAGGCCGGCTTTTTGCACTAGGCGGACTGCCCACTGGAAAGGCACCCAGTACATAGGCACATAGCGTTCGCCGGTCCGCAGGTAATACTGTTTGGCGTACACCTCAAAGGAGCGTATTTCATCGTCAGTGATGATCTTGCCAAAGGTCTCGCGAATTTCTGGGGGTCAAAGCAAACAACAAATAATTTAGGCATGTCTGGCACAGATTCCTACATCCTCATATATGTTGAAAAGCGAACGTTTACTGTCTATTTCAAGGTGCTCTAATGAAGCGAAAGAGGGTCTTTGGAAAATCAGAGTTTAACTCGTGAATTGTCGGTGTTGTGCTGTCTAGAGGCTTGTGGTGTTTGCTCAGCTGGTATTGACAAAGACACGGAATGGCCTCATGAACTTCTTACATACACATATGGAGACAGCGTATGTAGCAGAATTTAATGGCACCATGAATTTCGCGAGCGCTCATCAGCCGCTTCCGCTCGCTGCATAAACAGAATAACGAATGATCAATTAAAGAATTGAATTCATACAGAAAAATCGATCCAAAACATCAAGGTCACTTGAGATAGCCAAGAGGCAATCAATAAAGTAGAAATTCAAACATTGAGGCAGCTCTAAAAAAGCCTGTTTTCAGTTCCTTGCCATTTAAGGGAGACAACACCTTAAACACCATCATGAGACGTTTACGCAATACCATTGAAAGGACCTATTTTGCAGCTGAGCTTGTATTTTGCAACTCGGTGAAGACCCTTCCTATTCCTATTTGTACCTGGGAAACGATGTTTCAAATACATATATGGAGCAGGGACGTCACCGACCGCGTTATGGAAGTTCAATTTTGGCATTGAAAGAAGATGACTCGATCGATGGGACAGTGCTTTTATAATCGCCTCACATTTCGAAATCCATCGCGGATTCGTCATCAGAGACATTTGCAGAAAACGATTGCATTTTCGCATTTTCCTTTCGAGGTAACTCGCTGGTCCCGGTGACAACCAAACTGTGGCCAATACTATACACCGAATCATATTGCTAAATAAAATGCAAATTATGCCTATAAGCTCGGGATTTTGAATTCCTAAATGAACACACTAACAGAGACTATGAGTTCGCATCGACAGGTAGACACTCATTAATCAATTAAAAGGCGGGGTGGGAGCGGAAAACGACATGGCGGAACTTTACATAACCGTGCCGATTTCATGCCGCCTACATCCCAATGGTCGCATGACCTAGTGTTAATGGGCCTCATTGACCAGGCTTAGGCCATGATACCCGACTTCGTGGGCGTTACTTGCGAAAGTGAGGGTGGACGGGATGATAAATGATGTGTTGGCGAATTTTGTGTCAGTCACCTACGCCTCCAGCCCTTCCTGCTTGGTCCGGCCACCACACATTCAAATTTGTTGAGGCCGAAATTCTGGCAGGAGGGGACAATCGGTGAGCCGAGAATTACATGAGTCATGGTTCACGGGCCCCCAATCCATCAACAAGTGCAATGATTTGCCCAATCCATGTTTTGTGCTGAGACTCAATTTGGCCAAAGCAAGCCGTCACTTGAGGAATGGGCAGGCCACAACCTCATCCTATACCAATACCGGAGGACCAGATGGCCGAGCAATCATCACACCCGAATCCACCACGCATGATGAAAGTTCAGCAGGTCAGAGCCCGCATGCTGTTGAACAAACTCTCAGCACGCAAAAAGGCAATTAGCGTTAATTGTCGTTGTATGTTTGCAGTAATGACAGCATCCGATAAATACTGCAAACTCGTGTGCAACGCTACCCATATCTGCTACTGCTATCTGACAATGTTTTCGATGACGAATCCGCGTCTGATCTCGAAAGTTAAGGCGAATAAACGTATTGTTTCAGTGATCGAGCCGTCTTCTTCTTACTTCCTACTCTGTCTTAGTGCTGATCCGTTCTAGCATCCAGTGTTCCGTGCTATGCACATTTTGTAACCAAAAAACTGATGCATTTTTGTGAACTTTTACGTTTTATGGACTCATTTTCTAGTCACTTTCTTACCAATATGAAGCACAAAAGCGTGTCTCCATCTCTTACTGAATAAAACTGAACTGAACAGAATATTTATGCTAGTTTCTCTCTAAATGTCAGAAACAATGGTTCCATATGGCGCCCAGAGCGTTGCAGACCTGATCAAAATCCAAAAATACCACTTGTCAATACCTAGTCCATTTAGGACAACTCAGATATGGCAATTTCTGGCTTAGTTGCCATCGTCAGTCAGTCCCCCTGTCCTCGCTGGTAATAGTATTATAGTATTACGGCTGTTAAGACCTCTGACGGGGCCCAAGGTAGAGCGGGATGGTGAACTTACGATAGCAGTCATGTGGACGTTAATCAATGAGTGTCAATATTCCTGGAAACAACCCGGAAAGATAGCGTGCTCGTGGCTCAATGGTTAGGGCGTTTTACTCTGATCAAAGAGGTCGCGAGTTCAAGACTCGCGTGGGACGCCACTTTGGCCTCGGGATGACAGGCTGACGACGGCCAATAAGCCAGAAATTGCCATTCCATTCTCCTCGATTTTCCCCGGTAGTATAATCAGCCTATACTACCAGCTACTACAACTGTCAGGACCTCTAGAGGGGATCAAGGCAAAACGGGCCAGATGAGTTCCGATTGTGGTCGGGTAAGTGGTTATCAATGAGTATGACGCAGAAAGTCAAAATAGAGACTCACTTTTATCCTTATTGAAGCCCTCAAGCGTGGCTCGGATACTCCATTTGGCTTCGTCTTCAAATTGGACATGGCCGCGATCGTTGTTAAGCGGTGTAGCCGTCTCGGGATCTGTCACCAGATAACTGCGACTGGGTGATCTCTGATCGTTGACCTGCAGTAGAAAGGATGTGTCCGACCTCAATAAAATTTAACACATGCAGTATTGTAGACTTGAACATACAAATGTATTTCAGCAGGGCTTGCTATGGCTTTAACGGAATCAGCAGTAAACTCTAGTATAGAAGATCGCATGCAAGGCAAACTAACAGATAAGGGGCTAAAGTATCCTAAGCATAGTTGGCTAAATAGAAATTGCTCTACTGTAGTTAGGAAATTGACATTTTGAAGCGATCTGAGCAAATTCAGTTCATTTGAAACTGGACGGAACTCTTCGATTATTTGCGCTATGTGGTCCTATCGAAGTCAGTAACCAATCAATCAAAACACTCGAAACGTCAGCCAATTGTCCTGTGAAATCATTCTTATAGCCCTGGATAGCCAACAACATCAGTCAGCATCCTCGTCCAAATTGTAACGGAAAGTTAACATCGGCCAAGCTCATTTTGAGAGCAAAGGTGATACACACTTTCTAATAAATAACTAATAAGCAGTATGACTTAACGCACCACATGTCCTTTGGCTAGAGAGATCGAGAAAACATACAGAAACTCATCCAGTAAAAGTTTTACCCGGGTTTTCGTACTTGTAATATTAGAATGAAGGTATGTTTAAATGCAGAATACTTGCACAAGCAAATATCCTTACTACAATGACATAAGTAGTTAGTAATGCATAATATACTAAATAGTTTTACATATGAGGGATCGTTGCCAAGCTAATTATCCCTGAGACAATAAACGCAGTGAGAGATGGCAACCATGAACCACCATTGGAAGCATTTTGGTAATTTAACCACCCTGGACCATTCACTTATAGAGTACTTTTTTAAGTCTTTAAAACAGACATGTATTAAAACGAAAACCAGTTCTCTATAGAAGCGAAAAAAACGTCATAATCGCTGAAGCGGCAAATTTATTGAGCTGAAAATTCGACTTTTTCCTTCACACACAGTCACTGATCATGGTGTTCAGTCAGAATCCGAAAGGTCAGGCCAATAAAGACCTTTTCCAGCAACCACATCATCTTCTTCTGAAATAAACTTCTTTTTACATTTTAAGTAATAGCACTACTCCTTTCCCTATAAACCTTATTACCCCTTTTTCATGTTGCACGTGGAGTTGGGCCACAGTTCAGAAGAGCGAGTAGAATACAGATCTCAGGGTCCAAGTCCCCCATTAAAATACAGATCTTTGCCTCCCCCCTCTGATTTGGGTTTATGCTCTTGAACCAATGCAATGGAGTGGACGGCCCAAGGATACAATCAGAGCCACTGCGCTAAATGCACATGAGATCGGACAGTATTCGAGACACCCTCCAGGCCGGATAGATTAGGCACGTTGGCAGACGTATCAAACACTGCTGCAGATCCGATTGCGAAATAGGTTGCGAGCGGCAGACTAGGAGATGGGGTGTGGGGCTGTAGTGGTCGCTGTTGCCCGACGCCCTCCTAACTCCTGAAGCCACATATGTGGTGCCGTAGTGACAAACTTGGTCGCCTAGTCGCGCTCGACCCAGAGCAATGGCCCATGTCCGCATGCAAGGCGCGACCTTTGCCCTGGAGCTCACACACGCACCCCCAGACTGGTCTGGCCAATCAGCGACCTGAAGCTGACTAACATGCGAAGCCCTCTTTGCGGCCCTTGTAAAAATTCTCACACTGACGACACTGGGGATTCTGCTTTTCGGGGTATTGACGTAGGTGCGTCTTCGGCCGCTTTGACGAACCCATGTTCTCATGATTGATGGCCATGCCAGACAAAGTAGCAACGTCCTCCTAACTCTTCTGTACACAACGTATTGTTCCAAACATCCCGGCCTTCCCAAGACTGTTCTTTCATCTCCTAATGAATTGGCCCTGGATTAGGGTTAATCCTTTTTAGCCTCAACACATCTCGATAATTCTGAAAATATTCCCATTTTACAACTGAGAATTCATGTTGGCAAACATATGTTTTCGGCAATTAATCAGCGGGCCAGTACAATGCAAGGACAGTAATGTTCCGTTATAGGTAGTGTCGTCCTTAAAGGATTTGCGGGGTAGGGGTAGGGAGTTGGGGTTTGATTAGTCATCGTGGTTTTCTCTCGTCTCACGTATGCGGGTTGTAGCCTGCTGGTGGCCTTGGGTCCGGCAAGCAGGGAAGAGGGGTGAGGAAGGGGTGGTCTCAGTTTTGGCGTGCGTAGTTGGTGGAGACGTATGTCCTGCCAACATGGTATTTACTGCGGTATTAGGCCAGGGTTAACAGACTGCGGCTACTAGTGTCTTTTGAAAGCAGAAAGGGGGCTTTGTTAAACGGATTGCCACCACTTTGGTTGTGGCGAGCACCTGTTTTGCGCAGGCCTTTGGAATAGTGTGTCGGATTATGGTATATGACTTTAAAGGCCTCTCTCGCGTCAGTTTAGTGGTTTGTATCGATCAAGTGTGCGAGAATGGAACTTGAGATCGATCGATTTTCTTTTCTGCCAAGCCAGGCTGGTATATACTCGCGTATCCTCTTTCCCAGACTTTGCGTTGTTCTGCCAATGTAGCCTGCCCCACAGGAGCAGGTGAATGGATGTGGCTTGCAACGGTAGTCGGTGCCCTCGACGTGCACAAGAGCTCGGACAGTATTTGGGACACCCTCGAGGCTGGATAGATTAGACAGGCGTAGGTCCAAGTATGAAAGAGGTTGCGGACGGCAGACTAGGAGATGGGATGTGGGGATAAAGATCTCCGCTCGTAGAGACAACAGAGATTCAACTCACCCGCGAAGTGTTCCAGCAAGAACAGCAGCCATCCCTAGTTGTCTGGTAGCAGGAACACCTCGCGGCGGTCTCATGGTGCTCGTCCTCCTCTTCCACCTGTATGAAGCGAACCGCTACCCGATCGCTGATCCCACGCATGAACAAGATCCATGCGAGATTCATGTAGCGCATAACGGAGACCCGAATGTTCTGCGTGACCTTCGCGTCACCAGTGTTGATAGTTGCCTGTATAGGAAACAAAAATCGCAATAACGCATAAGACAGTAAAAACGGTTTGGTAAGCTTTACGATTATTGGCTGGAGGCAGGTAGATACAAGGACAGCATTAAGACAAGTGGTCAATGTTGTTCACTGCCAGTAAAAATAACACGTCTTTGGAATAATTCTACTATTTACAAATGACCTAGACAAGGTAATTTGGAGGGGCTGGGGGACGAGCCAGGAGCTTTCCGTTAGATGCCTTCCATCTCAACTTCATTATGAGTCCTTAATTCTGCCCTCCTACTACTTAAGCATGCCATCAGTAGTTACTTGAACTAGATCGCATCAGTCATTCTGATCGGCTCGAACTGAGGGTTGTACGAAGAAGTGAATGCTCACAGCTCGTTCGTGTACAAAAATAGCAGTGCAAAATTTAGCCCACTTTATATCCTGCGCCTGCACTTACCATGATTGAGTAGGCAATGCCATTCAAGCAGGGTATGTACATGTACATTTGGTACCAGCGGGCAATGACACCAGACACGAAGAAACCCAGCAGGAAGGAAACTGGTATTGTGCCCTGCATGGTGTCGCAGTAGAGGACAATGCTCTCAAAGGTTCTGTATAATAAAGAGGAAGGATAGACAAGAGCAGGCGATGAGAAATTGCCTGTGAAAAAAAAAACAATCAGGAAGTCCTATAAAAGCTCTTGATGCTTGTGTATGGTGAGCAGGGGCACTGCTTTTACGCGCTCTTGCTCTTTGTCCTTTTACTCTCACTGACACCTGCAGCTAAAATGTTTACATGCATATATGTTACTCACTCTTTTATAGTAACATATTTTACGTTGGATATTTTATGTGTAATTTTTTCAATAGGGTCTTCAAAGGCATTGTCTACTACCCTAAATATACTGAACTATTTTTGGAATGTGGAATTATGTTGAAGTGGGCCTCCACCAGCCTTATTGCCCAATGCGACCTATTTCTGGTTTTAGCATGACGCTCCTTAAAATGACTTAACAGATAGTCGCCAAGCAGCGAGCAATATAGACGGCGGGAATACCGACAAAATGAAGGCACACTAGAATGGCCGTTTCTGAATTGATAGTAGGCTTCAGACAGTCATGTCCCAAGTCCTGTCCTGGTGAGCCTCTACTGTATGGATTAAGCCCATTCAAAGTCATCTACCATTAATGCAAGTTGGAATGAATGAGCCTCGTGCAGTGAGGTCGGTGTGGAATCACTTCCGTGTGCACAGACGTTGGCAAAACTGTCTAACCGATTGGAAATCGCATAACTAATTGGATGTTGACCCTCATCAGACCCAAGTTATGCGTAAAAATTCTGCTCCCAGGCATGACACCTTTGGGGGCAATTCAACTGTTAAAAACACGGCTTTTGGTGACAGTCAGATGTGTGGTCCCACTCATGAAAGGAAAGACATCACCTCCTGTGATACGAGAAATGTGTTAGTAGGCGTTTTATGGTCGAGATAAATAAGAAGCATAGATAGCTTTTCTGGGGATGCAATGCCATTAGTTTTTTGAAAACCCCAATGAAGCATAAAAATGCAAGCTTGTGGTTTAAAATCGCGATGGTTAGGAGTCGTAAACCTGCGGATGACGTATAATCTACGACCCTAGCGAACATTTTCTTCTTACAATGTGCACTTTTGACTTGCAACGGCCTTATGGGGCACTTATTCTTATATAGTATTTAGTCAAAAGGAGAACTGACTTTCAGCGGCAGAGATGTAGTTTTTATCTGACGTTCTGGCAGTTAAGGCGGCTTGTAGTTACCACCTTGAGGCGCGAGCCACACAGAGTGGCTCAAACTGGATTGGTAGAATACGCACGCGGTAGAAAGGGGTGGCATATGGCGAAAGCCAGGAGCCAGAGTATTCACTCTCTGAAGATGGACAGACGAGACAACCGTCCA
Source organism: Ligula intestinalis (assembly GCA_036362985.1). NCBI lineage: Eukaryota > Metazoa > Platyhelminthes > Cestoda > Diphyllobothriidea > Diphyllobothriidae > Ligula > Ligula intestinalis. The sequence continues at coordinate 20,415,592 of JAYGXS010000006.1, read as the reverse complement.
TAACGTCAGCTAGAAGATAAACCTCCCCTGATGAACACCCCTTCTTTCTCTGACTTATCACCTATGAATCGAATTTTCCCTACTATTACTATAGTGTTAAATTCTGGGTTATGGGTATGGGTATGGCCTGAGTAAGCGTTTCTGCAGTACCACGCTCATTTATTACAAAACACTTACTAGACAGTGGTCACTCCGTTGACACTAACACATCTTTCCGCGTTCTTGTTCGAGCACGAACAAACTGGACCTTACGTTACATGGGAGGATCCTACATACGGCGGGAGAAACACGACCTGTGTAAGCAACTAGACCATGAAGTCAATCTTCAACTTCCGTGGTAAATAAATACAACACCTTTATTTTGTTTAATCTCCTCACTACTTTTAGTCCCAGGTTTAAAAGTTTACATGACTATTGACCACTTACCACGTTGAAACAACCTTGCTTTTATCGATTTTCTGTAAAATTAAATTGATGTGTTCTCTAAATATTTTGTTGTTCATGCACGTAGCGGAAGCAGCTGAAAAGCGCTCTCGAAATGTATTCACGCGAATAAATTCTGCTATTGTGTCTTGCTTCAAATTAATACCGAAAAAAATTCTTCAAATAAGGCTAAAACATTGAAATAGGTATTCATCCTAGAATGCCACCTAAGAGCACCTGTATTCCCAGGAGGTTTTTGCACCCATGTATATACGCAGAAAACAGAATTCGTAAAAAAGTTCATAGACGAGAAGGATAGTTTTTATTTTTTTCAAAGCATGCAAAAGCTGTTACTTCTTTGCAAAAGACATTTTATGTTTGCGTTATACATAACCTTTATCCCGTCGAATGGCTTCGAATATCAGGATATTATATGGGAACAATACGGACAGTGCAGAAAAACACAGGGAGAATAAAGGAAAGTAGAAATCATTGCGCATCAATCAGAGTTGATAGACTTCTGTCCAGTAACTAAGGGTCGCACGATAAGAAAGTCAGACAGGCCATGCGGTTATTAATCAGAAGAGGTCTAAATATGATTACAAATCAGTACCACTTATCAGCACTTCCCAGATCCTATACCCCATGTATTTAATCAAGCAGCGTCGAAAAATGTAGTTAAGTCCTAAAATGCTTACGTAAGTTTAGTTGCCTTCACGCAGTACTATCTGGCATATTTTAGGAAGAATAATAAAGATTAGTATTGTTGTTAACTAACTATTATGCATTTTTGTCATAGAAGTATTCCGGCTCAGACAAGGCACCGTGATATAGCTATTTCGGGCTATTGGCCCTCATCAGCCACGGGAAGCCAACTCTAGTGTAGCAGCTGAAATTGCCGCCGCACCCGAGTTTCGAACTCGCGCCTCGCCGGTCAGGGGCAGACGTCCTAACCATTGAGCCATCGAGGTCGATTTATAGCCGGTTGCAGATCGAAAGTATACATTATTTGTTTGTGCACCGATCTAGAACCGGTTAGAAATTGAACTCGATGGCTCAATGGTTAGGACGTCTGCCCCTGACCGGCGAGGCGCGAGTTTGAAGCTCGAGTGCGGCGGCAATTTCAGCTGCTACGGCAGAGTTGGCTACCCGTGGCTGATGAGGACCAATAGCCCGAAATAGCTATATCACGGTACCTTGTCTGACCCGGAATATTCCTATGACAAAAACATGAAGAAGATGTGACACTGACAGTTGGCTAGTAACATATCAATTATCAGTAGCTTTGCGGAACACAGTTGATGGATCCAACTCGCAAAGCAGTATCCCAGGATGGGCGCATCCTGGGGGATAGATCGGTGCACAAACAAATAATAAAATATTGTCATGCATTTTTTACAAAAAAGTCGTCAACATAAGGGTGAGGCCACTTACTTTTTTTGAGATGGTGTTAGTAGAAGCCGGTATGTGAGGTTGATTATGTAGTAGCAAATAACGTATATTAAAAGATCAAGCCATAGCAGTTTGTAGAGACTGCTTTTCCATCTGGAGGAGGAAAACACACAAAATAAATGCAAATAGAGTGCACAAAATGAACCGAAAATTAGAAACATGTCTTGCCAGCCCTCGAAGTTCGTTCTAGCTGTCGAATGTATGTTACTTCTTCGTTCAGTTAACCAAACTTAGGATCGAAACCAGAATGAGCAGGCGATCTCGGGGTCGTCGACGTGCCTAACTAACGGAACATATAAATACTGTGAACCTCATTAGGCATGCCATCACCTCCGACGATCGAGCTTTCTTGATTCTAAAACCTCAGGACAATAAGTCCCTTGATCGACTCATAGGGATTCCAAAACTGGACTTAGGTATGACTGGCTGATAATCTAGAAATGATCATTCTGTCTCCCCCATATTTGTCAGTAATCTGAGTCTGCCAATACATCCGAGCAAAGGAACAAAAACACAGATATCATGAAGTACAGACAATTAATGTTTTTTGCATATCATATTAGGGAGATACTGGTTTGAGTCTTGGAGTAAAACGATACAAACTACTGTGGGCTTTAAGCAGAGTTAACCTTGTTGTTTTCTGAGTGCGCAGTCAATTATTTTCGAACATTAACGAGGCAGGTCATGGTGCCTTCAGGACATAGCAATATGAACGTGAGGAGCATTAAAAATTGTACAGTCTCTTCCAAGTATACAGGGGAAAATGGAATACCTGGTCAGGATCTTGACGAAAATAAAGGGCCCACTGCCATTGGAGATGTCATCGGCGTAGGAAACTGCCATTGCAAATAACTGCCACAAGCCCTAGTGTAGAAGTGCGCGGACTCAGTCTCTTCGGCGTGCCAGCGGACAATCAGGTGCGCGATAAACGTTTTGTGAACATCACTGTGTGTGTGTCCCTACTTATGTGCGTGAGGCTGCGTTTGTGTGCTCACGCGCTTATCGCTTCTGTGGCTTTGTGTGCGGATTAGGTGCATGCGTGCTCGCTCTCTCTCTCGAAATGACAGGGCGGTACTCACTCTCCAGCGCAAGGGAGCAAATGCAACAATCAGCACCGAATTACTAGCCAGCGAGCGAGGTAAGCAAAGCAAGGTTGTAGAGTCGGTAATCTGAAAAGCAATCACTTAAATAACTTAAATAAGCGCCGGAGGTAGGAAACAACCAGGTTAACTGTCCATTGTTGGATGACAGTCTGGTTTCCGGATCACCACAATAAGCAAAATCCCAAGCATTCCACAATACGGATCTGGCGGATCTAAAAGTTAAATGAGCGGAAAATATCAGCGGCTAGGAAATGACTAAAAATTGGAGCGTATAAAAGCACAAAATGATAGAAACCATTATTTAACGAGCTTATGTTTGGCAAAAAAATGAGCGCGTGATGATTAAAATGAAAAATACAATCCACAGCAAACAAAAAACTGCAGAACCTTTAGAACTGCGCAAAGAAATAAATGAAAATAGCACAAAACAAATAAAACTAAACATAAGCAAAACTTAACAAACCTAAAAACTTTACTAAAACTTAACTAAGGCTGCACCAATCTAAAGCCTAAGTAAAGTAAACTGATAAAACTTAAGTTAACCACAGAATGCTAAAGATTTCCGTGTGGGGTGTGCAATGTGGATAAACTGCATCGCACCACTGTGCTAAGAAGATGCCTACTACTATTAAATCAGTAGACAGTTGTGCGAAATAAGCGTGGTGAGCCCGAAACCTGACTGTCACCGACTGCTGATACTGATTATTCATGTGAACATGGAATTAAAATTTTACGCGGTCTTCCAATTTTTTGTCCTGCTGCAGTTCCTGAATTTCCGTTTGCTTGACATGATTTGTTGCTGTATGTTGGCACCTGCTGGTGGTGTCGGTCATGTCTGCCCTGTTTAGCGCCTAGTCCCAGACTGACATAAGTGATACCGGTTTCTCTTGCTACTGTTTCTGCTTGTGTCGCTGATAAAAGATCTGAGACGGATTTCGAAACTTCAAGCAAATAAATGGCCTGTTTCAGTGATCTTAACTTCCTCCTCCCAGTTCCTGGCACGTAGGAGCGAGGTCGAAGCGCCTGTTGGTTGACACAGAGTTATTAAAGATTGCCCTTAATAAAACCCATCAAGATTTCGAATGTTCTGGCAACTTTCGGGGCAATCTCCAGGTCACAAGCTGTTTAACACGAAATTGACCTTGCGGGTTCTTTGTTCAGTTTCGTTGCCACGGAATTTGTAGAGATATGCCGAAATTTTAACCACAGACAGTGGGTCTTCAGTTCTGTAACACGGAGCGATGAGCTACAACCTGGATTTCAGCAGTGAAGAGGTTGCCTTAGGCGATATACAGTTTTAGATTTCGAAAGATAACCATTGAGCCCCACCCGTATATCCGATGATTATTTTGCTTTAAACAATTTACCGTCATATCCGTTTACTCTTAAGAAGCTACGAAGGAACTGTCGTCCAATACTCGTTTTAGGCTGATGGCTTTTAGTGTTGTTGAACGTTCACCGAGCGCTAACGGAACCCACTTGTCCCGCTTCGGGACCTGAGAGCAGCCGTGACGGTCAGGAGATATTGACATTGGTTGACGACATTCATACACCTCTTAGGCCGAAGGTCTGTGATATATTTTCACACGGCAGTAAAGCATGTGAAGTTAATCGTCTTAATGGTATAGGCGTTAGATTATTAAATTTACTACTTGTCTGAGCGTAGCTGCTCTCCTTGCTGCTGGTAAATACAACTGTCCCTTGCACATTAACGTACAATTTATAGGGTGACTTGGGTGGCTGTATTGACACCTGTAGTGGACTGGAATGTTTGCGTCCATAGGGTTCAACATTCGCTTTAAGTGGATGCTAATGACATAAAAGGTCCCCAATTTTGTTGAACTTTGCTAAATTCTAGTCGTTCCATTCATTAGCACGACATTTCTCAGAGTAAGTCTTAGAATGGCGAGCCCTTTGGAATGTTGCGTTTGGCTGGATCAGGCATCTCTCAAACTAATCTCCAGAAGTTAGTAATACAAATTTAAGGGTAAGATAAATGACTATTATCGTCAAAGCGTTCCGACATGATTTTGTTTGCAGAAATCCTTTCTATTTTTTGAGCAGGACTGATGGATAACATAATTTTATCTGGTCCTTAAATTCAGCATTTCAGAGTAAATAATAAATAACGGTGATATTGTCTCTAGCGGTCTTTTTTGGGTCCTTATGTATTTTAGCTACCCACTTAATTTTTTAAGTAGGTTGAAATACCTGTACACTTCTGGTTTTTTACGCGCCATCCATCGATCTAGCAGGGATTTTCGGATGGCATTGAAATGCAGAACGGTTCTCCGAAGGCAAACACATTCCATAACTGCTAAAATCGTCAATCTAAGCGAAATTGGCCTTTTGAACTACCCACGAGAACTACCGCTTACTTACAAATTTTAAGTATGGTGATTTGCCTAATCTCCCTGCCTTTTGTACTTTGTAAAGCTTTCTTCTAGTTGGTTCTGGCCATACCACTGGAAAATGTCTCTCAGTAACCTCGCCCGAGGTTAAGGCACACCCTCCTGCATGCACGCGTTCGCCGTTGGTCGGGCGGGGGTTTTGCGATGGTATTTAAGCTGCCTTCAGTGTCTTCTTCCAAGGTTTGAGTACACGACCCAACTTGCGCTCGTAACTTTTTTATTAGGCATTCAAATCAGGTTCTAATTTCTTCCCTGGCAAGCCCGCCCGTCCTTTCCCATAAAATCACTCGTTCGTATGCCTGCGAGGCGCGCTTCACTCTTTCCCCAGACGAACACACGACAAAATCCTACCTCAATAACTTGCCGAGATGTAGAGTCTAAGCTAGCCTTACACCAGAAATATTGGGCGATATAACATTCAACTTGTCAAACCATACATAGGAGAGTCATGAGACAATTCATCAACCCAGGATACTGCTCTTAAAAAATGTAGTCCACTAAGTTCAAAACTGCAACTGCTTCGAGTTCGTCGACTTTTGACAGATATTAACTTATTTTAGAAATCAGAATTTTTACCGAGTGTGTGCGACGATGCCTAGCTTCCAGGCATTTCCGATCTCTGATCTGCTAGATGCAACACTTCTCTTGCTCGACCATTTCTTTGTCATCGGGTGTAGTGATCTGGAGTGTTCGAATCCACTGAGTCCACAATTAATTCAAACTGATAAGTATGATATATCTTGACGAAATAAAAATGTGCTACTCGCGGCAAGACCGCCTGTTAATATGTTGCATTTCAGATAGTAGTATTTCGGAGTGGGATAGTAGCAGTGTAAGTAATGACTGTTATCTTCATGGCGTTTCACCTTGGTTTGCTTGGAAAACTCAGGGCTAGTTTGTGAGCAGCATCGATATGTGCCAGGAAGTCATCTTGCTCCTAAATTTAGAATTTCAGATTTTAGCAACGAAGGACTCGCAGAAATTGTAGAGCCATTTCCTCCCTCCGCTTCACGCCACACATGAGGTCATTTGATGACAGTCTTGGTCGGCTCTGGGACAGCCAATCACAAGTGGCTTGCGAGTGCAAACACATCAACATCTTAAACCGGTTCGTCTTCTGGAATAAAGAGCTTGATGATGTTTACGGTGTAGGCTAGTTTAAAACAGCAATTTGGGGAAACTAAACATTCGCCTTACCAAACCATACATAGGTAGTCATGGGAGTAGGAAACGGATCTACCATGGGTAATGAACTTTAAAGACGAAGTGCACTAATTTCGAAAAATCCAAATGATTTCTAGAACTGTTCTACTTCTTCGGGGGTTAACCAGATATTAATACACATCAGAGACCCAACGTTCTACCGAGTACGTAAGACGGTGCCTGGTTTCCGGGCATCTCCGAGCTCCGATCTACTGTTTGACCATTGTTTGCGCTCAGGGTGTAATTTTTTCCAACTCGCATCCACTGCACCCAAGATAAGCTCGAAATGATTCATATGATGCATTCTTACGAAATCAGATTTTGCTATTCACAGCATAGCCAGCCTGTAGTTGTGTTGCACTTGAGATAGTAGCAGTTTGGAGTGAGATAGCAGCAGTGCAGGGGATGAATGTTACCTTCATAGTGCTTGCAAAACTTATGGCTACTTTGTGGGCAGCATTTATATGCGTCAGGATGTCATCTAGGTCCAAAATTCAGCATTTCAGACTCGCAGAGACTATAGTGGCTCTGTAGAGCCACTTCTGCGCTCCGCAGCACGCCACGCATGAAGTCATATTATGACAGTCTTGGTAGCCTCTGAGACAGCCAATCACAAGGGACTAGCGAGTGCGAACGCGTCAACAGTTTACACTTCAAATCTGGCATGACCAATCATCTCCCTGAGGCTGACTCACACAAAGACCGTTCTGACCGCTCGTAACGAAGTCCGCGCTGATGCCGGTCCGGTCGCCGCCTGACTGCACACTTTCGAGAGTCAACTTCATCCGACCTGTTTTCCACACCTGTTTAGAATAAGCGATTGCTCACACTTTTTCTCTTCCCATAGGGAACTGGGCCTAAAAATCGCATTGGCAAGAGCTTTAACTGTTAAGTGAATCCACTACGATAAGATCTTTGGTTGAGACGAGGTGGACAGTTTATCTAACCATGATATAAGCCTTGACTAATTGGGTCAGAGCGCATAAGATGAAATCCACAGATTTCTGGAAATCCAACTAACTTTTGTGCCACACATTGGTTTATTCTGGGGCTCAGACTTGACAAAGAGTGTGTAAATTACGCCGAGTTTTTGAACATTCCCCAACATCTGATATGCCTAGTGAGCAATTTATGCTGCTCAACCGTCGTCTGCCACCAGGGCTGTAATTTTGCTCAGTCAACAGAGTTTCTTTAAATAAATCCGCATTTCTTTCCACATTCTACAAAATGTGTTCAACCTACGAGAACTTAGAGCCTAAAAGTTCCTTCAATGCTTTCTGAATCCGCGAAAAAAGGAAAACACACGTAGAAGGGCCCGTGTCAGGTCGATTGATATTGACCCACATGGACTAAGTGCAATATTGCTAAACACAATGAGCCTGAAAGAAACCTTGGAAACCTTTTTATTTCATTGCATTCAAATGCCGCCATTTATCGGACAAACACAACTAATCCACACCGACCTGTCCCAGTGAGGTCATGCTGGACCGGCAGAGATAACTGGGTCAGGGCGTACTTGGTGGCAAAAAACGCAGTTGTTATATAGAAAGGTCGAAAGTTGTAAATGACCTCATAGCGATTAACCTTGCATGGATCATGCAAATCCGATTAGAGCAAAACGCCAGGAAGGCCGAATGCAGCACTGAACATTTTGCACACCTAGTAACCTACATTGTATGGTGAGTACCGAGATGACCTAAAAACTAGCAGTGCTAGTAGACTGCGAAAAGAGAGGGAAAATAAAATGCCGAATAAAACTGCAAGCGTACGTTTGTAAGAATACACTAAGCAAAGCCTACTGCATGAAATACAGTTATCAGATATAGAAACTAAACACATTCCAGTTACATAACATATCCTTACCTGTAATTTATTCGAAACAAAGAACGCATTTCATCAACTATCGAATGCAGTATATTTTATAGTGAGAGGGCTTGTGTCCTCAGTCCACCTTCCATCTATCGATGGAAAGATTGATCTCGGGATGAAATTGTTTTCGGTGGTTCACACGTCACTCAACCCATCTATGCATATAACCCATGTAGTGATCAGGTGACCTGCATATATTGTGTTCGACATATATTTTGTTCAGATGTGTGAGATGGTCGAATGGTGAGTGGCGTGTCAGGCCGCGGTTTGTAACTTCTGCGAGTCTGTATAGTGATACGAGGCCGGCCATGCTGGCGACATGCACCTCTACTTTCCGGTCTTATTGCCCTGGTTACGACACCGGATCAAGAATAGAAGTAGGATAGCTTGCAGAATATGCTTTAAAATACTACCATCCCAATAAAATTATTCAGGCGCAAGTTCCCGACGTTCGTAATAGTTATATTGGCAATAATTATTACTGAGACCTAAACGTATTTGCAACTTATCATGAAAAAATACTTCCTAATGTTCAGTAGACATTCTTTCATTTTTTCTTAATCGCGGATTCACTAAGATGCAGGAGTTAGTTCGCGAGCCAGTTTTAGCCCTCGTTCGACTCGCACTTTTCAACCCGCTCACCTAAGCCTTGTGTCATTTACCTTGCCCAGGGTCTGCAGAAATCCATACTTCCTTACGCGCGCTCACCGCTGTTTCAATTGGGGTTGGTAATAATATTAATAATACGCCTCATTGACGTTGCCCGAGATCATCTACTTACTCCCATCTTGCGCGCGCTTACCTTCGCCCGAGGTTAGCGAACACACCCCAACTTACACGCGCTCGCCGTTGTTCCAGTTACGGTTTCTTATGATGTTAAGAAATAAAAACAGAAGGTTTGCCTACTGAACAATAGGAAGTAGTTTTTAATGATAAGTTGAAAATATTTTTTAGGCCTCAATAATAATTCTTGTTGTTAGACCTTAGCTTCCTCTTCTGTGCGCGTCGCACTTTACTAGTTTGTAGAATTCCTAGAATTAATGTCACAGGTTCAAAGTGAGAAAGATAGTAAAGTCATTATAGGCTTCTGGCTATCCCTATACCTCAGTCCAGTACTTGTTATATATATTCGGCTACATCTTCTACAAGTCCGGTACAGCTTACCGGAAACTAGAGCTAGGCTAGTTTCAGACTTACACCTTTTATTGCAAACAGGCCATGTGCGCCTGTATCTATGGTTGATTGAAACAGAGCACGGTACCATATCAAAACGGTGCAAAATATGTGTCGAACATAATTTTTGTGCACGTCTCCTACTCCAGAGTTCAGCCATCAGTTTGTATGATGTCTGTAGTGGTCCTTTATGTCCGACGCCCACCTAACTCTTGACGTCGCAGACAAAGTCACTCAGAGCAAGCCCTTGCACGAATGTACTTTTCAGCCTGCCACCCACACCAGTGTCTGTCTTTGCGCGATCCAACCAATCACCATCAAGGCCGCGAGACTGAGCGAGGATTCCACAGCCACCCCCGATGACTGACGCTAGACGCACTTGGCATTCTGCCCACGCGCGGGGCGGACGCGCCGCCGCTGCTCTCTCACACGGCTCTCACTGTCAAAGGCACGTTAGATCGAGTCAACGCTTCTGCTAACTATTCTCCTTTTTATTCTGTACAGGATAAAAGCTTCCTACAGCTCTGGTTTCCCAAGACTTCCCTCATCTCCTAAGAAATTAGGCCTGATAGATCGCAGCCCTAAAGGTTAAGCCGTAGTAGCCTTAACACCATTGCGATATGTCAATCATATGTTCTAAGCAGGTTGGTGCAAGGACGTTGAGATGCGCGTGATATTAGACTTGCGCTGCATCGACCACGCGTCGGTCTTAGTGACTCTGTTTTGACAGCAGCTTACGGTGAGTGAAAAAAGCGAGAGTGGCACGCATAGGAAGGGCGGCTTTGCGTCCAATTCCTCCTCGGTTTCTTGATTCTGTCTTAACACCGGCTCCCGGTGGGCGAGGAACGAGAGAGTGTGGTAGATGCAGCGCAAGTCTACTTTAACTTAAAACTAACTAACGCCCATTGAGGTCGCAAGCTTAAATGGGTGGCCTTACGCCCGATCCCGCCTCGGATAATCTAATCACTATATGCGGAAGCTGCATAGATAGATAAATCGACGTAGTAGCCATAGAGAGCAGATTCCTCCTGAGATCTTCTCACCGAAAGATGGAATGCAGATGGAGGAAGTAAACTCTCCTTTTGATAGTTTATGAAATATTGACCGCAAATTTCCCACCTTTTTATGCTTCTAAGTGATGACGGGTACGGTGAGCTTGCGTAACCGGTTGTGGTTTTAATAACCATATCTAACTACTTTATTTAATTCAGTAGGCATTACTTGGTTATTCTTGCAGAGGTATAGGAACTCACCCGATATGCAGGACCTAAAGCATGGACACCACCGCATTCACACCTTACCCATAGTATAACCTAGCTTAAAACCAATTAATTAGCTGAGGATCGTTCTTAGACCTTATTAAGTGCATTTTTTATCGTCTTTGCGGCCTCATCCGTTATAAATGCTCTGTGCGTTGTTTTAATCGGATTCACATAATCCATGAGATTGCCATGAGATCGAACTTGCTTGAAAATCTGCAAACCCAACTTAGTTATTTTTGCCAAACTAGCATAACCTTATTGGGTCATGTCATTTTGGATTACGTGTAATTTTTGGGTCAACGCTAAAATGAGCACCATTTGGCGTTAGTATCTGTAGTTCCTGGTTAAGCATTTGTGGATTGGATAATGAAGGTTCTCTTTTAAGTCACTTAATCGGACGTATGTTTATTATCAGACAAGCATAAATGCCTTAGGGTTGACTTTAATTGCCCATAAAACACCATGGACTTGAAGCCGAGGGCTTCCAGTCGTTTCCAGCTGTTTGTGCTTATTTCGTTCAACCACTCCTTAAGCTGGTTTGGTTTAATTAACTTTATATACAAGGCTTTACCGGTAGGTGAATGGGCTTCAGAAAGGGGGTGATTGGTCAGACGGCTAGGCTAGACGGAGGGACGTAGGCAGCCGATGCATGTGCACTCATTGGCAGCGGTGAGCCTAGGCACATGCTTGCCTGCTGGCTAGTGAGTCACCAAAAGAGCATTGATAGAAGGGCTTAAATCCTGGCGTACGTTTTTTCATCTGTCCTTATGGCTTAATGAATGAAAGCCTTCACCTGACTGACCTAAACTTTATTGCTGATTCATCGGAAAAGCCCTGAGAAGTCGATGACCTGTGTTAGAAGTTCTGGTAATCTGTAATAATCACTAGGAGTACGTTCTGTCTCAACCGTACTATTTGCATTACAGCACGGGTAACAAGATGCCAGCTTTACAGTCGCTAGGAAGAGCGACTGCTTTGGAAGCAAACCAATTGATTGCCCGTTGTGGATTCAATGCATGCCTTAGTACAGACCAAACTGGCTGGGAAGGAGTTCGGTAGCAGCGGTGGCTGAATTAGCAGTGTTCCTTACCTCTTGAGTCAAAATCGGTGCACAATCTTATCTAGGATGCACATTTGTCCTCATTTTCCGATTTGGATGAAAATGATATGGATGTATATTCGCTAAAAAAATTAATAGGAATTGCAAATCGTATCCATTGTCCTGATCAATTACCGCCTTAATCTTCAAAATAAAAACTAGTTGGATATTCAAAGCTTTCACACTGCTAATAGAATAACAAAATTATGTTATTCAAGAAGCATATACAATTAAATCCGAAATTAATTTATGTATTGCGAACTAATAGCCTCAATCCTAGATGTTGATAATCTGGCAATCCATTTTAGTTCTGGCATCGAAGCTCTCTTGCCAAATTAATGTCTAAAATTTGCAATAAACTTTGAAACCGGGCGATGTCTCCCTTCATTCCCTCGAATCCGACAGCGGCTGATGCACCTCCGAATCGCAAAGCACGTTTCTTCATATCTTATCTGACGAAGGACCATACGCACCCCGTCTGTCTCAAGCACTCCCTACGTCCTAGTATACCTAAAGTTTATAAGAGAATATGTGGCGGTCCTGAGATCAACCTCTGCACTGACACGTTTTCTTCGCTGTCAAGCTTTGCGCTGACGCCCGCATCCTTGGCCGACTAGCTGCAGGCTGCACGTGACTCATTTCGCGCAGGCAAGCATTTGCCAAGTCTAACTGCACCGACGAGGGCACCCACACTGGTTGCCTTCGCCAGTCTCTAGGTCGAGCCACTACTGCGAATCCCCGTGAGAACTCGAGCCGCCAACCAGAAAGGACCATTTCCTGATTGGTTGGAGGGTGACCCGGAGCCAAAATGCCTGCGCAGAGGCACAGAGCACACGTGCCTTTCAAATGGCTTGTTTTCTGTGAGTAGCCTGTTTCCACACAACCTTTTCTTAGCTCCTATCCTACAGTACACAATCCAGCCTAATAGTTCTTACTGACTTGAGAGCAAGTTCTACATTCGACGATTACTATTTTTGACAAATACAGAAGAACGCAATCGCAACCTCCCATCTCTGGCATTCTACTCAAAGTTACATAAGGTAGCACTGCCGCAAACCCAGGAGAGAAAGCGAGATACAAAGCTATCCAACAGCATCCAAGCTGACAAGTCAGTACGCTGTTTGATAAAGTTGAGGTCAAAGTTCAATAACTCTAACTTCGCCTTCGGGCTGGCGGGATTTCGACCTTCCTTTAATGACAACGCCTGGATTGAGAAGACTACATAACCACCAAAAGTCTATCCATCAACTTATTTGCATGCTTCCTTTCTGAGAAAGGAATATCGATTCCGATATCCAGGTTACGCAACGCCACAACGTTTTCACACTGCGTGGATAATTGCCATTTAAGCAATTGGGAAAGCTGTATAAAAGTCAAAAAGTTTATTAGCTTGAATAACTTGCAAAAAAGCGACAAGGTATACATATATGTTGGATCGCTCACACAGTTTATAAATTTTGACTGAAAGCTATCAGTCTGATACAAATTACGAACGCAGATGCGGGCAACAGTGGCTGTCACGCCTTTGTCGTCAGGCAAAAGTGACCGCGGCACGCTTAGGGGCGAGTGAAAGGCCCATGCGGTTGAGTCCAGACGCAAACATACGGGCGGCGTATATCTCTGTTTTTGACTTATCCCACAGGTTCCACCTTGTTTGAGGGGGCACCACCGCATAAAAGGTGCCGAACCATCCTTTGTAATCCTCTAACTCTCCATACGTTATTTAAACAGGGCCTTGGTGGTGATTTTGTGGTTTGCGGGGAGACGGGCCTGCCTGTCCGCCGGTCCCCACCGGCCTCTAGAGAAGCTGCAAAGAAAGAAATAAAGGGTCATGGTACACATTCTTAGGTGCTCAAACTGACTTTGATGAAGGTGATCGGACAGACAAGATTTTGGAAAAAAAATTACCAGTAATGACGTAGGTGAAGTTCAACTATAGTAAGTAAGAGACACAATTAATTGATCGTCTTCTATCTACCCTTTGGGCTCTTGTGATGCTTAATTTGCACATTATCGATCTACCCACATATGATGCAAATGATAACGCGCAAGCTGTGATCAGGATTAGGACTCCATCTCGCCAATCGAATGAGTCATATAGCCAGTTGGGCTGCTACCCGCTTGAGGATAGTATCTTATTGGTCCGATTCCGCCCCAATCTTGTACATGGCCTGCTTATGATCATAAGGTAAGCTGTTAGCATTTGACCATACATTTCCGTCTTTGCGCCCTTTTTGATGATTTCTCCTATGAGGATTCGAACAAGGCTATATTAGATCGCAAAAATTGTACCTCTCGGTAAGGGATATAACAAACACTACACAACATTCCATGCAGGAGTTTGAAAACGAAACCCACCACCTACCGTGCAGTCATCGTGAGATCGGACAACCCACGAAACTAGACTAGCACGTCTTCGCCATTGAGCTGGCGCATAAAGCGGTCATACGGCTTTCAGCTCGAGGACTATGTAGTCACTTGACTCTCCACAACACGCCAAGCATAAGGTCACGTGACCGACACTCTCGACCTGCCTCTGGGATAGCCAATCACAGGTGCCGCAAACACTCGCCTCTCGCGGCGGCCGTTAACAGGCGCGCACAGTTAGGCGCACCTAGTCCGTATGGCATATCACTTTCAAGGCCATGTCACAATGGACCTCACTACTATGATGACATACGTTCTCCCCCTCTAGACCTAATAAAACTCACGAATGGACGTTCGGTCCAGCAGTCAACCTTCTTTCTACCTATTCTCTTTTCCTTTTGTGCAGAATAAAATATTCCTTCCAGTGTGTCCTCCCACTTATTCTCATCTCACAAGAGACCGTACATGAAGATCGTAGTGGCAATGGTTTCTCTGCAATAAACGGTTCGGCCTCCCAAGTTATCTCTGACAACTGGATTTTTCTATCGAGATGCAGGACCGCTAAGGGCACGTCCACCAGCACAATTCTCATTGATGAGTAATTATCCAGTCTCGAGTACATAAACGATCCACGTGCGTAGAGAAGGCAAAAAGCCAGTGGTTAACGCCACTCCCATGTCTTCCCTTCACCTAAGGAACTGGGCCTGAAGATCACAGCGTCTATGGTTTGACTAACTTAAACCCCTACGATATTCTTACCGTTCTCAAAGAAGCTGGTGGTGTTCGGATTGTAATGTCTGACCGACCAGACCAAAACGTACAGACATCCGTCAGCACCTGCCTCGCGCGATTGCTTCCAGAGCCCAGCACAGTATGACCTTCAAATTCTATTTGCTTCTTATACAAGACAGCTCTTTGGGTCATACAGTTTACTTAGTATCTAAAGGTACGTTTTCTAGTGAGTCTTTTCCGTCGTGGACTCTCGTAAGGTCGGTTCGTATTTGGCCTTTTAAATAACACAAAAACAAAAAAAATACCTTGCGCCAAGTGCACACCAGAGGCACTTTTGACTTCAACAAAATCCATGCAAGTATCCCTGGTGATATCGGATACCGGGGGAGGCGTAGAGCTCGGAGACGTAGGTAAATTGGAGTGACGGCTGCCGTCCAATCTTGCTTCTGGACTCAATAACATGGACACTTCACTCGCCGATGGGCTATAAAATGGTTTTGTTTGAGGAGATCGGAAAGATTAATTTACCAGCACCTGGGACTTGCGCCTTTTGATTCATAATTTTCTGGATCATTTGGGTAGGCGTTTAAGCGGCCTAGGAAGATAAACGAATATCACTTAGCATTGGTGTTTTTTTTCATTTTAAGCGTTTGAAGAGCATGCATACAGGCATTTGTGAATTTGCTGAAGTGTAAAACCTTCTGAAAATCATATGAAACCAAATTTCGAGATCGCGATATTTGTTTAGCTGACTCCTAAGAATCAGTGCCTTCATCCGTCGTCCTTAAAGCAGTCAAACTACAGCCATGCAGGTGAGTTCATTCATTTGGCCTGTACATTTCAATAACACCTGCGGTGGAACAACAGCCGTAATTTCACCATCGGAAGCTCCGACACCCACCATGAACGTGACAGACCTTCGTAGCGTCTGTGACACTGCCTCCACCGTAACCGAGCTGGATCAAGCGGCATTACAGGGCGCATTTAACTGGGGAGGCATTGGGTCGCGAAAGCTAATCAAGCTAAACAGTCCGTCAACGCGTACCATACACAATCTGCTCCACTTACGACTGACCGGGTTACCACAGATATCGAGACCAAGGTACCCGGCAAGGTTGCAGGCTTTCAGATCACGACCGTACCAGGAGATCGTCTGAGACCGCCAAAGTTGCGTGACTATCGAATTCCTAAACTTTCACCGCCTCACTGCTAAAGTCCGACTGCTGCATTCCAGTGGGGTTCGCAGGACACCCGGTTACCACAAAGGAACAAAAACTAGAATTTATCGACCAAGTCCGTGTCTTCGTCGATGTATAATTCATGTTAGTGATAACGCATCGTTGAGAAATTCTGACATGTCTGTTACTTGAACTTCAACCAAACAAGCGGCACCAAAACTACTGGAATAATAACCTGCCTCTTATAATCTTGCCATACGACGTGATGCTCGCAATCCAACAACGCGTCGTTCAAATCCCAAAGGCGGACTCAATAGCAAGAGCGAAAGTATGGTTGTGTTGTGTCGTATGCTAACAGCAAGCAAGGCATGTATCAGGCCAGCCTGCAATCGGACAAATCATACAGAGTCCTCATGTGGGCGGCAGCTTAATTGGCTTTCTGACTCATCCCACTGGTGGGGTCTTGCGAGTCATCGCATGTGCTGCATGTGGGCAGATCAGTAGTTTGAAATAACAGCGAGCCGGTTATGTTGGCTCCTAATACGCTCCGTGTCTGGTTAGTCGAGCAGGGCATGCCATTTGATTGACAAGGCAAGAAAAGCCATCTGGCTGATTATAATTTCAGCATCCTTTGTATTGATTTAAACTGTTTACTTAAGGTGCCAGTTTTCAAAATGTCTTACTAGGTTACATGGTTAAGGTTATATCTGGTAAATGTTTATATTTAATTGTAGCATCGCCAAAACTTGAAAAAGATAAGCTTACCCAGTTCATCAATATCTATCAGGTAGTCATCGTCAATAAGTACCGCCGTCTCCAGCAGTCTACAATTGTCCGAAACCATGTATGCTGCATCTGAATGCATGGAACCGGCATCCAGATTCTGAGCCTGGGTCCAGATTTCATTAACAAGCAGTGAATATGTCCTCGCTCCCTCATGAGAGGAGGCACGTCCATCATCTGCAAAACGGAAAACAGGGCCACAGTTTAAGCTGGCAGATGGTAGTCTTAACGAAGATTTCGCATGAAAATTCCTAGTTTATATAACCATTATTTGCCTGATTATTTCGAATAAGCAGGCATGTAAGAAAAGGATTTGTTTTTGTCTGAGCACAGCAAATGCTCGCGGTTAAGTGAGGGTTACGGTGAGGCTAACGTGTAGGGTTGAACTAAATTGGGGATTAAGGTTCTTTGTTTGTGTGCCGCAGAAGATTTAACCCAAACCCTTTTACCTTTCTCCTAGACAAAGTTCCTAATTGGTTACTGTTTGCGGACGCCGAAGTTAAAGTCATTCAATGACGGGCATCCTGCCTTAGCAGAAATTTCTACAGATTGTGCGCTATTTTAATTAATATAATAACCCAAACTAAATAATACTATCTCCTTGGAATCACCATAGATAATGTCTCAATTACAACCGTCCCTTCATTCCAAGTGGCCTTGCGTCATAGTCAAAAGGAACGCGTATTCTGGTCGGACCTTGAATTTAGACAGAAATTTAAAAGTTGTGCCTTCCTATCTGACTGACTTTGACCTGCTTGGTAGCAGATACAGCCTTCAGAGTCATAAGAAAGGATGTGTATGTGCCTTACCTGCT
>JAYGXS010000006.1:20374838-20397623 GCA_036362985.1 Ligula intestinalis | reverse complement strand
GGACTGGCCACCCAAGAAATGGCGAGAAAGCGTGCATTCCAGCTACCCATTCCCAACTATGGTTAACCCTACAGATATGTGTAACCTAAAAACAGTTGACACGAATCCATCTCAAAGGACGTAGAATTGTAGTTAAGCTGTAATTGGAGTATATAGAACGGTCTCTCCCTTCCAATAGAAGGGGGAAACTGCATGACGTGCTCGAACTAATTTAATCCCAGCTAACAACTAGTGACAGTGCCGAGAGTCCAGTAGATTTCTTATCTGAAGAAATATGAGGTTCGACATTTGGTTTGGCTACATAACATATATTTTAGATCGTTTGGTTAAGTCATTGAGTTGATTTGAGGCGCAACATGCTGTCTACTTAAAAGAGTTCCGTTCGGATGAGTATACTGGGGGCAACTAGGAACAGAAGCGGACCAAATACTTGACCAACTTTTGTTGGTATCCAAGTAATCTCCTACGCCATTAAACGCTGCGGAACAAATACCTTCTTAGTTATGCGTGTTGTACTCTAAAAGATATGAAGAAAAAACCATAACATTTTAGTGATGTGTTGACAGAACAGACAATTTTGTTTTGGGTTCATGAAATTGCGGTAAACGCAATTGTGAGATAAGGCATTATTGTCGAGAAAAGAACGAAAAAATTTTATTTTTCAACTCTGCCAAGATTTGTGCTATAACATTGAGTCATCACCTTATAAGGCTGTAAGTTTTTTGAACCCCAACTAAAACAACGACCGTACAGAAGCGTATCTACAAATACTCGAGACAGGCGGTCATTCTTCTCTGTCAAAGCGAGGGCAAAAGTTATGCAAACATTATCAACTCATAGAGCAGCAGCAACGAATGAAAATTTTGAAAGGGATGAGGCAGAAAATGTCCAGTTATCTCAAAATCGATGTTAGCATTCTCCCACATGGCTCTCCATTTGCTATCTTAGAAGCTTCTCCGGCCAATGTGTGTGACCCCAACTCCAAGTTGTTCGAGAAGGCGGCCGACAGCCTCCGAGACGTTTTTGACGTACAGGATCGTCCGCAATACAGTGCGATTTTGTTGGCCTTCTTAATTGCGCGAGTACCGGTTGACGAATTTACTTTGGCAACTTTGTCTTCTGTTTCGCTGCAGTGTATCTTAATACGCTGACAGAGAGTGCTTACGCAGCTGAGTTATTGGCTGATTGGGTGATTGCTGTTGTAGTTCAGTATTTATTGATTTAATCATCCCCCAAAGAAGAAGAGGAAGACGAAGTTTCAAGGACATGGACCGAGTTATATTGGGACTGACGTTTCGGACACTCACTTGTTTCCATCGTCAGAATAACGTGGTGGTTGTTCCTGCTTGCCAAGACTGTTTCAGCCCTGTTGCATGCCTGTTATTAAATCCATGTTCAGTGCACGAACTCTGACCTGCTTGTTCGCTGCTGACTGCCCGTGAGATTGACCGCTGGGGGACTCTTGTGACCTTTGTCCCCTCTGCAGCTGTCGAAATTGTTAGCAAGTCAGTGCGCATATCAGCCTGTCCCTCGTCCACCGGCGGACTAATTACTTGTTGTTGCCCGCATGATGTCCTGTCAATTTCGCGTGTGTGTGTGTCGTAGCCCATAGTTGGATCAGGAATCCCCGCCGGAATCCAAACTGGGAGTAGTTGGGAGACGGAGATAAGCCGCGACCTCCACCGGCTTGGGCCACAGGTCCGCGGGAGTGAGGTGGATGCCTGGCCGAGAACTGCAGGCGAACAGATGACGGCAGTCATGCGGTGAAACGCCGCAGTCGGGACAGCAGTCGGGTATGGATGGGTCGAGCCGGTGTTGGTACTGGCAAAGGAGCATGCAGTAGCCACTTCGTAGCTGCACCAGTGTACAGCGAGTGACCCTCGGGAGATGTCGTTTCGAGGCCGTAATCGGAGGTGGATAGCCACCCAAAAGGACCAGGGGACGGTAACCTCTTTTCTCCTCGACAACGGCTCTCTGGTGGAGACGCTTGAAGCCTGTCTTGGTGGCAGAGCTATCAGCAGGTAGATTCGCGAGAGACGAGGCAACAGCTTCCTTGTGGAGTGCTCAAATAGACGGCAGGACGTTGCAGCAGGGCTCGGGAGCGGTGCAACGGTGATGATTGGGATGGCCGGTTGGCGAACAACTCCACCAGAACTGCTGGCTAAGGAGAGTGTTGTGAGGAGCAACCGGTAGAACAGGAGCCTCCGCATGAAGATGAGCTATAGGCAACATGTTATAGCAACCCGTGATCGTGCGGAGGGCAGCGTTTTGGGCTGACTGGAGGCGGTGGAGGCTGGAAGAGCTCATCATAGGAGACCAGATTGATGCCGCATAAGTGAGGTGCGGCTTGGCCAGCGCCTTGAAAGCAGTCAACAAAGTCTCTTTTGCGCAGCCCCAGGATGTGCCTGCTAGAGCCTTGAGGACCTTGGTGCAGCGGTTTACTTTGCTTGCGGTCTCCCTGGCATGGCCTGCGAACGTGAAAAGCGGATCAAAACGCACACCAAGGAGTTTGGGCTTGCGGACGAGCGGTAAGGACGCCCCATAGACGGTGATGACCAGGTGACGATTAAACTCCTTCGGATCAAGCGTAAAAAGAGTTACGGACGACTTGGTTTCCGAGATCGTCATTCCGCGCTGGGTGAGGAAGTTTTCGACAACAGGCATGAACTTCGTGGGGAGCTGTGCAGCCTGATCGATGTCATGGTGCCGGCAAAAGAACGTAACATCGTCTGCATAGGATACCACTTGCACAGATGCCCGGGGGAGTGGGAGCTCTCGCATGTAGATGTTAAAGAGCGTCGGGCTGAGCACAGAGCCTTGAGGGACGCTACAGGTCTGTTTACGGGGCTTAGAGAGAGCGCCCCGGAAGAGGACACGATCATGACGGCCACGGATGTAAGCCGCCAACCATCGGACCAGGCCAGTCGGGACGTTCAGCGAGACCAAGTCCTGCAGGAGCTGATCGTGGCGGACGCAGTCAAAGGCTCGTGACAGGTCAATTGAGACTGCCACGGTCCGTGAAGTGGGCTTCTGTTTATTGAAGCCCTCGAGGATAGCGTCGCTGAGCTCGAAAAGCGCCGTTGTAGTCCCACGACCCAATCGGAAACCATGTTGCTGGCAAGATAGTTCCACCACGGACGTCAGAATTGGGTGGACGGGCCGTTCCGGGATCTTCGCCAATGGACTGAGGAGGGCAATTAGACGATGAGAGGTCGCTAGGCAGGGGTCCTTATCCACTTTGACCAGGGGGATAATGATCGACTGGCGCCAGCAATCAGGGATGATTGAAGTTCCCAGTGAAAGGTTGAAGAGGGTGGCAAGGTAAACAGCTACCTTTGGGTCGATGTGGCGCACATGGATAGGCGCCAGACCATCTGGTCCTAAGGTTTTCGAAGCTCTCATTTTCTTCACGGCGGTGAGGATGGCATCAGCCGAAAAGGAAATGTCTGGAAGCGGGGCTTTATGGAGGAAACGAAGAATGGAGAGCTGGCTTTTGGGACTGGGCGCCGAGCGGGGCGAGAACAGCTTGTTCATCTTCGCGGCGATCTTACCGCTGTTGTAAATGAAGTTGCCGTCCCCGAAGCTAAAAGACTGGTTTGATGTATCAGCCCGGGGTTTGGTCAGGTTGCGTAAAAGCTTCCAGGTGACAGCTGAGTTGCCGCTGAAATTAAAATCTGAAACTAGTTCATGGCAGCGTTGACGCTTACCATCGTTGATAGTCTTAGTGATTAAGCCATTTAGTTCGCCAACGCGCGGGTCACTGGCATCACACGCTCGTATTTCGTCTCTCTCTCGTTCCAGGCGGGAGGCTTCGGGCGGATAGTTAGGACGGAGAAGGGGGATGCGGCCGTTAGGGATGTGGTGACTTGCTGCTACCAGGAGTAGTTGACAAAGGGCTCGCTCCGCCGTGTGGACACAGGTGGAAGGCGGTAGGCCATTGATCTCGGCTTCGCATTCGGTCGTGAACGCTGCCCAATTGACTTTCTTGAAATAAATGAAGTGCCAGTTGGGGGCCTTGATACGCTAGGCGGCGGTGGCCAATTCGAGCACAATTGGGAGGTGGTCGCTACCAAGGCTGATTTCCATGTTCCACATGGTGGGGGCTACCAGACTGAGACTGGCGAGGGAAACATCGGGCGAGCTGGAGGCGCCGTTGGTTGGGAGCCGCGTTAAGCTGCTCTCGTTGAGAACGGCAAAGGGGGCCTGTTCTATTTCATCAGCCAGAGCTTCTCCTCGGGGGTCGGCTGCCAAGTTAGAGCACCCCAGGTCATGGTGGGCGTTAAAGCCAACTAGCACGACACTATCTCCAGAAGGTAAGGTCAACCTCGTGTGCGCGGTAGCGGTGACGTAGCGATCACGTTGCTCCCCCGGTCCCTGGCCGACCCCTATCCTATCTTCCTCCGGTCTCGGTTCTACTCCACGCTTGTGTCTTCTTTGCCACACTGTTGGCCTTGTTCTAGCTGACTCGAGCCGTTTGCGTACCGCCTGGAAAGCAGGATGAAGTTCTATGGCTCTGCTAAGTGTGCCAGTCGAAGATCAACTTTCTAGCAGAAGTCTAGCCATCTTGTCATTGGCTTGGCCTATTACCCTTGCATTGTCGAAGGCGAAGGTGTGCTTCTTTTGCCGTACGTGTTCATATACCATAGGCAGTTTATCCCCGTGGTCAATTGCGCGCTGATGCTCATGCAACCTGGTGCCAAGGCGTCTGCCTGTTTCACCGACATACCTTACATCGCAGTCTTGACATGGTTTGCTGTAGACCACGCCTGACTATCCTGTCGACAGTAGCTGGTCTTTGGGCCTCATAATCTGCTATCTGATGGTTGATTCCGGCTTGTGAGCCACACCGATCCCAAATGGCTTCAGGATTCTTGCCGTCGCCTCGGATACGTTCTTCACATAAGGGATAGCGAGCCAAAACTTGGGGCCTTCTCCTTTTGACTGCTCAAGGTGGGGCTTCTTGAGGCACTTGCGTATGAAGGACTTTAGATAACCGTTGGCTTCAAAGAGCGCATGCAAGTATTTAACCTCCTCCTTCTTTCCACTGTCGTCGCTGCAGTGTGTCTGAACACGTTGGAAGAGGGTTTTAACACTACCCCGCGTTTGTGCCCGACAGGATGGTTGCTTTTGAAGTGGAGGATGCGCATGGTGTTAGTTGCCTTTCGATTCACCGTTGTCTTTATCTTCCCGTCTTCCAGCTTCGTCACCTGTACGTCGAGGAAGGGTAATTGGTTGTTGTCCTCTTCTTCCATAGTGAACTGGATGTCAAGAAAGATTGAATTGAGCAGTGCCTTGAACTCTTGCACTTTGTTCCTTCTGATGACAACGAACGTGTCGTCGACGTATCTGGCCCAGAACTTCGGGGGAGAGGAGCTGAAGACCAGCCGCTCGAGCCTCTGCAAAACAGCTTCAGCAATAAGGCCAGAAAGAGGCGAGCTCATCGGTGTCCCCTTCTTTTGTTCCTAAACTTGGCCATTGAACGGGAAGAAATTTTTTGACACAGGCCCAGGAGCTCACTAATATCCGTTCGCTTGAGTTTTTGGTCAGTTTCATGGTATTTCTCTTGGAGAAGACCATCAATCCTGTCGATGGCCAGACTGGGTGAAATAGATGTAAACAAGGAGATCACGTCAAATGACACCATCACCTCGTCTGCCTCCACGTCCAAGTGTTGGATGCGGGTCAAAAATTCTTTAGCAGAATTCACTGTCCACTCTGAATCCTTGGTAAGGAAGCACAGCCGCTGGTACAGCCACTTTGACAAACCGAACGTTGGAGTGCCACGTAGAGATACGATGAGGCGTAAGGACACCCCTGGCTTGTGCACCTTTGGTAGGCCATAGAAATGTGCCATTGCTGCATCCGTGGCCTTGGCAGCCAGTGCTTCCCTTCTCGTCAGGGCTTCTGTCTTCTTCAACTTGTCGATCGTCTTAGTAATGGCATTTCTGAGTTTATTGAACTCGCTGTCAGTCATTGGTACACGAGGTTGCCAGGACATCATGCGGGCAGCAACAAGTAATTAGTCCGCCGGTGGACGAGGGACAGGCCAGTACGCGCACTGAATTGCGAACAATTACGACAGCCGCAGAGGGGACAAAGGTCACACGAGCCCCACAGCGGTTCATCTCACGGAAAGTAAGCAGCGAACAAGCAGGTCAAAGTTCATTGGTTGAGGGCGCATTTAATTACAGGCATGCATCAGGGCTGAAACAGTCTCGGCAAGCAGGAACAAGCACCACGTTATTCTGACGATGGAAACAAGAGAGTGTTCGAAACGTCAGTCCCAATATAACTCGGTCCACGTCCTTGAACATTCGTCTTCTTCTTTTTCTTTGGGGGATCATGAAATCGATAAATAATGAATATCAACAGCAGTCACCCAATCACCCACATATGCATTTGCGTAAGGACGCTCCATTGGCGTCTATTGTCTATTGTCTCGTCCAGCGGTACATTTGTAAATAGTGATTCAACGTCTAGCGAAATCATAAATTTATCAGTACCTTTTTGAAGCTTGATGTCCTCGATAAATTGAAAAGTGTCCTTCGTAGTGTAAGTGGAGAACCGTTCTCGAATGAGCTTTATTTCCTTTACAAGCCATTGTGCTAATCTATGTTGGGGGGAATCGGACATAGAGAGAATTGGTCGTAAAGGTACATCTATTTGTGAATTTTGGGGAGACCGTATAGTCTAGGGATATGCGTACCTCTGAGCTTTAGGGACAGCGCAGTTGAGGAGTCAATAAGATTATCCTCTGACAATTGTTTAATCAGTTTCCAGGCAGAGTTTTCTATTGCCTTAGTTTCCTCTTTACCTGACGTCTCTAGACGAAATTTGCTCTGATCGCTTAAAATGGATTCCATTTTTCTTACATAGTCCTTTCGGTTAAGAATGACCACTCCATGGCCTTTATCGGGTTTGGAAATGGTGATTTCTTCATTGTGTTTCAGTGCAGAAAGAGTATCTATGTGTTCTTTAGTCAGTGGTGTCAGTTGTGTTACTGGGGCATTGCGGTACTGATGAGCAATAAAGACCATTTTTGCCTTCACCCAGTTCACATCACCAGTGGATCTGGGTAATAGATCTGCCAGCTGTGAATTTAGGTCTTCAAATTGCGCGTTGATTTCTATTGTGTTTATTCTCCTGTTTGGAACGCAAAAATCCAGTCCTAGTGATAAAGCCTCTGATTGAAGCTTAGTAAGGGTGATGTCAGATAAATTGAGAATAATTTCATCTATGTTCGCAGGAAATTTGTCACCAATGTACGTCTTGCATTATGTCTTCCTTAATTTAAGGCCAACAGTCTCCCTTGTCTTCTTTTGTATTATACATGCATGTTTCATGAACATTAACCAAACGTAGAAACTTATCGTATCCAAAACATGCTTTGCTTGATCCAAGAGACATTTTTTGGTAGAGACTTGCGCCACCAAGACTTCAATTCTTGATTGTGCAAGGTGGTCTAGATTTTAATTGGTTGCACGCAAGTTTCCTCGACGGAGGACCTTGTAGAATTCCACTGGATATTCCTTGTTATTAATGCAATTCTGGCTTGTAAAGGAAATAAAGCCCGTTCGAGAACGGTGCTCCACTTACACTACGAAGGACACTTTTCAATTTATCGAGGACATCAAGCTTCAAAAAGTTACTGATGCATTCATGATTTCACTAGACGTCAAAATAGATGGGGAAAAGTGGATGACGAGCTCGAACTAATTTAATCTCAGCTATCAACAAGGGACAGTGTGGAGAGTCCAGTAGATTTCCTACCTGAGGAAATAAGAGGGTCAAAATTTGATTTGGCCACGTAGCACATATTTTAGATCGTTTGTTTTGGTCATTAAGTTGATTTGACGCGCAAATGCGGCCTACTGAAAAAGAGTTCAGTTCGGATGAGTATACTGGGGGCAACTAGGAACAGAAGCGGACCAAATATTCGACCAACTTTTATTGGTATCCAAGTAATTTCCTACACCATTAAACGCTGCGGAAAAATACCTTCTTAGTTTTGCGTGTTGTACTGTAAAAGATATGAAGAAACACCAGAACATTTTACTGATCTGTTCACAGAACAGACAATTTTTGTTTTGGGCTCATGAAGTTGCGGTAAATGCAATTGTGAGATAAGGCATTATTGTCGTGAAAAGAACAGCGAATTAAGCTTCCGAAATTCAATTTTTTTACTCTGCCTAGTTTTGTGCCATAAAATTGAGTCATCAGCTTATAAGGCTGTAAGTTTTGTTAACCCCAACGAAAACAACGACCGTAAAGAAGCGTATCTACAAATACTCGAGACAGGCGGTCATTTTTCTCTGTCAAAGTGAGGGCAAAAGTTGTTCAAACATTATCAACTTATAGAGCAGCAGCAACGAATGAAAATTTTGAAAGGGAGGAGGCAGACAATGTCCAGTTATCTCAAAATTGATGTTAGCATTCTCCCACACGGCTCTCCATTTGCTATCTTAGAAGCTTCTCCGGCCTGTGTGCGACCTCATTTCCAAGTGGTGCGAGAAGGCGGCCGACAACCTCCGAGACGTTTTTGACGTACAGGATCGTTCGCCAAACTGTGCGATTTCGTTGGCCTTCTTGTTTGCACGAGTACCGGTTGCCGAATTTGCGCGGAAAGCCACTTTCTCTGAGCACCCTTCGAGGGTATTGTACTTCAGCAACTTTGTCTTCTGTTTCGCTGCAGTTTATCTTACCAAGCCGATAAGCGTCCTTACGTAACTGAGTTAATGGCTGATTGGGTGATTGCTGTTGCAATGCAGTATTTGCATAGTCTTTGTCACTTCCCTCGATACTTTAGTTTTTAGGCCACCACAAACTTTGCAAATGACGGGGATAGCAAGAAAAACCAGCTGGTTGTTCTCGTTCTCCTCCATCGAAAATTGGATGTCAGGAAGACGCTGGTGAAACGCTCATTGAACATGAGCACCTGATCCCGTTTGATGATGACCGCGCCCAGAATTTTGGTCTGTGGTGTTGGAAGACCAGCGACTCCAGACTTTGTAGGACCGCCTCTGCTATGAGTCCCGAAATCGGTGAAACTATTGGTATTTCCTTCAGCGGCCATCTGCACGACGCCTGTTAAGAGCACTACAAACGGCCATGGTCTGCTTCGATGGCCTCTCCATAGACCTGTCTAACCTATCGTATCAATGAAAGGCACTCCAGTTTACGAACTAACAAAGTAATTGTTTCGGCGTCTCAAATTTATGACCACCGATTCAAAGAGCACGGTCCGCACATCAATGCAATTCATGGAAAGACTTAAATGAGTAAGTCTTCTGCCAAGTGATATCATGGTTTTCTTCGGTGACACGCCCCTCCTTACTTTCATTTCTCAGGATCTGGCAGTCGGGACCATCGAACTACTCCTGCCAAGCAAATACGATGAGATAGGAGAATCGCCTTGGACAAACCCATGACCTACAGCTCCTGCAATATTGTCTCAGTGCCGACACTCATTTTGGTCAAAGCAAGTCATCACTTGGGAAACGCACAGGCCACCGTGTCATCGTACGCTAACACCGGAGAGCCGGAAGGCAGAGCAATCATCACGCCCAAGTCCACCACGCGGGATGAAGGTTCACCAAGTCAGGTTTTTCCTGCCCTTCAGGAAACTATCAACGCGCACGAAGGCAATTTGAGTCAATTGTCGTCGTGTGTCTGCGGTAATTACTGTATCCTATAAACACTGCAAACTCCTATGCATATGCTACCCGTGTTTGCTACTGCTTCCTGCTAATTTCTTTGATTATGAATCCGCGACAGATCTAAAAGCATCAGGCGAAGAAAAGTGTTGTTTCATTGATTGTGTTGTCTTCTACTCGAAGGTTAGGTTATTTTGAATAGACAAAAGATCTGATGGCATTATGTGTAAACTATGAAGCACAGAGTCTTGCCACTTTATCGGCGACATGGTCTAGATTGCAGCTTAATGTCATTGCAACCAGCGGCTTCCAGCTACTGTAACTGAGATGACACGGATAATCTAAAGAGTGCGGAAACCAAGTCAAGCAGAGTTTGCTCAGGCCCCTAAGCGTGTACTTATCCGAAATAGTTAAACCCAGACTCACATTCTCCTGAGAGCAAAGGGATATAAGCCCTAGCGTTGGCTCAGCCCGCATCGCCGTTGGCAAATGGCGGCATCAGTGCTAGCGACACTTTTTGTCGAGATTGAGGGGACATGAACCCCGTGCTGGCTCTAATACTTCTGGCATAGGCACGTACCTATAGCAGCAGCTTCTTAGTCCGTACAGTTCGATGGATCAAGTTGAAAGTGCGGAAACCATGGCGTATGAATCTTTGCTCAGGAAACCCAGCTCTATTATTATCCAAATGCTAATCACTTCTCCCTCATATAGGCAGGGGAGGGCATACTGGGTGCGTCTCCTTAAATAAAAGATACACAGGCAGTACTTATAGTATACTATCTACTAGCCTCAGTAAGTATACTTTCTAGAATTAGCACTTATATCTTATGCAAGCACCTATGGCAACAGCGTCTTATTCCGTACAGCTCGAGGGATCGAGCTGAGAGTGCGGATGCCAGGGCAAGCACAGTTTTGCTCAGACCGCCAAGCCTGTACTTCCCCGAAGCAGTTAAACCCAGATTCACCTTCCTTATTCATATCAAGGGTATAAGAACCCTATTGAAGGCTCAGTCAGCGTCAACGCTGACAAGTGGTGGCACCAGTGCCAGCGCCAGTAATGCTGCACTTCTTGTTAGATTTGAGGGGATAGGAACCCTGCGCTGACTTTGACCAGCGTCAATATTACTCAGATGCACCCTAGCAGTAACACTA
Source organism: Ligula intestinalis (assembly GCA_036362985.1). Classification (NCBI taxonomy): domain Eukaryota; kingdom Metazoa; phylum Platyhelminthes; class Cestoda; order Diphyllobothriidea; family Diphyllobothriidae; genus Ligula; species Ligula intestinalis. The sequence continues at coordinate 20,386,815 of JAYGXS010000006.1, read as the reverse complement.
GAAATAGCAGTAGTGGTTGTTTAGCAGAACGAGGCCTGGCTTCTTAGAATCAGGCTAGACGCCTACTATAGGTGAGTGAGAGTAGACAGTGCAGTAGTACCGGCGCAAAGTCTACTGTCACTATATACTAAGTTTAGGCGGTGTTTACGGCTGCGGCCTACGCCGTCTCTCTGTGCGGCCATCTCGACTTGTCTTGTCGCCGTTTAAACACAGTTGAGAGGGTTAGAGTGGGGGTAGGTAGCGGCGCGCCTGCTATCACTTTACCTGACCACAGTCACCGTCTCTACTCTTGAGTAAATGGTGGACATCTTTGCTTGCGATGGTCGAACTAACACGCATACACACACACACACATTTCAAATTTTTGAGCATACGTCGCTTCCTTGTGCGACTGTTTAAATTTTTTTCTGGTGTTTTCCGAGATCTGTGTTCATTTAGCGCGAACTCAACACCTACGGTATGGGATGCGGTTGTAATAAGCACATTTTTGCGGATAGGGTGTTCGAAAGGGCCCTTTGGTATCCCCGAGGATTTACACATTGAGAAGGGCGTTGTTGTAACCGCGTGTGTTCCTATGTCAACACCAGTTATGTTCCCCCAGTGAGTGTTAGAAAGCGAAGACAGAATGGGATAACAAGTAGTACTTTACTGTCACTTATACTAGCACATGCACTCATGCGTCCAGCAGCAGTCTTCCGTGGTCAGCCTCGTGTAAGCAGCAGTGTCCTGTAATCGCAGCGTGTCCACAACAGAGTTCCCGCTCTGCTAGCGCCTCGCTATTTAAGGAGCAGCCGTCATTGCTCCTCATTGGCTCTCCCAGTGCGCACGCTCGCTATGCATGTACATGCGTCTGTCCTCGCGTGACCCCATCCGACTCCTGGCCGGCTGCAGCAGCAGTCCGGCACCAGTGGCCGCCTGACTTCTTCGTCCTAGCCCAGTCGGCCCTTCGACGGTCGCCTGACCTAGATCGTTGTGTATGCATCGGACTGAGCTCCCATGACCTCGTGCTGTCTGATGTCTAGGTGACGCGCTTGGCCACTCTAACACAGCCCACTGTTCCAAGGTTGACTGGTCCGGCGTGACATCGGACTGTCTGTGTCTCTGTCTGGGCGAAGTGCTTTGTCCTCCCAACAGGCGTCAAAGTGGAAGACACCCGAAGGAGATTTGATTGTGTGCAAAACACGGAGTTGCTGTCTCTGGCGCCAGTTGAGCTGATCTCCAGCGCGCTGAATGTCCCGCCCTGGAGCGATGCCCAGGCCTGTGGCGAACTGGCAGTGTCCTTGTAAGTCCGTGCGTAGCTCACTGCCTGAGATGTGACAGCTGCTTATCAATGATTTTCAGGCACGTTGGCTTGTGACATGATTGGGTGCGTTGAAATAAGGTCATCTGCCGTGTAAGGTGTTGTAACGGTAACATCTTTGCAGCGTCACCGTCTGGTTAAGCCGGTTGGAATCCCCAAGAAAGAACACAATAACTTTGGAATCCACCCGGCGGAGGGTTTATAGTGTACAAAACCCGGAGTTGCTCTCTGTGGTGGTAATTGCTGCTGGTTGATCCCAAGTGCGCTGAATATCCCCGCTTCGGAGGTAGCCTGGCTCGGGGTGCGGACTGGCAGTGGCCAAGCTGAGAAGAAGAAGACTCAATCGCTGGGACAATATGTTTATTTGTCTGACGTTTCGATGTCAGTCGCGGATTCGTCATCAGAGACATGAGTAGCAGAAACGACCGGTGAGGAAGAAAGACACGAACTCATAGGCCGCAGCACACTCGAAGAGACTTAGTCTTTTTTAAGTATAACGAAGCCGGAACTCTCGTCAGAGAGGACAACTGCGAGATGCTTGAGTCATGGTTCCCAGGTCCACAACAAATCAGCCAGCGTAATGATTTGCCTTTCCCATGTGTGAGAGAGGGAGCACAACAGTCTCCTGTCCAGGAGACTGTGGCAGTTTCCACTCAAGTTAAACTGCGAAGGCTAGGATGCTGCTGCCGGCCGTAGTTTACTTTGTTTACTCTAGCAATCATTTGCCCGAAGCAAAATAAATGGGCTGCTGGGTTTTTAGGAAGCAGACACCAAGAATCCAGTAAAATAAGTCTTTGGGTTTACAGCACGATATCAAAATGGTCGCTACAATTTTCGCCAAGACGTTGCTGTCACAAAGTAGTGCCATTTGCTGTCTGCGGGCTCATTGTAGGCATGCTACAGTATCCGCGCAGCTGACTGATAGTACTGCTGGCTCTATTTCTGGCTGTATTATCAGTCAGAAAGTGGTACTGATTAATGTCAGTACTGGGTACATATTCCGAGAATCTCAACAAGAAAATTAGTATTTCTGGTGTCGTCACTGACTCTACCAGTTGCCAGACCACCATTTTTTTTCTAAATAAGTGGGCTACAAGTACAGCACTAGAGGACAACAGTGTTGATGAGACAGCAAAAGGCTGAAAGCTTAGACGAGGTTTTGAGGACTAGCGTACTCGATCTATTATATTTAAATGGAGAGGGCTTTCTACCTTTACTGCAGGTTGCAGTTACAGCTCTACTACAATCCTATACCCTTTGAGATGGATTCATATCAATTGCTTTTAGGTTACACACATCTGCAGGGTAAACTATAGTAGGGATTGGCAGCTGGCATGAGCGCTTCGTGCCAATCGATAGATTACCAGTTCAAAATTTCGATCGATAATTTCCAGGCCTTGAGCGTCAGCCACTCACAACCTCCGTCGCACTGACTGTGCTCGGTCGCCGTTTGTGCAGAGTCCTCAACTCTCTTACTCGTAGACCTTCTGACCGTACCTTTTCGTATGGGACCGCCGGTGAGTCCAGCATGATTGTTATCTTCTAAATATTAAGATATTTTAACGTTTCTCCCTGCTGTTTAATATATCACTCAGACATAACGATTTCGATTAAAACGAGGTTCAGATCTTTCTTGAAATGGTGTTTTATATCTTACGATTCTCACTGACTTACGTTGGTTAAAAGCGAATAAGGCTTATATTGTATGTGCTTACCAAAACTTCACATTTAGATACTTTTTGCGAGCATTCACCTCAATAACGAGTTTTTAATCATTCTTTCTTAGGTACCTGTCTGTTTGTGTCATATTTTTAGAGTCACCAAACATCAAAACTCATTGCCGAGGAAAATAAAATTCACAACAAAAGACGCAAATGAATATACTTGAGACTATTTAAACGTTTCGATAACAAGTTCCTTCTTGAAATAGCGTTTCTATTAGGGAATTTTGGCTTCGATACCCTGTGTACTTTAATTTTTTGAAAATAAAGATTGAAATAGGAAATTTGGCCAGTGGTACCAGTGTTTACGATAAATATATATCGAATCGTGGAGTTAAGATCATAAGGCTTAAAAGTTGACAGGTCTTTTTACCGTTTACATGCAAGTGACAACACCAGTAAAAGTAATGCACAAACGGTCTTAAACCCAGTTTCCTCTCTTAGAAAAAGACTGAAAAACAGACGTTCATTTGCGCCATCAGAAACTAGTTTCACGAGTTTTTCTTGAGAAAAAGAATGAAAATATTGAACGAATAATACACAACAGACATTTCGGTTGAAGGAACAGTCGAGACATGGATAGTAGATGAGGAACATAGTCGCATCTGGACAGAGGTGAAGTGACTATAAAGTTCCCGAGCTGAATGCCGAATGGTCGCTTCACGCACCAGCACAATAGCGAAGCACTGCTAGTCTGACTTCTTAGGTTGTCCGATCTGGGGATGACTTCATGGGAGGTGCTAGGTTTCGTTTTCAAATGCCTGCACGGAATGTAAGGTATTGTTTTTCCTAACCCTCAGCAAGATTCACAATATTTGGCGTCTAAAAACGCTCCGTTCGAATCCTCGAAGGAAACCTCAACAACAAGAGCGGAAAAACAGAAACGTATGCTCGAATGCGCACAGCGTACTTTATAATCATAAGCCAGCCATGTATAAGATCGGGGCGCAATTGGTCCAATCAGATAGTGTTCTCAGGTGGGTAGGATCCCTAGTGGATAATCGGCTCATCCGATGGGTGGTATGGAGTCCTTATTCTGATAGCAGCTTGCGCGTTATCACGTGCGTTATACGTGAGTTTATCGATAGTGCGCAAGTCGAGATTACAGATAGCCCAAGGAATGTCGAGAAACACCAACGAACGAAATTAATTGTATCTCCAACTTAACATAGTAGAATCTCAACTAATTCATCAATGCCAATTTGTAACAAAACCATGTCTGCGGAACACGTCCTTCAAAGTAACTTTGAGCACCTACGAATGTATACACTGACCTTTTGCTTCTTTCATTGCAGCCCCCACAGAGGCAAGTTGGCAGCGGCGGCCAAGCGCGCACGTCTGTTTGCCAAACACAACATCAATCCCGAGGCCCATGTTAAAAGGCAGATGAAGAGGCAATGGCTTAAGAAGATTGCGCCGGCGGCCTTTATGCGGTGGTACCACTTAAAACATGTAGGACCGGACTAGATGACTCAGTGATGAGTTCAACCGTCGTTTTCCACGACATCATCCACGATCTGTAGACGTGGTCGCTGTAGCTGAATTACAGTAAAAGTAGACTTTTGCAAGATCGAACCTACTCTCTCAACACTCCCACACCTGTACCCACTCCTAGCGTGATCACGGCAGTGGCTGTCACGCCCTGACCGTCTGGCGAAGATGACCATGGCACGCTTAGAGGCGAGTGAAAGGCCCATGCGGTTGAATCCAGAGGGAAACTTAAGGGGTGGCCTTTGCCTCACCAATGCGGTAGATCCTGCATGAGTCTACATTTGCTTTAATTCAGATACGGCCTTCGCACCTATCTTCAGACTGGTGCAGATCGTGGTGGCAATCCTCGGTAGAATTACGGTTTGTGAGTTATCCCATAGGTGCCACCTTGTTTGAGGTGGCACCGCCGCATAAAATGCGCCGTAACATTCTTCGTAATCTTTTTCCTTTCCACCTGTTTGCGGGTCACCACATGTGTTGCACGTGGGCAGATCAGGAGTGTGAAGTAACAGCGAGCCGGTTATGGTGGTTCCCAACACTCTCCTTGTCTGGTAAGTCTGGCATGGCATGGCATTCAATTTGATTGATAAATCAAGCAAAACCATCTGGCCAATTCTAATTTCAGCATCTTGTGCATTAGTTTAAACTGTTTAATTAAGGAGCCAGTTTTCAAAGTGTCTTACTAGGCAATTTTAACTTGTTTGGGTTATATCTGGTAAGGTTTATACTTAAATGTAGCATTGCCAAGACTTGAACAACATAAGCTTGCCCAGTTCATCAATATCGATTAGATAATCGTCGTCAATAACTATAGCCACCTACAGCAGTTTTGAATTGTCCGAAAGCAGGTACGCCTCATTTAAAATTCATGAAACCGGCATCCAGACCGTAAGCCTGTGCCCGGTTTTCATTGGCAAGTAAGGAATATGTCCTCACTCCCTCACGAGGGGAGAAACTTCCGTCATCTGTAAAACAGAAAACAGGGCCACAGTTCAGGTTTGTGGATTTCATATCAAAGTTCCTTGTTTATATTACAATTGAAATATTGTTTTCCTGGAAGAAATTACAATTACAATAATTTGTCTGCTTATTTGACTTAAGCGGGCATAATAGAATAGGATTTGTTTTTGTCTGAGCACAGCAAATGCTCGCGGTTAAGTGAGGGTTACGGTAAGGCTAACGTGTAGGGTTGAACTAAATTGGGGATTAAGGTTCTGTCTATGTTTGTGTGCCGCGGAACATTTAACCCAAACCCTTTAACCTATCCCCTAGACATAGTACTTAATTGGTTATTGCTTGCGGACGTCGGAATCAAAGTCAGTCAATGGGGGGCATCCTGCCTTGGCATACATTTTCATAGATTGTGCACTATTTTAATGAATATAATAACCCCAACTAAGTAATACTATCTTCTTGGAATCACAATAGAGAATTTCTCAATTACAACCATCCCTTCATTCCAAGTGGCCTTGCATAATAGTCAAAAGGATACACGTATTCAAGTCGGACCTTGAATTTAGACTGAAGATTAAAAGTTGCGCCTTTCTGTCTGACTGACGTTGCCACGCTTATTAGCAGATACAGCCTTCAGAGTCATAAGAAAGGAGGGTTTATATGCCTTACCTGCTATGATAGTTTCTACCAAGGAGGCCTCCCATATTGACGGGCTTGATCTTCTTTTCTCACCTGAGAGCAGTGGGACGCTCACGATGGACGTGCCTGCGCTCCGCAAGCTGCCACTTCTACTGTTGCGGGAGGCAACAGAGTGTTCCGTGTCATCAAGCAACTGCGATTGCGAAGGTCTGCAAATAAACTGGGCTTAGGAACTCATCAACCTACCGGAGGAAGACCGCAAATACTGGTGTTTGGGAGGCGATAACTTCTACCGTAAGTGCAGTAGGAGATACTGTGTACATACATGTAGGATAGTTTACGCAGTTTATACCTTTGATTGGTCCAGGTACTGCATCACACAAAAGGTGGAAGAAGATGGAACCAGACGGCACAACTCAGTGTATCCGGTATTCTCGATCTTTGTCTTGACATCGGGTACAGCTCTGGGAGTGGGGTAGATTCTACGAGTCTGATTTTACTTTAATTCAGCTACAGCGACCGCATCTAACGACAGACTGCTGTAGATCGTGGAGGAAGTCGTTAAAATCGACGGTTGAACTCAACACTCAGTTATCCTGTCTGGCCCCACATGTTTGAGGTGGTACCACCACAAAGAGGGCGCCGGCGCAATCTTCTTAAGCCTTTTCCTCTCAATCTACTTTTTGACCTGGGCCTCGTGATTGATTTTGTGCTTGACATGCAGACGGGCGTGCTTGTCCGCCGATGCCAACTGGCCTCTGTGGGGACTGCAACGAAAGAAATACGATGTTAGTGTATACATTCATAGGTGCTCAAAGCTACTTTGAAGGACGTGATCGCACAGACACGGTTTTGTTTCAAATTAGCATTGATGACGTTGTTCAGGTTTTACTACGTTAAGTCGGAGATACAATTAATTTCATCCTTTCGTATTCTTCTGCATCCTTTGGGCGCTCGTTACTCTTAATTTGCACACTATCAATCTACCCACAGATAATGCCCGTGATGACGCCCAAGCTGCGCTCAAGATTAGGACTCCATCCTGCCAATCGGATGAGCCAAATATCCAGTAGGGATGCTACCCACCTGAGGACACTATCTGAGTGGTCCAATTGCGTCCCGATCTTGTAAAAGGCTGGCTTGTGATTATAAAGTACGCTGTTAGAACTCGACCATACGGTTCCGTTCTTTCAAGTTTGTTGTTGCGGTCTCATTCACAGATTCGAACGGGGCGTTGTTAGACGCCAATTATTGTGACTCTCGTTAAGGGCTTTAAAAAACACTGCCTTGCATTCCATGCAGGCATTTGAAAACTAATCCTACCACATCTCATGTAGTCATCCGCAGATCGGACAACACAAGAAGTCAGACTAGCCGTGCTTCGCTATCGAGCTAGTGCATGAAGCGACCATTCGGCATTCAGCTCAGGGATTTCATAGTCACTTCACCTCTGTCGACACGCCAGGCGTCAAGTGATCGCAACTTTTAAGCAATATGATCTAAGTTCACTCAATTGGCTAAACATTTTATCGTTAATACTATTTCCATCATTTGTTTGGAGCATGTTTGAGTGACATCTCGAACAACTGGGAGAAACATTAAACTATCTTCCTATTTAAAAGATTAAAATGATGCTGGACTCACCGGGGGTCCGATACAATAGAGTACGGTAAGGAGGTCTAGGAGTAAGATAGTTGAGGATTCCGTGCAGACGGCAACCAAGCAAAGTCATTGTGACGGAGATTATGAGCGTCTGAAGCTCAAGCCCTGGAAATTATCGACCGAAATTTTGAGCTGCCAGCTTTGTGGGCAGCATCGCTATGCGCCAGGATGTTATTTAGTTCCAACATTCAGCATTTCTGAGTTTCGATAAGAATCGCAGGGATTGTAGTGGCCCTGTAGAGCCACTTTCTTCACTCGCGTCGCGCCACACATGAAATCATGTGCTGGTAGTCTTGATCGCCTCTGGGACCGCCAATCACAGGTGGCTAGCGTATGCAAACACATCAACGCCTGGCTCCTGCAATCCGGCGTGGTCAATCATCTCCCCGATGCTGACTCATACAAAGCCCGCTCTGACCGCTTGACACACTTCGGATTCCGGTCCCATCGCTGCTGGGCTGCACTCTTCCCATCGTCAACTTCCTTCTACCTATTCACCACTCCATCTGCTCAAAGTGAACTAAACTTTCCAATCTGACCCCCCACTTCTGGGTCTAAGAATCACATTGCCAAGGGCTTTGCCTGTTAACTGAATCCCTACGATAAGAATTTTAGCTCAGGCGGGTCCTTAGGCAGACATTTAGGTGGACTAAACGTTCACATTGACAAACTGTACACAGGCAGCGGGTCAGAGGAGTAGAAAATCTCTCTAATCAGGGTGCTGGAGTTAACCAATTTGTCCGCAGCACAGGAAGCCAAATCCACAAATTTCAGGAAATCCAACTAACTTTTGACAGACATTGGTTTTATTCAGGAGATCAGACTTTACAACAAGTGTTTGCAAAGACCTCTGGTCAGCGAGGCGCAAAATTTCGACTGCTTGCCCATCCTTTGCCACAAGGACTGTCTAAATACGCCACACAAATTCGGACGTCTGCAGACACTTGACAACTTGGCAGATCCTCTTGTAGGGTCTTTGCATGCAGTAAAAGCTGATCCAATCTTCTCTGTTTTCTCTGTATTTCTGGTTCGAGAAACCTTCCCGTTGTGGAAAATTGAGCCCTCTAGAGGAATAGGCCAACACACATTCCATGCCTTTTGAAACTAAATTTGAAATCAAAGTCACATATGGAGCAAAACTCTTGCTCCCGTTCACCTGCTTCTGCTCTCGCCATTACAGTGACCAGGAGCTTACTCTAACAGACAGGAATCTTTGCTTTATTATATTTGGCCCATTGAACAGCCGAGTATGATAGAGGGCAATTGTTATGGCTCGTGAGCTAGTGTGCCATAAGTTTGAATTAGCATGACTCAACAATATCAGCCAGCAAGTGCAAGTAAATCAGTTTGGTCCGAAAACACACTAGTTCAGGTCGGAGGGCACAAGTATGGGTGGCAAGATGCCAGCTTCACCTTCGTTAGAAGGAGCGACTGCTTTGGAAGCAAGTGAATGATCTGCCTTTTTTAGGTCCAAGGCATGCTTCGGCACAGATCACACTGGCTGGGAACGAGTCGGATATAACTAGAGAAGCGGCAGCTGAATCAGCACTGCTCCTTATCTCCTAAAACAAAATCCTTTGACAATGTTATCGAAGCCACAGATTTTGTGGGCTGGGGTGTAGAGGCAGCTATTCAAATGTGGGGCTGTAGTGTGTCGTAGAAAGCCATGCCTGTTGGTGGGGGCTAAAGCAAAGTGTGCCATATTAGTCGTGCAAAATATGCCTACTGTAACAAAATAAGTAGGCAGTTGGGCTAAAACTAAGCTGTTCCGGGAGTTAAACTGGATCTCCAGCCAAATTGTTTTCCTTTCCCGATTCGGGTGAAGAGGATACTTTAAAAGCACAGTCCTTCACATTTTATCTGACGAAGAGCTAAACGCACCGTCTGTCTCAAGCGCTCCCTACGTCCCTAAGTAAGGTTCCTAAGGTTATAATAGAATATATGGTGCTCGTGAGATGAGCTCCAACGCTGACACGCTTTCTTCGCTGTCAAGCATTGCGCCGCCGGCCGCGTCCTTGGCTGACTAGCTGCAGGTTGCACAAGACTCATTCTGGGCAGGCAAGCACATGCCAAGGCTAACTGCCGGCGATGGGTGCACATTCACCGGTCGCCTACGCCTGTCTCAAGGTCGAGCCCCATCCGCGAGTCCGCATGGCAACTAGAGGCAACCAGAAAGGACCATTTCCTGATTGGTTGGAGGGCGCCCCCGGATCCCGCAAGCCTGCGCAGCGGCATAGAGCTTGTTTACTGTGAGGAGCTTGTTTTCGCAGAGTCTTTGACGGCTCTTTTCCTGCCGTACACTATCGAACCTAATCGTTCTTACTGACTTCTGGCTTGAGAAAAATTTCTGTATTCAACGATTACTCCTTTCGACAAATACAGTAAAAAGCAATCCCAACCTTCCAACTCTGGCCTTCTACTCAAAGTTACTTAAGATCCCACTACCACGCACCCAGGAGGGAAATGGAGATGCAAAGCAATTCAACGCCATTTAAGCTGGCACTTCAATGCGCTGTTTGCTGCAGTTGAGGCCCAATTTCAATAACCCTATCTTCCGAAGAAGAAGATGCGATCACTGGAACAAGGACTTTATTTTCCTGACGTTTCGGATTCCGTTGGGAATCCTTAGTCATAGGTTATCGTAAACAGGTCTGAGACATGCGCCGTAGGACTTGCGGGCTTTCAGCATTTCCTAAATGGTAACTCTTGCACCACTTAAATGTCGGATAAAGAATACTACAGCACAATCGGAAGACAATCAATCAAGGTAGTTGCATGTATTCTTCCTGGGAAAGGAATATTGATTCCGATATCCAGGTAATACAGCGACACAACATCTCCACACCGCGAGGAGACCTGCCATCTAAGCAATTGAGAAAGCTGTATCGGAGACAAAATTTTATTAGCTTAGGTACTTGCATCTTGCGAAAAAGCGACAATATATACATATAACTAGGATCATTTACTCAGTTTGTATATTTTGCTGGTCCAGTGTATATACCACATAGAAGGACGGACAAGGTGGGACCAGGTGGGATAACTCGGTGATATCCGGTCTTCTTGATCTTTGTGTTGCTCCTGGTTACGGAGTCCTTTATCACTTTGCCGATTTTGACCGCCTTTTTGGACGATATATGGATATCATCCAAAAAGACGGTCGAACTCAACACTGAGTTGTCCCGTCTGGTCCCACCTTGTTAGAGGCAGCACCCCCACACAGGAGGCGCCGGAGAATACGCCTGAGACCTCCTCCTCTCCACTGGCTTTTCGACCTGTGTCCTAGGTGTGGTTTTCTGCGTTGTGAAGAGACGGGCGAGCTTGTCCACTGGTCCCCACTTGCCTCTGTGGGGGCTGCACTGAAAGAAACAACAGGTCAGTGTATACATTCCTAGGTGCTCAAACTTACTTCGAAGATCATGCTCGGAGTGACATGGATTCGTTAAAAATTACCATTGACCACATAGGTGAGGTTCCAGTATCTTAAGTCGGAGATACAATTAATTTAGTTATTTGGTGCTTCTCTCCATCTTTTGGGCTATCGTTTCTCACGCCTGGCGCACTATCGATCTACTTACTTATAGTACACGTGATGAGGCGCAAGCTGCGCTCAGGATTAAGGCTCAATCTTGCCAATCGAATAAGTCAGATATCCAGTAAGGATGCTACCCACCTGAGGACACTATCTGATTGGTCCGATTGCGCCCCGATCTTGTACATTGCTTGCTTATGATTATAAAGTACGCTGCTAGCATTCGACCATACGGTTCCGTTCTTCCACCCTTGTTGTTGAGTTCTCCTTTGAGGATTCAAACGAGGCCTTGTTATATGGCAAGCATCGTGACTTGAGGCAAGGTCAGAACAACCACTACCCTACACTCCGTGCAGGATTTTGAAAGCGAAACCCTCCACCTACTATGATGTCATCATGAGATCGAAAAACCCACGAAGTCAGACTTGCATGGACTATATAACCATTTCACCTTCCACGACACGCCAGGCATGAGGTCACGTGACGGAGATGATTGACCTACTTCTAGGACAGCCAATCACAGGTGACGCGAACGCTTGCCTCTCGCGGCGGCCGCTAACACACGCACACTCGTTGGCGGACCCAATCTGTCTGGACACTCTCTCGAGGCCAACTCAAAATGGACCTCACTGCTTTAATGGCCTACGTTCCCCAGGCCCGCATCGCGAATTTACGTGCGGT
>JAYGXS010000006.1:20364032-20374738 GCA_036362985.1 Ligula intestinalis | reverse complement strand
GTCGGCGCCTCAAATTTATGACTGCCGATTCAAAGACCACGGTCCGCTTATCAATGCAATTCATGAAGAGACTTAAAGGAGTAAGTCTTCTGCCATGGTGGACAAGCTGTCAGTGGTGTCTCTATCGTTAACATTCAGGACACTTGTAAACGCCGCCTTCCCTAAACTTCAATTTAAGACAGAGGAAGAAGAAAACAACAAACAACAAGCCTTCCTCGTTTTAGCGAACTCCTCCGTACGTGAATAATGAATCGGAAACAGCCAGCCACCTGCTCGCCTCACTTGGAGTTAGAGTAACGCACAGGCCAGAAGCAACCATCGGGCGCCGGTTTATGAGACCATAAGACCTACTACCACTGCAAGGAATGACTGCAGCCGTTAACCGGATCCGGTTCAGTCGTGGACAAAGCAACATCCTCGGAGAAACCGGCAAGTTACTCCGAGCGCGCATGGCCGAGCACGCGGCAGCGGTGAGGAAGAAAGGCACAAACTCATAGGCCGCAGCACACTGGAAGAGACCTAGTCATTTTTTAAGTATAACGAAGCCGAAATTCTCGTCAGAGAGGACAACTGCGTGAGCCGCGAGATGCTCGAGTCATGGTTCCCAGGTCCACAATAAATCAGCAAGCGTAATGATTAACCTTTCCCATACTGCATACTGATACGTCGCTCAAGGAGTGTATCAGTCTTGTGGGTTGATCCAGGTCCAACAAAAACTCCGACGACAGCAGACATGGTTTTTAGCCATTCTCAAGCCCGCATCCGACGCTGACGACAAATCTGCGATGATAAATGACTCGAAAGCGCACTGCCAAGCCGTCAGTTGCGATCCAAGCGATGGTTAGAGGAGCCAATAATTATAGTGCGCATGCAGGTAGCCGTTGCAAACTATAAATGCCGCGCAATCTGTGACTGCATAAGCCCAATATGTTCGTTTCTTACACCATTCCACGCTTACCTATGATTACAGATTCTCAACAGTATCCGAAACTTCAGGCAAATAATATTTCTGTTCAAGCGATCACACCCCCTACTTTTGAACTCATATTTTTTTAGTAATCAATCATTCCTTCGGCGTTTCTACACTCCGTCATGAGTCTAGCTGGTGATACTGTGGCAGTGCGTTCCCACGCTTGCCGCCGCCAAGCTTTCTCGTCTGCGTCATGCTCCTGCTCGAGGCAGTCCACCCACGTTATCGTCAGTGCAAATGCTCAGTCGCGCCTCTCGTTCCGCCTTGTGCAATTGACCTACTCGCTGTTGGCGCCACCCCTGCCTTGTCATCGACCGGTCAAACTTCCTCGTTCACTGATTGGCTGCAGGTGATAAAGGCGCGTGTATGAACATGCAAGGCTATGACACAACAGTTCGACCGTTGCTATCGACGATGTCTACCACAATCTTCAACCTGCTGAAGGCAGACACGATGACTATAGCTGTATTATCCTGACTACACATGCCTTTCGTTTTCCGATTCGAATGAAGATGAAATGGATACAAATTCAAAGTAAAAATTGGTCGGAGATTCAAAGCTGGCACAATGCTAACGTAACAAAAACATTTGATAATTTAAGAAACATATACAAGCAACTTTTAATTGTATTGACGTGTTGCGACCTAATAGACTCTACCCTGGATGTTGTCCATCTGGCAATCCATGTCAGTCCTCCCATCTAAGCGCTCTCGTCAAATTTATTTCTTTAGCCTTACAATAAAAATGGGAAACCGGGTGACGCCCACCCCTTTAATCCTGATCCACCAAAACTCTACCCCAAAATCCGACAGGGGTTAATGCAGATTCAAAGCGCAGTTTGAGCCTTTCCTCCTATAATCACTGAAGTATTTCAGGACACCATAAGGCTACCCTACGCCATCATCGCCGATGCACGCAAACTAAAGCAGCCTAGATGATTTAACAGCATGGTCATTCACATTTTATCTGTCGAAGAGCCAAACACACCGTCTGTCACAAGCCCCCCCCTCGTCCTAGAAAACATAAGCTTTCTGATTGGTTGGAGGACGTCCCGGATCCCGCAAGCCTGCGCAGAGGCACAGACCACACGTACTTGTCAACTGGCTTGTTTGCAGTGAGAAGCTATTTTTCCGCAGAGCCTTTTCATAGCTCCTATCCTACAGTACACCATCCAACCTAATAGTTCTTAGTGACTTCTGACTTTGAAGAAATGTCTGTTTTCCACGACCACTCCTTTCGACAAATCCCTTAGAACGCAATCGAAACCTCCCATCACTGGCTTTCTTCTCAAGTTAACACAAGACTCACTACCGCGCATCCAGCAGGGAAAGTGAGATGCAAAGCTATCCAACGCTATTTAGGCTGGCAAGTCAGTATGCTGTATGCTTAAGTTGAGATCAAAGTTTAATAAGCCTGCTTTCGCTCTAGGACTGGCGGGCTTTCGACCTTCTTTTATGAACAACTATTGCACCACCAAGAACTCGAATCGAGAGGAGTAGAGCACTATCAGGTTCCACAAAGCCACAACACATTCACACTGCGAGATCACCTGCAATCTAAGCAGTTGAGAAAGCTGTATGATTTTCAAAATTTTATTACCTTTAAAAGATTGCAAAAAAGCGATACAGCTTGCATGCATGTAGAATCATTTACTCAGTTTTTACATTTGAGTGGTCCAGGGAATACATCACATAAAAGGTGACAGAAGGTGGGACCAGGCGGGACAACTCGGTGTATCTGGTCTTCGTGATCGCGTACAGCCGTGGGAATGATGAGGGAGTGGGGTAGATCCTTCGAGTCTAATTTAACCGTCTCCTCACAACGCACAAAATCACAACCGAGGCCCAGATCAAAAAGCAGAAGGAGAGGAAGAGGATTACGTTCCTCCTCTCGTGAGGGAGCGAGGACGCATTCCACAATTGTCAATGAAGGCTGGGCCGAAGATTACGGTCTGGATGCCGGCTTCATGAATTCAAATGAAGCATACCTGCTGTCAGAAAATTCGGGACTGTTGGAGACGGGGGCACTGATCGACGATGATTATCTGATAGATATTGATGAACTGGGTAAGCTAATTTTGTTTAAGTCTCGGCAATGCTGCATTTAAATATAAACCTTACCGGATATAATCCAAACGAAGTTAAAATTGCCTAGTATCACACTTTGAAAACTGGCTCCTTAATTAAACAGTTTAAACTATACACAATATGCTGAAATTAGAATCGGCCTAAACCGACACCAGGTGGCGATAGGATCTCGCCCCTACCAACAAGCGACAATCCCTCAACCAACCCGCTGACATGGCCTATATGCGCTGTAACGGGTCAATCCGACCCATTGGGTCGATAAGTTTTTTGAACATTGTCAAGGTCGGACTTTTTTTGGTTTCACTTTTTTTTCTTCAGAGACCAAGCTGGTCACGCTCCGGATCCACGATTGATCCCCTCTACTTCGCGTACCGGATTACTATCATGCTCACGTCGTAACCGTACCGCACCGTTATCGTCTCGATTAAGCGAACATTATCCCCCGGTTTGACCTTCCGCGTTGGCCAATCAGCGCCCGCGTTAAATAGTTGTTGATTTTTCTAACTATTCAAACTTTTATTGTTATGTGCAGCGTTAATTTCCCTTGCAAATGTTTGGTCTGATGAAGAGTTGCTGAAAACAATTTTTTGCCAAAAACTGACTTCCAAATTGAATGCCATGCCATGCCAGACTTATCAGGCAAGGAGAGTGTTGGGAGCCGGCATAACTGGCTCGCTGTTATTTCACACTCCTGATCTGCTCACGTGCAACACATGTGGTGACCTGCAAACAGGTAGAAAGGAAGAAAATTACGAAGAATGTTACGGCGCATTTTATGCGGCGGTGCCCCGCCTCAAACAAGGTGGCACCTATGGGATAACTCACAAACCGTAATTCTACCGAGGATTGCCACCACGATCTGCACCAGTCTGAAGATAGGTGCGGTGGCCGTACCTGAATTAAAGCAAATGTAGACTCATGCAGGATCTACCGCATTGGTGAGGCATAGGCCACCCCTTAAGTTTCCCTCTGGATTCAACCGCATGGGCCTTTCACTCGCCCCTAAGCGTGCCACGGTCATCTTCACCAGACGGCCAGGGCGTGACAGCCACTGCCGTGATCACGCTAGAAGTGGGTACAGGTGTGGGAGTGTTGAGAGAGTAGGTTCGATCTTGCACAAGTCTACTTTTACTGTAATTCAGCCACAGCGACCACGTCTACAGATCGTGGAGGATGTTGTGGAAAACGACAGTTGAACTCATCACTGAGTCATCTAATCCGGTCCTACATGTTTTAAGTGGTACCACCGCATAAAGGCCGCCGGCGCAATCTTCTTAAGCCTTTGCCTCTTCATCTGCCTTTTAACATGGGCCTCGGGATTGCTGTTGTGTTTGGCAAACAGACGTGCGCGCTTGGCCGCCACTGCCAACTTGCCTCTGTGGGGGCTGCAATGAAAGAAGCAAAAGGTCAGTGTATATATTCGTAGGTGCTCAAAGTTACTTTGAAGGACGTGTTCGCACAGACATGGTTTTTTTACAAATTGGCATTAATGAATACGTTGAGATTCTACTATGTTAAGTTGGATATACAGTTAATTTCGTTCTTTGGTGTTTCTCGACATTCCTTGGGCTATCGGTAATCTCGACTTGCGCACTATCGATAAACTCACGTATAACGCATGTGGTAACACGCAAGCTGCTATCAGAATAAGGACTCCATACCACCCATCGGATGAGCCGATTATCCACTAGGGATCCTACCCACCTGAGAACACCATCTGATTGGACCAATTGCGCCCCGATCTTGTACATGGCTGGCTTATGATTATAAAGTACGCTGTGCGCATTCGAGCATACGTTTCTGTTTTTCCGCTCTTGTTGTTGAGGTTTCCTTCGAGGATTCGAACGGAGCGTTTTTAGACGCCAAATATTGTGAATCTTGCTGAGGGTTAGGAAAAACAATACCTTACATTCCGTGCAGGCATTTGAAAACGAAACCTAGCACCTCCCATGAAGTCATCCCCAGATCGGACAACCCAAATAGTCAGACTAGCAGTGCTTCGCTATTGTGCTGGTGCGTGAAGCGACCATTCGGCATTCAGCTCGGGAACTTTATAGTCACTTCACCTCTGTCCAGACGCGACTATGGTCCTCATCTACTATCCATGTCTCGACTGTTCCTTCAACCAAAATGTCTGTTGTGTATTTTTCGTTCAATATTTTCATTCTTTTTCTCAAGAAAAACTCGTAAAATTAGTTTCTGATAGCGCAAATGAACGTCTGTTTTTCAGTCTATTTCTAGGAGAGGAAACTGGGTTTAAGACCGTTTGTGCATTACTTTTACTGATGTGGTCACTTGCATGTAAACGGTAAAAAGACCTGTCAACTTTTAAGCCTTATGATCTTATCTCCACGATTCGATATATATTTATCGTAAACACTGGTACCACTGGCCAAATTTCCTATTTCAATCTTTATTTTCAAAAAAATAAAGTACACAGGGTATCGAAGCCAAAATTCCCCAATAGAAACGCTATTTCAAGAAGGAACTTGTTATCGAAACGTTTAAATAGTCTCAAGTATATTCATTTGCGTCTTTTGTTGTGAATTTTATTTTCCTCGGCAATGAGTTTTGATGTTTGGTGCCTCTAAAAATATGACCCAAATAGACAGGTACCTTAGAAAGAATGATTAAAAACTCGTTATTGAGGTGAATACTCGCAAAAAGTATCTAAATTTGAAGTTTTGGTAAGCACATACAATATAAGCCTTATTCGCTTTTAACTAACGTAAGTCAGTGAGAATCTTAATCGTTGTCGAAATCGTTGTCTGAGTGATATATTAAACAGCAGGGAGAAACGTTAAAATATCTTAATATTTAGAAGATGACAACCATGCTGAACTCACCGGCGGACCGATACGATAAGGTACGTTGAGCAGGTCTACGAGTAAGAGAGTTGAAGACTGCACAAACGGCGACCGAGCACAGTCAGTGCGACGGAGGTTGTGAGCGGCTGAAGCTCAAGGCCTGGAAATTATCGATCGAAATTTTGAACTGACAATCTATTGATTGGCACAAAGCGTTCATGCCAGCTGCCAATCCCTACTATAGTTTACCCTGCAGATGTGTGTAACCTAAAAGCAATTGATGCGAATCCATCTCGAAGGGTATAGGATTGTAGTAGAGCTGTAACTGCAGTTTGCAGTAGATGTAGAAAGCCCTCTCCATTGATAGAGTACGCTAGTCATCAAAACCTAGTCTAAGCTTTCAGCCTTTTGCAGTCTCATCAACACTGTTGTCCTCTAGTGCCATACTTGTAGTGCACTTATTTTAAAAAATGGTGCTGGCAACTGGTAGCGTCAGTGCCGACACCAGAAATACTACTTTTCCTGTTGAGATTCTGGGCACATGAACCCAGTACTGACATTAATCAGTGCCACTTTCTGACTGATAATACAGCCAGAAATAGAACCAGCAGTACTATCAGTCAGCTGCACGGATACTGTAGCATGCCTACAATGAGCCCACAGACAGCAAATGGTACTACTTTGCGACACAAAAGTCTTGGCAAAAATTGTAGCGCCCATTTTAATATCGTGCTGTTAACCCAAAGACTTATTTTACTGGTAAAGGAGACATATGGTCGATCACTGGAACAAAATTTATTTTTCTTTGACCTTTCTAGCTCTTACAAGAGCCCATCTTCAGAGGTGGAGAAAAAGGAACAAATGTGGAAGCTACTTGGGGCGTGTGTACAATAACTAAAATTTTTTACGTGTAGAAAATCAATAATTGTGTGTGCTTCCGACTTGCCACTGAGGGCTGTGCTAGCCTGTGCCAGTAGGCAAGATCGACAAGTTGGGTGGAAATATTTACAGAAATAGAATCATCAACAAAACAAGTAATAGTTATGGTGGGAGGGATGGGCAATTAAAAAAGTCATAGGAGAAGGGAAGGAGGATGAGAAGCGAGGGATTATGTAGGCTTGGGTGCCAAATGCCCACGTCATCATCGAAAGTGGGATGATTATGAAGGATTTTGGGCCAATTGATTACGGCGGGCGTCTGGATGTGATCGTTTGAAATAGCGTAAGGCCCTGTACGCTGGCGCCAATTCGACACATCTGTTGACCGAATTCTTCTCCGTGGACCAGGCTTCGATAAATTCTCTGCTCATCTTGTTTCCCGCGTGGGCGTCTGCTTCCTTAAAAACCCAGCAACCCATTTATTTTGCTTAAGACAAATGATTGCTAGCGAAAAAGCTTTAATAAAAGAAGTACACTACCGCTGGCAGCAGTATCCTTGCCTTCGCAGTCTAACCTGAGTGGAAACTGCCACAGTCTCCTGGACAACAGACTGTTGTGCTCCGTCTCTCACACATGTACTTACTCGAAGTAGTATAATTCAGGGTTTACACTTCTGTAAATTCCAAGCTACCGATATATGCTGTAGTAGGCCTAAATGTTAGCCTATAGACGGCAAACTGCACGACATAAGGGAATGCCAGTACTTGTGCATTATTTAAAAACGCTCTTTTATTATCCAAGTGTTAATCACTTTACCTCACACAGTTTTGGAGTGCATACTGAGTGTGAATTTTTTAAGAAGCACACACAGTCAGTACTTATAGTATACTAGCTACTGGCCTTAGAAAGCGCGATTACTAGAATTAGCACTTTTAGCCTAGACAAGTACATAAAGCAGCAGTATCTTAGTCCGAACCGAGTAGAAACGAATGCAGCCTGAATGACAGAGTTCAGAGGGGAGAAAGCAAAGCAAGCTCTTCTTAGCTTAGGGCCCCAAACACGTACTTACTCGGAAAGCTGAAATCAAGATTCACACTCCTCCTTGGGCTCAAGGAGGTGTAAGCCCTAGCGTTGGCTGAAGCAGCGTCACCTACGACAAATGGTAGTGTCAGTGCTAACACTAGTACTACTACACTCCCTGTTGAGATAGAGGGGATTTGAGCCCCGTGTTGACCTTAAGCAATGTCATTTCTGACACACAATACAGTCAGTATTAGTAGCAGCAGATACTATCCCTCATCTAAGTAAGTATTACTAAATAGTAGCGGTAGCGGTAGTAGCAGTACAAGCCCTGGCTTTGCAGAGTCTGGCAAGACACGTACTAAAGGTGGTTGAGGGTAGAGAGTGCAGTCGTACCTGTGCAAAATTTTCTGTCAATAAGACTAAGTCGGGCAGTGTTTAAGCTGCATTGGGAAAGCGGCTTTCGCCTGAATCCTGCTCGGTCAGCTTGAGATCGGTCTTGTCATCAGTTTAAGCGGCGGATGGTGCAAGTGGACTAGACCTTTGCACGTCTATTTCACTATAATCTCATATTTAGCTCCTATCACCGTCCCTGCTCTTAAGCGGATGGTGGACCTTATCGAAATCGATGGTCATACACGACAGTTCCCTCGTTGATTTCGACGATGTGCACGACGCGCTCCAACACGCAACAGCAAACGCTGAGGCAAGCCGCAACAGACACTGAGGCGAGCTGGGCAAGCAACACGAAGGCCACGGCAAGCAAGAGCAACGCAGAGAACTGACATGAGAGAAAACAGGAGTTAAGGCAGACTTGCGCAGAATCCACCCACTCGCTCGCCACTCCAACCTCCGTATCCCGTTTAAAGGCAAAGTCAATAAGACCAGCGA
This sequence comes from Ligula intestinalis, assembly GCA_036362985.1. Classification (NCBI taxonomy): domain Eukaryota; kingdom Metazoa; phylum Platyhelminthes; class Cestoda; order Diphyllobothriidea; family Diphyllobothriidae; genus Ligula; species Ligula intestinalis. The sequence goes on along the minus strand of JAYGXS010000006.1, from coordinate 20,366,085 downwards.
TGAGGGATGGTGTAGATGGCTGGCGCGATAAACACTCAGCACGCGCACACTTGACAGCCATCTCGCTAGTTACGCTCCCAACTGCGCAGGAGTGCCATAAAGGCCACATTAAGAGGGAGCCATTGCAGCCTGACTCTCAGTCCTCCCTCTCCTCCCATACGTACAAACAAACACTCGCGTACAGGAGGAGCAGCAACGTAGGGGGCCCGAGTTTTCCCGTTAGTTGACAAACCCTCCAAGCCACGGCTTTTAGTGCACCGTGATAGATCCAGACGCATTCAGATTTACTATAGTGAGGGAAGAAACGCGCCGAGGTCGACCTCACTCTCTCCCCCACCGCATAGTGACCGCCTAGCTTTTCGGGCACCCGCAGTGGGGCCTGAAACCCAGTGGGAGCACGAGCGCAGTCACCAATGGGGAATCAGAAGTGAGAGAAAGTGCCAGCGCCTTCCAAGCCGCAGGGACCGTGGTTGGCTGAAGACTGGCATTGGAAATGCATACAGACCATTGGCTCTCAGAAGGGTGAGAGCAGCCCTGAGAGGGGTAACCAGTCAGTCAACGACTGAAAGGCACTACCCATGCTCCGTTGTCGGTTGGAATCCGTGGGCGAGGCTGAAAGGAGAGCAAGAGACAGCTGGTGAACTTTGCAATTGTGGACGTGCAGAAGAAGAAGAAGAAGAAGAAGAAGAAGACGAAGAAGAAGAAAGAGAAGAAAAGGAAGAGGAAGAAGGAGGGGAAAAGACGAAGTAGAAGAGTATAAAAATGGATAGGCAGAAGAAGAGAGTGAAAGAGGGAGATAGGGAGAGGAAGCGAGGGGGGAACGCAGACAGGCCGAAAGATAGGTGAGAAACTCAAGCATAAAAAAAGAACAATGAGAGCAAGAGCTGAGCTTACCTTGCAGCAGAGAATCTACAGTAACTACTGAGGCTGACGTTTGTGCTAAAGACAGAACTGTAGGCGCCGTTATTATGAGTGTGAGTGCCGTAATGGAGCAAGTAATATAACTACAATATGTTAGAAGTGCGGAAAAGTGAAGCAATCGAATAGAGTCAGAAAGGCTAGTGTTAATTTGACTGATGCGGCCGACGTAGAGAAGTGTAAAGTTGCTAATCTTTTCAGTGCGCATGCAATCTAAGAGCGCTTCAGTCCGATTCAGTCCAGGTAGCGTTACCCCTGAACGAGGGAACCACGAGTCACTGTTAAGCCGCCCTCCTCCCCTATCTCATAAACCCATGGCGCGACGCCCCCGACGGCTCGCCTCTCATACGACGGCATGGAAAAATCAGATAATCGATTTTATGCAGCTGCATCGCTAGCTCGCGTCATACAACACACACACACACATGCGCACTAAAAAACATACTGGTAAGCTTGAGGGGATATGAACCAAAGCTGACAAAACGCTAGCGTCAGAAATAGTACCAGTACTACAAAGACTCAGCTACATCTTTGTGCCTGTCTTCACGCCTAATAAGGGATGGGTGGGGGAAGATAGTGAAGTAGCACCAGCGCAACAGGCCACTGGCACTTAATACGAAGTTAGGCGGTGTTTCGGCTTGCACTGGAGAAAGCAGCATATGCTGGGCCGCGTTTAGTCATCGAGACTCCGGGCGAAGGTGGAGAATGCGGCTGGCGCTAGCTATCATTTTAAAGCTACCCTCTGAGATTATCATCTTCTGTACTAACAGCTGTTGGTGCACCTGGTGGACTTCATCAAAAGCCATGGTCAAACATACATGACATGCAGACTACCATGGCAAGGGCCAAACAGCTCTCGTCAGATTTCGTTGTTCAACGTCTGTGATAAGATGTTCTGATCGTCAATAACTTTATCTTGCAGCTGATTAGACAGCATATAACCAATCTGGACTGGATGCTATCAGTCGCTATTTTTCAGTGAATAGAACTTGGGTTACTGAGGCGTCACTGAGCGTGCTTGCATGTACAGAATTCTGCGGTTTTGCAAACTCCAGTATGTTTGCAGACCACATAAAGAGTGAAAACAGCTCACTACGCAGGTAACCTTGATGTTTCATGGGCCGTAAATAAAATC
>JAYGXS010000006.1:20294489-20363163 GCA_036362985.1 Ligula intestinalis | reverse complement strand
CCTGCCTCCCAGGTGTCTTTTCATCGTCCCATAACCGTCAGTACACCAGCTATCCCTACCTCCTGAATATCTAGTCATAGGTCCATAAACATCAGTGCACCAGTTAGCCCATCTCTCTTGATATCGGGACCGTCAAGGCCCGCCGCACCATCATCTACTACGATTAATACTAGTCTTAATACATTCTCTGTCCAACGATCGATAAATTCCGCCGCCTCGAACGCGGCAACAAGTTCATTAAGAATGTTGCCAACACCGTCGAAAGCGTTTAGGCCGAGCGCTTCCCACCCACAACCTAGCTCCTCTTTTGACCGTGGGAGTCATATTATTCCCCCGTATAATGCGTTATTGAACACGCCGGGCCCGAACCAAGAAAAATTTAATTTGCACGGCAGTAACCCTAACTGGTATAGTTTTAATTCTAATCGGAGTTGCCGTACAGGACATTCACTGATTAAGAACGCTAGTCCTTACGCGAGTGGCCCTAACACTAATTTTATGTCACCGTTTCCCCCTATCAGTTCCTTTACCCATCCTCTACCACCCAAACCTGCTAACTTCTACATGTCTTCTCACCTCCCCCCATTCCTCCCAAATGCCCCAGAAGCTTATTTCGGTTTACCCTCTCCTCATTTTTCCTTGCCAGAAAGCGAGGCCCCTAGATATCTCAGACCTTATCAGCCATCGATTGTTGGCTACCCGTATGCTAACAGCTCCATACCCGTCAGTACTTATTCCACAAATAATAACGGCCTACAGTTTGTCTACCCACCCTCAAATTCTTTTTTATGAATAACTATAGCCATAGTCCTATCACTCGAATCACACTAGATGTCATAGTGCTTAATGCCAGGTCCATTATAAATAAAATGGCATAACTTCGAGCTATCGCTTTCGAGATGATGCCCGATGTTATATGCATAACAGAATCTTGGACCCATCCAATCATTTCTGACTCCTCCCTTATCATAGACGATTATGATTTCTATCGTCACGATCGCATTAATAAGCGTGGTGGTGGTTGTCTTCTCTATATTAGAACGTCATTTAGGCACTTTCCGTTTTATCTAAATAGCACGTCCTTCTCTGGAAATTACTGTTTCGCCTCTATTATCCTGTCGCCCCGGCAAAAGGCGATTATCGGATGTGTATATAATCCTCCTAACTCTTCATCTGAAGAAGATGCAAATTTGTGTGAAATGTTCAAGTTTATTTCAGAATCCACTTTTGAAGTTAAAATTATCGCTGGAGATTTTAATTTTCCTAAAAATCGACTGGCTTTCAAACTATTGCCCACCTAGATTTCAGCCTTTCCTGGATACCATTAATTTTTCTAACTGGTCTCAACTGGTTAGTTCCCCAACAAGACAGAATCATATCCTAGATCTGATTTTCACTAATGGTATTGCCCCTCTCTTCGTTGATTTTAAGCAGGACATCTTCCAAAGTGATCACACATTAATTCACTGTTGCCTTCCGCTTCCTTCTACGGAAAAGGCTAGTGCTAGTCGTACCTATCATGCGTACGACCTCGCAGATATTAGCTCAATCAACAATTTTCTTGACTCATTAGATTGGCAGAGCCTCTCCTCCATTAACGACGCTGCATATCTTTCTGAACTCATGTCGGTCGTTTCTACTAAAATGCTGGAATTTGTGCACACTAAAATTGCGAAACCCTACACACCAGAATCGACCGTCCCTCATTTTCTTTTGCCCAGACTAAAGAAATTGAGGAGGCAGCTGAAAGATAGATCTACTAGTTCGCTGTCTGTGCATCTAAGGATCGCAGAAATCTTCAAATTAGCGTCAAAGATTCGTCTTGCACGTGAACAGCACAGGGAATCTTGCGCCCTGAGTGAGTCAAACTCTGCAAAATCGGTTGCACAACTGTTTCGTCGTAGGGCCTCCGCAAAACGAGGAATTGAAATACCCCCATTGCTTAATGAGAACAAAACATTTGTATTAGATGAGTCTGATAAGGCTGACTTATTCAATGCTTTCTTTGCGAAGCATTTTACGACAGAATCCGAACCGGTCCCATCGTTTCAACCATACTCAGACAATACTCTCGGGAACATTGATTTCTCCATAGAATTAATTCGTAAGCAGATAATTTGTCTAAAAAACTCGCACTCTTCCGGAACTGATGGTATCCCCAATTCAGTTATCAAAAGAGTGTCGACCTTTCCCAAATTACTTAGCCATATATTTTCAGTATATCTCTTAAATGGTTACTTTCCTGACACTTGGAAGACATCCATTATTCTTCCAGTCTTGAAATCAGGATCTCGTTCAGAAATAAATAACTACCGCGATGTACATAAAACCCCGGCCCTAGCTAAACTTCTGGAGAAGATAATTTTTAATCAAATTCTCGATTTTGCCTAAAAATAAGCTTTTAAGTGACTCGCAGCATGGTTTTCTACCCGGAAGATCATGCGAGACGTGTCATTTAGCTTTTCTTAACCACGTCACTTCCCTCCGTAACGAGCAGCAATCCGTGGTTGTTATCTACTTTGACCTGAGCAAAGCCTTCAACAAGGTACCGCACAGACGGCTTCTGGTAAAATTGGAAGCCATTGGCATCCGTCCCCCTCTCCTCGACTTCATCGGTTCCTTCTTGTCTAACCGCAGCCAGAAGGTCCTAGTGGGTAATAGTTACTCCACTTCTCAGCTGATCACGAGTGGCGTTTTTCAACGCACTGTCTTGGGTTCATTACTCTTCATTCTATACATACACGAAATTTCGACTCTTCTAAAAAATTCACACAATCTCATTTATGCAGATGACCTAAAATGCATATACTCGTTTTCTAAGGACACGGCAAGCATATGCGTTGATAAAATAAATGCGGACCTACTTACACTCTCACGTTGGAGTGCTACCTGGCAGATGGAATTCTCTCCATCCAAGTGTAATTTCATGTGTTTTGGTCCCGCCAAGCTTCCTCGTCCCCTAGTCTTTCAAAATACTCCAATTTTAGAACGATCCACTATAAAAGACTTAGGTCTAAGCTTCACAAATAAACTAGCATTGTCGCCTTATGCGGATCGAATATCTGCGAAGGCTGCACAGATATGTGGTTTTATATCACATAATTTCTCCCTGCTGGAAATAAAGTTAAAACTTTATCGTATGTATGTTCTGCCCATCCTATAATACTGCTGTCCCCTCTTTGGTCTAATGAATGCTTCAGACCGCAGTAAGATTGAAAATGTACAGAGGGTATTTACTCGCAAAATATTCGCTCTTCCTCGATCCACGCTTTCTTATACGGAGAGATGTCAGTTAGCGAACATGACATTTCTTTGGGTCAGAAGACTCGAAGCGGGCCTCTGTTTCCTCTTTCGCGTTAACTCTACCCCTAACCTTCCACGAATCAACGCTCTCATTCCCGCAGATAGACCTTATGCCACCCGTAATTCCTCCAGGATTATTGCACCCCCCTTAAGCTCCACTTCGAACCATTCTCACTTCTTTGCCTCCAAATATGCCTTCCTCTGGAATAATATTCCCCTCGAAATTAGGCTGTCGTCTAACTTAGCAGGTTTTAAAGTCAAATTACGTAAACACTTAACTTCGGAATATATAAAGTCCTTGTTATCCGTCTCCTTCCCAAACACACAACTTTTGGACTTTGAAAAGGGTCCCCCTGGTATCTGAGGTTGTTATGTTTATATCAAATTTTTTCCATACATGTCTATTTCTTCATTCTTTCAGTGATATTTGCAACGATGTTTCGTCCACTTCTCTGTCCAGTCATCATTGCCGTTTTCTCTATTCTCCGTTTTACTACCCTGACGATAGGCTTCATGGTCCTTAGTCATGCTCGTGGCGGTTCTGCTATTTTCGCCAGCTCGTCGCTAAACTCCGCAGTCTACAAGGTCACAGCTCGGACGTTTCGTTGATGATCAGGTGACCTCTGCCGTTCCCTCATTTTCCTGACTCTGTTGTCCGCGATGGTCTCTTCCGGTCTCATCTCCCTGATGGTTGATCATGAAGCCAGTCGGGCGGTGTAACAATGGTGAAAGACAGCCTCTGCTATTATATGATTTCTCCAATCACAAGAAGCGTTTCCCACCCTCATTCGTTCTCATCAACAGTCCTGTCTCATTTGCACTACAATCAATCCTCTCAACCAAACCCCTTAACTTTTTTGAAGCAGTTTTTTTTCTCCTACGTTTTGTTTTTTTTAAGCAGGGGTTCGCTGAACTCCGCCCCAGCTTAAATGGTAGGAGTTTTTTTCACTGCTTCCTTCTTAGTTCACCATGCGTTGACTACTATTTTAAAACGACGATATGTTGGTGAATCTGAATTTATCTACCAACACAACTAAACGCTCCCGCTGTCTATGTGGTTGTTTCATGGAGAGCAGCATTTATCAACTGTGTATTTATTTTTACACAGCACTAAGTTAGCAATGACGAGGCCCTCCGGGCCTAAAATATAAAATTTATTTATTTATTTATTTATCTGACAGTCTGTATTTAAGGAAGCGATTAAAGTTCCATGAGTTACTGGCCTTAAGACTTCACTGAGGTATTACGCTTTTGCATAACTAGCTTATAATCACTCTCATAGAAATGTTTGAAGATTCAGAGATTCATATTCCGGACCGCTTACTATCGCAATTACAGAGAACAAATACGTGTTTATCAGCACACTTCGCCAAGAATTATTAGTGAGGCCAAGCCCATGTTGGGAAGGCAATATTCGTGGGGCAGTTGTGGGAGGGATAATCGTGAAAAATAATTGGAATGGGAGCGGGAAAGGAAACGATTGTTTTAATAAGAAGAAAAAGAAGGCGCAAGGGTGAAGGAAGAGGAACGTGAGAGCAAAGTTAACGCTACAGCAACAAGAACTGAACATGGATGCAAGCCATTGGTGCAAATAATCAGAAAACTGAATATTGAAATCCAAGGAAGTGCAAAGCTGATCGTGCGAGATTGGCAACCAATCGGGGCAAGGGAAGATTGTGAACGAGTAGCATTAAATGTGCGCGTAGTGTGCAACGAGCCAACCCGAACCATGGGTGTTTGAACACACCAAGGTCACTTTTGGCGCGGATCCGGATAAGGATGGTGTGAACGTCTTTTGGTGAAGATACCAGTCTTCTCTCTCCCTCTGCTGGCACTATTTTCCCCGTTCCTTGTCGCCTTTACACGCTCTTCCCACAGTCCTGTGTCGCCGTTGCAAACTCCTCCTGCCGTCAGCACCACCATGGCCCTCACCCGCAGTTGCCCACAGCGCTACACTCCCGCAGGTATCTAATAAATATTCGGTGATCACCCTTACACTCCAAATGGATCATTCGTACAGACCCTTGGTAATCCCCCGTATCGTATCCTTTCCACTCTTTATTGTTTACCATTCGTTTTATATCAACAGACCTTATTTCTTACTAGCGCGTTATTCTTCTATCTCTTTCTACGATTGCATGTTGTGGTGATGGACAACCCCGTTCGGCGTTACTTCTAGAGAATCATATGCGTGAATTACTCCTTTAGGTGTGTGCCAACCTAAACATTACCGGCCCGATACAAGTGCAAATCGTTTTGACAGATGGCACAAGCTACCAAGTATTCTAGCCTGGAAGTGCAAACAAAAGGAGACGTGGAAGCCAAGTAAGAGCAAAGTTAAAACTAAATGAGGATTTAAAATGAATCAAAGAGGTTTTTTATGTAAGGTTACATTTAAATAAATACAAATTGCACTGGCCGGTAACTGCTAAAATTTGTCTTCAATTAAGCCCTTCGGGAGTAGACGCAGAAGACAGCCTATGCGCGAACCCCATTGCGTCAGGCAGCTCACCGACAATGAGGACATTGCCGCTAGTTACCTTCAGGGAAACTGTATGGCAAGCTAAAAGACAAAGAAGGTATGTTAAAATATATTCTTAAAATCTGTCCTTAGCTGGAGGAACCCTGTAAAAGGAGTAGTTTATGCAGCTAGCAACGTGTTAGTACAGGGTGTCCACGAAGTCTGGGTACATAGGGGATAAATACCTACCTTTCGAACAAAAAATTTTATTGGATCATAAAGTAAAGAAATTTAATTTTCAATATAATCTCCATTATTTGCAATGCATAAATCGATGCGCCTTGCTAAAGTCTGGTGAACTCGATTGAAAAGGTGTACATTGCCGTCAATTTAAGCACACTGACTAATAATGCGTTCCCTCAAGTGGTTTAGATTTACAATCTTCATTAAGTAAACTTTCACTTTGAACACACCCCAGAAAAAGAAATAAATAGGAGAAAGTTCTGGTTAACGAGGGGACCACTCCACATGACTTCTTCTTCCAATCCATTAAGTAAAAGTGTCATTCAGCCAATCTGTAACATTTGTAGGAAAATGGGCAGGGGCTCCATCCTGTTGAAGCCAGTATCGACGATTCTGTCTCTTGACTTCACCATTAACGTTAATAAAGCATCATCACTAAACAGGAAAAGGTGTTCAATAAAATTGATAGTTTCATCCAATTTATCTGAAAAAAATTAGCACATCTGCATTCGTCTATCGGGGTCGTCTTCAGATAATGATGCAATATATGTAATTTGTACGGATAGAACTTCTGCTCTACCAGGATTTTGTGGATAGTTGACCTTGGAACACCAAATTCCATGGATGTCAGACGAAGTGACATCCATGGGACTCTGCCGTCCAAAAAAATAACATTTATAAATAAAATATTAAAATTCCTATGTACCCAGACTCTCTGGACACTCTGTACATTTGCTTAGGAAGATAGAAACAGCAACTTAACAGAACTAAAACTGTTGACTTGGTAAAAGAAGCCTTATTTCTGTGTTGCAGCCCCGACACTCGCAGTGCACGATCTGTTAGGCTTGTGGTGAAACACTTCAGATAGGCGAGCATTGCCGAAAGCCCACCGCTGCTAACGCGTACGACTGCACTTAAAAGCACCCCTGTAACAGCCAATCAGGTCTCTCAAAGCCTTGCCTCTGTCGGTGGCGAATAGGACGCATGCACGCCTTGGTCGATCCATTCTTTCCGGCCAATAACCTTTGAGGCAACCATACAATGCCGTTCTCGCTGCTGCCTGCTGCTGAAAACTGCACTTGGACTGCGGCTGGCTCGCCTGCCAGTTCTAGGCTCGCCGAGTCTGACTTCCTCTATCTATTCTCCTCTTCCGTTGTGTACACAATAAACTCTTCCTACTACTCTGGCCTTCACCGACTTCTCTCCTCAGCGCTAAGTAACCATGGTCTGAAGATCGTAGTTGCACGGTTTAACTCACTTAACTTCTGCGATAGGCTATATTAACCGACGCCATATCAACAGTTAGTAAAAACTCTCAGTTCGAGTGATGTGGTTGTGTACTGCCAACAGAAAGGACTACTGCCCTCTCGGGTTCGTTGCGATTGCGCCAAGCTAATGGTCCAAAGGCAGCTTGCGCGGAATGGGGACGGTTACGTTTTTCGTTGTGGAAAATGCCATAGGAAGAAGTCCATAAGGACCAATTCAATGTTCTTCAACAGCCGCTTAAGCTTGAGAAAGCTTTTGGGAATATTTTTGGCCTTTGTGTTGGGCAAGACCGTTAGAGAGGTGGCGTCCGTGTGCGGTGTGGCTGAGAGGAACGCCGGATACTGGTATGCAGTGTGTCGAAATGTGTGCTCACACGCAGTCCGTAGCCATGCCGTAACAATGCGCGGCCCAGGCGTGAAAGTTCATATTGATGAATCTCTCATATCACGCCGAAAGTAAAACAGAGGCCAACGGAAGTGGCAGCTGTGGATAATCGGGATGTACGACACACTTTTAAAGAGAGGGGTCGTAGAACAGTTGAACAATCGCGAGCATAACAACCTGACGGAAGTCATCAGGAGACGAGTAGCTTATGGTAGCCAAATAACAACCGACTACTGGAAAGGGTACGGTGATCTGGAGAAGCTGTCGATGGAGTAAAAGCACACAAAAATAAACCATACCAAGTAGTTCGTGCACCCGGAACCCGGCTGCCACACGAACGCTGTCGAGGCTTACTGGAGCCGCCTGAAGCGTGGCCCGCGACAATGTGTACCGGTACCTGAAAGAGCGGTATGGGCGCACGCTGAAGAGATCCAGTACCGCCTGTGGTTTCCAATAAGGGCAGGCGACATACCGGCAGCCTCGGAAATTTTCTGCTGCCATATTGCCGAACTGTACAATGTGGATGAGGTAGAAGGTAAGGGCAATCTTCTAACTAATGATATTTGTTATTAAGGTGAGAACCGCGAGGCGTACAAGCCGAAGGAAGACAAGCGGCTGCCTGCAAGCCAATTTCTGTCTTTTCACGAAACAGAGATGCGGATTAGGAGGAAACGCGTGGCGGACGCGCGGTGGCAGGTGAGATCTTATATCCCTCTAACGTTGTGCAATGTGTAGATGAGAGCAGCGGAATCTGCGATGCGAGGATGAACGAAAGCCGGCGCGCAAACCAACTGCTTCATGTTGGTGAACTCGCAGATGCAGCAAGTCAAAGAAAGAATGCTAGCGCAATGCATGAAGCGGAAGCATATGTACAGCTCACCGACCTGAAATACACGAATTATATGACGGAGGTGAGTGAAGGTTGACATACGGAAGCTGAACGAGGGCGACCTCAGAGGAACAGGAGAAGAAGACCACGCCGAAGACGACGCATATAAGAAAGCAGGAACCCTGACGTAACCCGCAAATCCGACGAGTGGTATGAAGCGGTCAACAATGCGGGTCTTACGGTTAGCCATAAGTTATTGTATGCATAGCTTGCGTTAGAGGTAAATGTACTAGGATCAAATAATAGATTTTCATTCCATGTAATTGTTGCTGTTTTCCCCTGGGCTACCAGACGCAAAGCAATCGTGTAAAGTGATACGTAAGGTAAGGCACCGGATCAATGGCGAGCGCAAAAAAGTCAAAGCTGCCCCTGAAGTTCAGTGGAAAATCTGCGGAGAAGGATGGTCGCAAACACTTTGGCGGCTATATCTATAAGGCGAATATAGCGTTACTTTGACCATAATGGCATGTCACCGCTCTTCGGTACCGATAAGGTAGGGGACAGTGACCAGTCAGTGGGGACGACGTCAGCAGTCCATAAAGTCAAGTACGGCCAGTGTCCTCAGTCTATCGAAGCCGAACAATAACTTTTGAAAGCTTCTGTTAGGATAAAAATCTTCACCCTCAGCCTTTCTGACGTTCGGTCGTTGGAATACCGAATGCAGGTTACTTGCTGAGGTTACTCGCGGGCACTAACGTGCAGAAATGTAAATGATAGCTCTAGGCTCGCAGGTGAACGTGTAAGTGGTTCGGTAGCTAACTAAAACGCTCCAGCCATCGATCGATTTATCCAGCGATATCAGTTATCACTCGACCCGACTTACCCCAAACGGTAGTGCAAGGCGGTATATATTTGCCCGCATAAGGTAATGGAGGCGGTGGAAGTTACTCGGGTTTCAAGCGGAGTCCACGGAGCCAGTTGACTACATCTTCTTGATCGAGTAGTTTCTCGTCTCATTGAACGGTGGTTATCGGAGGTTGATGGCCGGGAGAATGTAGCTCGTGCACGGCAGGTTTGCAGATAAAGGTCTTCGCCGGAACAATCAGTTATTGAAAGCCCGAATTAAGCTCACAATGCAGCACGTATGTCAAGTGAGGCCTCTTAGTATTGGGCAAAAGGTTAACAGAGCTGGTGGAAGTTACCCAAGTTTCAAAGTGCTTCCATGGAGCAAACTGAGTAGGTCTAAGGGTTCTTACGGTCGCATCTTGTCCATCGTGTAGTTTGATGGCTAATTGAGCGGTATTTATCCGAGGTTGATAACCGAGCGATTGTAGCTTGTGCCGACAGATGCAGGGCTGGTGTGGAGATGTAGTCCTTCGTCGGCACAATCTGGTCTTGCAAGCCCGAATTCATAGCGCAAAGTAGCGCGTCGGCCAAGTGTCGCAATAGAGTATGAGACGAAGTTTGACTATGGAGTCTATGTGCACGTTCGACGGGAACAGCGAATTTATATGTGATCCGGGCAGTGAGACTTTCGGTGAACGCTACACGGATTTCTGGATTGGACAGTGGTATAACGTTGAGATGTTTAGGGCGCAGTCTCTTACTGCGGTTCGATAATTGGAACTGAAAGCGGGCACGGAAAAGTACATGATCTGATCCAAAATTTGCACCTCCAAACGATCGATTGTGGGACACGAAGGCGGCCCACCTTGAGCGTACTGCAATGTATACTACGGCTGTTGACGTGCGGTCATGCCTTGGACAACATGCTTGCAATTGCCGAGGGCGTGGGCGGTGTTTGAAACGAGTGTGTATAACGACGAGAAGATTATGGTCAGAAATTGTTATCAATCGTTCTGTTTTGTCGCAAATGTGGACCTGTCCATATTGTCCAATGATGTTTCTCCGTCTAATCACTAGGGCTACTCCTAACATTTCAGTATCCAACGGTGAGCATGCGTAAGTTGGGTAGTTATTCGCTGACCCTTGGTGAGGTCACTGAAGTGCATCTTTTAACAATATCACTTATCCCCGACTGGACCAATGGTGAGAACGCACAAGTTAGGGCGGTGTTCGTTGACACTTGGCGAGGTCACTGAAGCGCATCTTTGACAATATCACTTATCACCCATTGGACCAACGGCGAGCACGCGTAAGTTGGGAAGTTGTTCGCTGATCCTTGGCGAGATCACTAGAGTGCATCATTTAACAATACCACTTATCCCCCACTGGACCAACGGGGAGCACGCGGAAGTTGGAGTGTCGTTCGGTGACCCTTGGCGAGGTCACTGAAGTGCGCATTTGATTAAACTGGTGCGATTGGTGTAAATTGGTGCGCGGACCAGCTCCTGCACGTAAGTCGAGACGTGCGCACAAAAAAATAGTATGCCTACTGAAAAGTAAAAAGTAGTTTTTTGGTTGTAAAACATGATTGGTCTCACTAATCCTGCTTGCCCACAATTTTTCCAGGGTGACGCAGAATTTGAATGTATTAAGACGCCTTCTAAAGACAATGATCACGAGCGCTTCCTCTGCGTATTCTAAGAACTTCTTACGAATAATTTCCAACTAGAAGCCACATGTAAGGGCAAAGTCTCTACGGCACCGGAGGTAATGACGTGTGTTCAGTCAAAAGTCCATACAGCCGTTTGTGGCCCCCAGGACAAAAATGCAAGGACTTAAATGTAGACAACTGAGAGCTCGAGCGTCGGTTTTGACAAGGTCCATCGTGTGACCTGGGCCAAGTGTCAAAACAGCATCAAAAAGACAGAACACAGGAGACGGCGTAGGCCCACGCACAGTAGGCCACTAAAAAACAAGAGAACAACGGCCTGAGTGGAAGTTTCATAAAGGCTTCATTAAAAAGGAGCCATTCAGTCTGACTCTTCGTCAGCCAGTCGGTCGTTCCACACAAACATAAGCTGGGTTTTCCGCGCGATCCCAGTTATCCCGTCAATTGGCAATCGTCCCAGATGATTTTTTAGCGCCCAATGATAGCATCCCGTGTGTTAGATTACTTTTAATGAAGAAAGTTTACTGAATTGTCGACCTTTCTGTCTTTTCTATCCGCAGCATCAGGCCGCCGTCCGAGCCAGTGAGTGGTCTGTGCGGTGTAGCTGCAGTGGCTGACAGGGCCAGTATATCTGTCTGTCTAGCCCCCTTATCATGCATGCTAGGATTCCTTAAAACCAGGGAATGCAAAGGATTCGTCGCCCTTTGGCTCCCAGTCAATTCGTCAGCTACGCAAGGCACAACGCCCACTAGGCCAATGCTGTGGTCTAGTATAAAATCTCAGTTGACAGCTTTTAAAACTACAAAAATAATGAGTTTTATTTGCAATGCACATCTTTGGTGCCGTCAAAACTCCGGAAGACAGGAAAAACCTAGAACAATTCTCTTCTTTTGCAGTCACTATTGGCTTTTTTTTGCTCTTTTGCTTGGTCAGTAGTGTGCGAAATAATATTTTTGTTCTAAGTGAAGAAAAAACTGACTTTGGAAGTACATTGAGCCGGGGAAAATGGTAATTTTATTCAACTGAGAATGATTTGGCCGCGGTCAGCTTGAAGGGCCAACATATACAAACCGAGGCTATCGTATCGTCCGCATGTTTATATTGGCCGATATGGAGTTTAGGATCTCTGTCCATCGGAACGACTGTGATAAATATATGGACCACATTTAATTCACATACTCGTACCGCCTTTGAAACTGAACCTGATAATACCTGGCTAGGTGGGTGCCGCTACCAAAATCAGTAGCCGGCGCACTCCATGGCTAGCAAGATATCTGTGAGAGCATGGATAGCAGAGCAGAAAGGCCATTTTCGCAGATACGAGGATAGGCAAAACTACCACGCCCGCTTTGCGTCACCCACCCTCATTATGATTCAGTTTTGGTGGATGGTATGCTGTGGCCTCGCCTCCCTATTTTCAGTCTCATCACACACTTACACCCTTCGCTTGCTGATCTGCCCTTAAGATTGCGGAAAAAATAAAGTTGGTCTACCACCTTAGGGAGCCCTAGCCTCAAAATTCAGTCTTACAGGACCGATGGTAATATGATAGCATAGTGTTCTGTTTATTCCGTAGTTTCTTGGTTTAATTTTATTTTTGGTGTAGGTAAGTTTTCAATTCAGTTATTTTTGTTAAGTTAAGTTAAGTTTAGTGAATTTGGTTTCCTGTTTTGAATGGTAGTTCACTAGATATACAGGGTGTTCCATAAATACGCACACATTTTTAATAATTGTAACTTTGGTGTTCATTATAATATTATTATTATTTCAAAAGCGAAAAACACATTTGAATATTGCAGTCGTTGCTGAATTGAGGGAAGCCATTGAAAATGAATGTACCCGAATATCAAGAGAATCAATTCATAGTGTGTGCAATTGCATTGTTTTGTGTTTTCAGGCGTATCATGCTCAAAATGGACGTCGACTTGAGAACATTTAGTGAATCAAACAATATAATGATACTTGTTAATATTTTTTAAATTTGAAATTACAAAATTAAAATTACAATCAATTTTACAACTATTAAATTGTGTATACATTTTTGAGAAACCCTGTATTTAACTAAATATCGCACTTAAACTATTTGTCCCTGAACTCTACCACGCTCTTAATTAAAGGTTTTTTTCTAAAGTATCTTACCTTAAGGTTTCCGTTTTGGAAGTTGTGGGCATTACTATCATTAATTAGTAGCCTGTGTGTCGTAGAAGAAAAGACCAACCACCAAGAGCGCGAGAAAAGAACCTGAATTATTTTCGAAAATGCAATTTCCAAATGCCGCTGCCCAGCTGGCTCTTCGTGCAGAGTTTACGTGGAGACATTTTTGTTAATATGTTCTAACTCATATCAACCTTGTCTTCTGGTTCGAATTACAGTACCTTCGATGGGTGCTCAGATCCAACAGAAAGCTGCACAGTTTTGTCTAAATATACAGGCTCAACTATAGATCAAACCGTACAAGCCCCTAATTTTGGCGAGTGGTGTCGTAAGGGAACAACGTCTCTCAAGCCGTTAGCCGTCTTCACACACCACTCGGAGTTGGATTTGCACACCGATCAGAAGCAACTACCTGGCGACAAGTAATGAGACCGGAAGATTCACTACCATGGCAGAAAACGTCTGATGTCCTATATCTAATCTAGTGTCGTTGTGAGGAAAGCAAGTAAGGCGGAAAAACTGGACGATTACCCCACAAGGAGATGGCTGAACATTCGGGACAGTACGGATGCTAAATCTCAAGTCGCAGATCATGCGATGAGACCCGGCCACACCTTTGAACTGGATGATGCTGAAATTCTCGCAAGAGGTTAAAGGCGTGTCAGCCGTAAGCTGTTTGGTTCGCTGACCTGCAGTCGATTAACAGGCGCAGTGATCTCGAGGCTCCATGTTCTGTACTGAGACATGCTGTAGGCAGCGTACTTGCTCATGCGGGGAGGATGCCAGGGCAGAAGGTTGCACAGGCAGCTAGCAAAACTGTCCAGTCATCATCGTATCGAGAAGCGAGAAGGTGGATGACATTTTGAAAATGAATGACTCGAACGTGGACTAAACAGCAATCTTCGCGTCATGTGCGATCATTAGTGAGGAATGCGGGATCTACTAATTGGATTGGGCACATAGTTGCATAGCAAATGCGTTCTGTAAACACTACACCCCTGGCGCTCCCAACATTTTTATCTGCAACTGCCTCTGGTGGTGGGTTCAAACAGGAATTACAGACATCACACTCATAAAAGCCTCGTTCCAGCGATTGCACATCCTTTCTCTGAACAATTTTGTTTATGTATGGCTGCTGAAGGCCATCCAGGAAGGACGAATAAGGTAGTTTGGGTATATTATTGTTCTTCGTCACCCGGTTTTATTGCTCCCACGCTGGTTAAAGTACCCACTTGGAGGTATCAAAGAGGGGTTAACTAAAACATGTCTTGGAATGGTTTTTCAACGCACGAAAGTGGTCTCTGAGCCTTCGATATTCGGCCTCCCTCAGTGGTGAAGAGAATGGGTTTAAATGGATAGACCTGCTACCACCGATCATCTCCCGTGGACAGCCACAGTTCATGACGTCCTCGAGGCCGGCTACATCAGGCCTGATCGCAGCCATGCCTGAGGAGCTCTACATTGAGTCCCCAGGCACAACGAAACGAGAAAGTCTCGTCCAATGATCGGTGAAAGCACTTCCAACAGTTCCTTTTGAGCCGCAACACCTTTATGGCAACATCTTTCGATAGGTTTGGCGAAAAAATGATTAAATAGCCTGATTTTGTCGTTTGGTTAGCTATTGGTTGTCGTTTTTTAGTTGCGACATGACTTTACACGTATATACGTTTTCATTATGGTAGATGCATAGAGTACAGTGTGGCAGGCTCCTACTGAACGCTGTTAATCCGAACTTAAATCATGAAAACAGGGGTGTCTGAAATGGACAAAATGTATAAAAGGAGTTAATTCTGCAATTTCACAGCAGCGAGCGTTCCCAAATCAACGATTCTGGCATTGAATCGTCAGTGGAATGTGCAGGTTTTGCGAACTGAGTCAATGTTAAATAAGTAAATAAACTTTATATTTTAGGCCCTGAGGGCCTCGTAATTGCCGGAGGGCCTCGTCATTGCAATGTTGATGGTTATAGTGTTGAAAAGAAGTGTAGGTGGATCAGTTTACTTCCGCAATATGGCTGTTTATGACGACCACCTGTAAGTAATCGATAGGTTATGCAGGCTCTCATGACAGTGGGTCCGAAGAAATGCGAACAGACTGCTTCATACGGCAGCTGTCAAAGTGGGCGTGTTGCTAGGTTCTTGGGCTTTTTTAGCATTTATTTTCGAAATTTTATATCTCTCTCTTTAATTCTACTCTTTGTATACCGTAGGTTTTAAGTCACTTTCAGTCACTTTATTAAGGGAAGAAGGCTTTTCCCTATAGCTCCCTTTTCATAACCAAAAATCACAAAATAGGTCCACCATATAAATAGTACATATTTAAAAATGTACAAATGTAAGCTTAACATCAACGATGAGTGTGAACCAGTTGCAAAGTGCTGCTACTGACACTATGTTCATTATATCTGTCACAGTTTCTCAGCAAAAGAGAATCAAGTTTGTACTTAAAAACGTCAACAGTATCTGAGAGGACCACCTCATCAGGGAGTCCGTCAGGGAGTCCGATGACCCTCTGAGATAAGGCGTTCCGTTGAACGTCGATATGAGCCGGTTTCCTCTGTAGTTTAAAGGGATGACCTCGCAGATGATCAGTCCGAGCCAATTTGAAGAAATTGTCCAATTATAGTGCGCACATACGGCCTCTTACAATTTGGTAGGTTTGTATGAGATCACTGCGGAGTTTCCTATAATTGAGAGGAAATAGATCAAGTTCGGTCAGTCTGTCTTCATAATGGAGATGATCAAGATTCTTGACCATCCTCGTAGCCCTCGCCTGCACTCGTTCCAGGTACATGTAATCCTTCTTGAACCACGGACGCCAGGTCTGGACGGCATTTTCCAAGTGGGATCGAACAAAAGCTCCGTAGGTTTTCCTGAAGAGCTTTTCGTCGATGTTGACGAATACACACCGAATCGCAAACAGCACCTGTGTCGCACATTTAGATGCCTTTAGACACTGTGAAGATGGTTTAAGCAAGAAATTTATGAGGACACTGAGGTCCGTTTTTCGTCCGCATTTGAAAACGGGGGCACATTAAGGAGATATTGGAAGGAATCATCCTCCTCATTAGTCTTTCTTGTACGGAGTCTTAAGATTACACACTTACTTACGTTGAAAAGCCAACGAGCAGACCAGCACCTAAGTCGACTGAGACTCTCTTTAAGTGCTTTCCTATCGGCGTCAGACCTAATGGCTCTTTAGAGTTTGACACCGTAGGCAAACATGATGGCGCTGCAACCCAGGTCATTGACACAGTCGTTAATATAGATAAGGAAGAGCAGTGGGCCCAAGACAGAGCCTTGGGGGACGCCACTCAGAACGGATGCAGGGGTTGACTTCGAGTCACCAATGCACACAGTTTGCGATCGCTCTGTGAGAAAATCAGTGATCCATGGCAGCAGGTTTCCTCGTTTTCCAATTTCCGACAACTTTTACATTAGACGTTTATGTGGGACGCTGTCGAATGCTATCTTGAAGTCCGTATAGATAACGTTAACCTTACCATCCTTATCCAGTGCGCGAGTTTACTGCTCAGTGACAAGTAGGCTAGAAAGACAGGAATGGTTCTTTTTGAAGCCATGTTGGAGCCCTGACAGTAGGTTTTTTGCTTCCAAGAACTTCATTGTCGTCTTCTTTATTATCGTTTCCGTCGCCTTACAGCAAATGCAAGTTAAGCTGAAGGGCCAGTAATTGTTGACCTTCGTTCGGGCTCCGACCTTGTATATCGGGTAAATATTTGCCGTTTTCCATTCAGAGGGCATTTTTCCTAATTCAAATGAAGAACGAAATATGTGTGCTAGGGGCTTTGAGAGGTCGTTTGCCACTTCTTTCAAGAACTTGGCTGGTATATTGTCTGGACTGGATGAATTTGCTTCTTTGAAGCCCTGCAGCTCCTTCTCAACTATAGATGTTTGAAAAAATTGAGAATGAAGTGCCGGACCGGTGTTTACAACAGCACTACTGGCACTATCATAATGAGGCTTCGATCCCCTACTGAATACGGGGGCAAAGAACCCGCTACAGTACACCGCTTTCTCGTCACTATCATCCTTAAGTACTGCGACTGCATCCATGTGTTTTAATCTACTGTTAATATAGCAGAATAGAATTTTGAGCTTTGCTTCGGCCTGTTGGAGGATTCTTGACTCATAGTTTTTCCTAGCCTGGCAAATCGATTTTGTACCGTGCTACTTTGGTGCCGGAATTCCTCGAGGTGTACTGGTGATCCAGTTTCCCTGACTTACTTCCATTTCCTATCTTTCTTTTGTAATTGCCTGTTAAGGTCACCCATCAATCAGGCAAAGCGACTTTTCGTCTTGTGTACCTTCACGGGACATAAGCGCTTAAGCAGATCCACTGTAATCCTCTTGAGTGATCTCCAATCTTCCTCCAGATCACCCTTGAGCAGGCAGTCCCAATTCACGGTTGATAGTGCATTCCTCATTGAATCAAGATCTGCCTTCCATATATACTGGTCCTCCGTTTTCCTCAGACGTTGAAAATTTAGTGAGTAGTCCCACCTTAGCGTCGTATGGTCACTCTTACCGAACGGAGCACTCGAATGCTCTATGTAGGATAAATCCTTCGTAAAAATGAGATCCAAACAATAAGCTCGTTGGTTTTCTCGAAATCTGGTAAGTTCCTTAATGTTCTTAGACAGAGAGAGGTCAAGCATGAGATCAATTTATTTGGAAATGAAGGAAGTTGACGCCGCCTCCACTGTCAGGTTTTCCCAGTCTATTGCAGGTGCGTTGAAGTCACCAACAACAAAAATCTTCTAGTTGCTAGCAGCTTCCTTCATCAGGCTAAGGAGCAAGTCATCGGCTCCACTTAGAACGTTTGGTGGCCAGTATACGACCAGGAAGTCAAGGCTCTTTGAATTAGCCGTCTTTATCTTTAATCGCCGAATCCGCGATTTCTTTTTTTAGCCATGTTTCCGTTATGGCAACTACATCAGGTTTCCACCCCGAGAGCACTGCCTCGAGTTCATAAATTTGAGGGAAGACTTTCAGCATTAGTATACATAACGCTTGTGGGATACGATGTGGTCCAACCTGATAAAAGACGAGAGAACGTATCGAAACATGTATAAGCTATTGGAATAGGATAAGGCGTGGAAGGCCAAAGTATCAAGGAGAATTTACTAAGGTAGGAACAAGCGTAGTATGTAAGCAATAGGAAAGTGACTTCCAGACGAATGAGCCATGAATGAGCCGGAGTCCAGAAAGTCTGCAACCGAACAGTGAGTCGTCAGCTCTGGAAGTGAATGAGCGTAAGCAAGTCGTTCGCATCTCGGGCACTGGTCTAACCTTGAGAAGTGGTTGTACTAGTAAGATTAGACCGCCTTAAGAAAGCCAGACAGGAGTGACCTTGAACGGAGGCATTGACTATGGTGTCTTGCGAACGTGTGGTGGTCACGCCATACATGAACTAGTCCGCGCGGCGGCCGAGGAAAGCATGACTAAGAAAACGGGTCACCAGAAGCTCAATTTAGACTTAGTTAACACGTTACGCAGGCGTTTGCCTTTTGTGTGAGATTGCATGCAGGGAGCTGTCATGTTCTTGGCTTCACTCGATCTCGCCTCGGTCACATTTATCGCTGGTAATGATGGCGAGATCCAGCTTTCACTGTGACGAATTTTTCCTACCCAAATGTCTTCTTCATCTGAATTATAATCCCGTCCTTGATTCCCAGTCAAGTCTTCCCCCTGTCCATCCTCTCCTACATGTCCCTTCTCAGTTCTTGCATTTACATTTTTTCTCTGAGGTCGTAGTCCGGCTGAAAAAATATTGTTTTGTGCGATTTCCTTCGGGCCATTACTCGTTCTAGTAGGAGGGCTCCTGGCGTCGTTCTTCAAGACTACTTTAGAGGTCTTGGGGATAAGCTTTAATCACGAATAGGCTCTGCTTTACCAAGGCTAAATGTTTTCAGCACTGTAATGATCTCCTCATCCGGCAGGACGTCATCGACGTAATCAATAATATGATTCATATCATGTGTCCACCTTTCCATTGGAGTTTTTTCTCTGGACTCGGGAACACCATTTATCACGATATTGCACCTCTGGTTTAAGGGCGAATATTTTACTTTCCCATCTGTGCCTTTTTTGTAAGGAAAAATTCACTGTCAGGCTCCGCGCTTACTGAAGCCATCATGTCAATTTCAGTCTTCAAAGGTGCTCTTTTCGATTGGACTGTGCTCAAGCTCGGCCCACTTATACTAGTCATGTGGCTAAATTTGTATTTTTTGGGAGTCCGAGAGCACTCGCTCGTTCTCTGAGAAGCCTGTGGGTTGACCGTTTTCTCTGTCCATGACAGACTACCGGTTCCATCAATAACCCTGGCTACCTGATCATTTTTCTCCGTAGGCTCTTCAACGAAGGATGCTACTTCTCCGTACGTTAGGTTACCTCCCCCGAGTTCCTGAATGGCCAATTCCTCCTCTATCTCCACTCTTAGATTATTTACAACCTTCCCGAGGTTCGTAAGTTTGTTAAGGAGCGTTAAATGTTATATGCAATACTCATCTGTAAAAGTTGCATCCCTTAAAATTTTGAGGCTTTTCGTCCGTTTGCTGGGAGGACTTTTCCATAAACTTCGTGACCGCTCTTTTGTAGTTGATAACCGAAATTGATCCTCACTGCTGCATGCTTCTATAGCTCTGTCATTTGCCGTTTTACTTCCACCCGAGACGTCCGCGGTTCGATTCCCGGCCCCACTGACAGTTTTGTAGAATTATTGAGGGTTATATTTTCTACTTCCATTTTAGGTTGCAAACGAAACGACTAAATTAAAAATGTTAAATTTGCCTTTGCGACTGTGGCGTAGTGTGTTTACTGATATTCAAAATAACGAAAATCTTCCGACAATGTGTAAAGTATTGCAAATATTTGAAGCAGACTGAGTAAACAATACGCTTAATAGCTTAAAGCACTTTAAAATATGCACAAACAATATGCAGGTTATTCAGGAACGCCTCAGCCGCTTGTAGATCTTCGAGGTCCTGAATAACTGCTGAGCTTCAAGAATGCTTAAGGTGGTATTTTTTAGGCTGTTTTCACTGGTTTTGGTTGTAGGCTGCGATTCAGTTCAATGATTTGAAAAAAATTACACTTTGATTCCGTCTTCTGATGAATTTCGACACAATAACAATCCCGCGATGACGATATTGTTGAGTAGTATCCACTGCTGAATATATGGAGTCCGCGAGAATGTCAAGAAGTGAGAAATCCCGAAGCGACTAAATCCCTCGGAATCCGAAAATTTCAATCCGAATTTGAAGGTACGTCTCCAGTTCTCATAGCACTCCACCATAGTTGTCGAGGCTGGATGAGATACCCTTAAGGTGAAGGATTATTTTGTAAGCATTTGATGGAATATGCTGTCCATGGTCATGACCGAGCACATTATAGCTTGCACCGTCCTATTTTTGGCATCAGCAAGGAGAAAAAGAAGGAGGATGAGGCGGATGTGAAACAATTTTGGCATACTCTTAACAACTTAGAGATGAAGCCACCGTCATTAGTCTCATAAGTAGGGACTGCAAGCGATGCAAGCGATGCAAGCGAAAATTTCCGAAACCGTACTGCATCGGAATAAACTCATAGAGAAGCACATGAAAGTCCTGCTTATAGATAAGGATACCAAAAACAATATGGCCATTCGGTAGCTCCTTCGGTCAATTGTTGATCACCGTCAATGGCAGTAGATTGTCCATTTTTGACAGAACATTGAACTACAAACTTCAAAAAGCCCATCAGAAGCCTTGGTTTTCTCCCTTCAACAACGCCTTCTTTGAATCTCTAAGGGAGAACACAACAGCAGGTGCGCAAGAATATAAGTCTTCTTACGTAATCAGTACAGCGCATTTAGGGCAAGCCAAGCTTAAAAAATCTGCACAAATGCGGACTAAACTTATAGCATCCCTACGCGAGTAACAGCTGGATTGGCTTCATGACTCATCCAATTTAGGTGTTAGGGTCCTAAGCCTGGCCAAGACATGTGCATTATCACGTGGACTGCATGTTGGCGGACCAAAAGCATGGTGAAGGAACGAGTCAGTAAAGCTGGATCCTAACACTTTCCTAAACTTTGTGTGGTTGCATATGCATTTCAATTGCCATATATTTGTTAAGTCCGAAAGGACCAGTTGGTATATGCTATATCATATGCATTAAGAGCATTATATGAGTTTTCGATCAAAATAAAGGGTCCTTTCTTTTATGAACATCCATAAAATTGTCAGTCGCATATTATAGACCAAGCTTTAGCAGAGAGTGCGTAGAATAAAGGGCGAGAATGCGACGAATATGCTCGATTTGGAGGTATGAATCAAAATTTTTCGAGATAACGTCCTCTCTCTATTAAGTTTCGGCATTCCATGTCACGGCTTTTCAAATATCATGAAAGGCACATAATAATATCCTTGTCCATAAAAAAGAGGAGTGGATTTATTTTCACGTCAGATCCACTTACTTTGAGTGCAGAACAGCTACATTTGAAGGTTAGTTAGTAGTAGTAATAGTAATAGTAGTAGTAGTAGTAGTAGTAGAAGCCATATAAACAGCCGTATTAGTTGCATGGAATTTACTATTCACCTGTTCCTATGACAAGGTCATTTTTATACCATTTTAATTACACCACGAAATGTTTCTGAGTATGCAGTACGCACTTATGCAAGCACATACTACCTATGAACTTGAGAAATATTAACATCCTGGGGTGTGGACTAGCAAGCGATAGCGCATTATTTACTCAAAAGGGCTTAACGACGAAGTGCAACGGCAAGTGGAATTATCATTTTGGCTATCTAGTAATTATCAGGCGACTATACATAACCCCAGCTGTTAAGCGATGATATTTTACTAATAATACAGTGGTCATCAAGTTGCTGCTGATGAGGTTCGAAATCAAGCCTCAAAGAACATCAAGACGACTCTATCCCTTTACTCGATCACTGAAAGTCCTGCTGCCATGCGGATTGTTTTTAAAATTAGCAAAACCCTTTCCCTGACTATTACTACGGTTTATGTCCTGATAATCACTAGTCTGCACCAAGCGCCCTTGTATATTCCAACTTCCTGTTCTCTCAATTTTCGCATTTCGTTAGATTTATTCTGCCTGCGCCACCTTCGCAGACTATCAGCCACTTAAAAAACAAGTTAACCATGTTTAACTAAAAAAAACATAACTGAAAACGATTTGGTTTTTGTGGGTTACCTTTCCGTAAAATGTTTCGCCTCACAAAGATGAACCTTAGATTTTTTCAGAGGGCATAAACCATTAGTTCAAGTTTGGTAACTGTATATACCCTGGCATAAACGTTAGGTGATGTACAAATTTCAGTGCGTTCCTTATTCATTTCCCACCAAAATTTCGGTCAATATAATCATGCTTACTTAAACATTGGAATTTTATTTCTCGTCTTGTACAAGTATGATTTCAAGCAAACGACACAACAGGGAAATTGCTTAAAGACAAATAATAAAAGTGTGAAACTTCATTGTTATCGGTGACATACCAGCGAAGTCCTCAGTATATTTCTAATGAGAGTGAGTGACTGTGCATTTCCACATAGTAGCAGAAGTGTCTTGGAGGTACAAGTCGTAAATATTCGTCCAAGGAGATAGAAAGGAGAGCACTACTTCGCTTAGCAGAAGTTGCTTTCTAGATTTCCGTGTTAAGTTTCAGTAAAACATGCGAATTAATTTACACAGAAATATAAAAATTAATTGAAATATCATATGGCGCCCGAATAAATTATATATCTTGATGTGAACTTGGAAACTTTGGGAAAACAGTCGTGCTGTGGGGGTAATAATCAACAGTTTAGGTTTACAAATTAGCCCATTTGTGCAGACGGGTTACTTCTGTACGTGGCGGTTATTCTAAGCTTTCACCAATTATTTTTCCATGTTTTTTCTAATTTTTACAACGAAATCAATAATTCTTACCTTATTTTTGTAAGTATTTCTTTATTTCTTCGTATTTCTTGCTGTCTTTTTTCTTATGTCTTTCTTTCTTAGTATGTCTTCCTCTCTTGTAAGATTTAACTGCAGCTGCCGAAACCGTTTGTTACTTGTTGGCATCGTTAACTATATGTTCTTGTTCATCTTCTCCGTGTGGTATTTACAGTTATGTTTAAGGATATATGTGGCCTTTTCTGCTGAATTTCTTCCGTGTTCCTATGGCAGTCGTTATTCTGACTTGCCTCCATATCTATGTCTGCGGTGCAGACGTAGATATGGACGTAGACGTAGTTTATTTGATCCAAGATATGGTGCTTTTTTCTGCCATCATACACCATGGAGATAAATATAATGTTTTCTGCACCACTATAGACCAGGCTTCCCTATGTGTACCCACAGTGACGAAGCATCATGTATGTTCGGCATCTGTGGGCTATTATTATTACAAGACATTGATTTTTCAGGTTCACTGATTTCAATTCAGGAGCAACATATGGTTCACAAAAAGACGGCTTTCACGTACATGATGATTTAAAACGTTTGGTGCAGTTAAAAATTGCGGTTTTTGCTTTTCAGTATACATTTTAGGAATACGGTACTTAGAGCGGATGTAATGAAACGAGCACGATTTTCTTCTAATGCCAGTAGAGAACAGAATGTTGAGACGAAGCAAGACGATAGCAGGCCTTTAATTTTAATGATTAATGTTCCTAAACTCCGAAACTGCTAATTTCTTGTTCAAGTTAGCGGAATAGTGCAATTATTTTCTGTGCTCCGCTGTCTGCCTTGTTTTGAAGTTTCTGTTAAGTAGTACGATATATCGTACGACTCCATCTGTTTGTAGTCGGACACGATATTTACAGAGCAAGACCTCTTCCTTAAACTGTCAGCTCGTTTTTTGCGCTTCATTTATCTTTTATCGTCACAATTAAAAATCCTTATCATGCTGAACTTAAAAGATTGTCGGTCAGTGTTAGCCGTTATAAGCTTTGGTTGATGCAGTAGGAAAAATTTATTTCTTCTAGCCGTTACAGTGTATTAGATAGGATATCTGCAAGAACAGCACATGAATTCAAAGCCTTGTTGATCTTTATAAAGTAACGCAATTGCACTACTTTCATCACTTGTCACCTTACAAATACTGGTGTTTTGTGTTTTATTCACTGAAAGTAATTCCATCCTGTACTCAATAGGTTTTTTAACTGCATTGCATCGTACCTTTGCCAAGATAAATCTAAGATGGAAGGCCAATATTTTGGTAATATTCGAGCTAGCTCTTAACAAACTAGTAATTCCTGAAGTAAATCTTACCTGCTGCTGTAGATAGCTTATGTCATACCAATTATAGCACCAGGGGGACCGTTTTAAACGTGTTTTAATTTTACCTCCCGCGATTTCGTAAAATGAACCTGCCTTTCACAGACCGAATTCAGTGTTGGGCTGATAGAAAAAACTAGCATCTCCGTAATCCTATTGACAGAATTTTCTTTGCAAACTTTCACCCATATTAAGTACAACATTAATGTTTTAGTCAATGCTAAAACTACCTAGGTTTATTTCAATCCATTCGAAAATTTCCTGAAGGCTCCGCTAGTTGTTAAACTTAATTCTATTCGAGACATTTCGGCCCGTCGGAAAAGACTTCTCATTCCGATCTCCTGCTATTCTAAATAAATCAATGCTACCCGAAGTCCAGTCATCGCTTTGTTTTATGAATTTGTTTTTTTAATAATTTGATGTATTTTCCGTATAATATCGCATTTATACCATCTAAAGTTTTTTAGTTTTTCTTGAAAATGTAATTTTGAAAATATTATCGTACTTTCACTCTTTTTTTTTCCAAACTGAACGGATTCTCGGCCAAAGTATTCTACATTGCTAGTGTTCTTTTGCAGCCATATTCTAGTAAAACTAACAAGTAGCTCTTAGAAATAGGATACGTCGCTCCCGAGCGTTTCCTTACCCTATGGTTGAACTTTTGTTGTGCATTCAAACCAGTTTGCAACCCATTAGGTAAAACACATACTGTTGTGAAATTTTCATTAAGTTTTACTTTGCGCAAGAGGCTGAGTTTAATGGTCTAGTGTATTTGCTAAAAAATCGCCAAAACGTTGTGATATGTGTTCCTAGGAGTGGCAATTTTGTATCATTGACCAAAAGGTGGAAGGCACGGGCCTCTGGCTTTTTTTTTGATACTGAGGATTTGGCGGTGTCGCAAATAAAAGGAACAAGTACGTTGCAACTGTTAAATATGTCGATGTATGTGCTACTCAACCTTTTTCCTCGCTTTTCCATAAAGCACCCAAGCTGTCCCTGTGCATTTGGCTTCTTAACTAAGGCCTTATGAGTGTCTGTAAGCTGTGCTTACGCAGGTTTTTTTAAATTTGACTCAGTGTTTCATATCCCACTTATCTGGCTTCCTTTGAACCTTTCATATTTCCTCCCACCAATAATCATGCATAATCAGCATCGCAACTTTAGCAACTAAGTTTCAGACTTGGATGCTGGCAACAAAATTCTAGCATAAATCTATCGTCTCCCAGAAACAGGAGTTTCTAACTTTTGACGCAAGTTCTTTAAATTGGCATCCGTTTGGATGGCAGCCTAAGTCGCTGTTCCTCTCCGTCGTCCTTTTAAAGGCACCGTTTACTTAAGATTTAATATTTCACCCGAGTATTGTTCTAGATACATCCTGTTGCCAGTCCAGTAACACGCTGGCTACAAACTCAAGTTTAAATAGATAACTTATTCACCATTGGTCGGTGTTTTTGACAGGTGACCGGGTGAACCTGAATCCCTTCATACAGTTAAAAAATGGCCCCGGCCAACGCTCTGAGCATGCTGAAGTCAGAGGTCTCTCTGCTGATTACCTCCATGAAGTGCAGTTCCCGGTCCAACTACCGCACTAGCCAGGTAAGATTAAGTTAACTTGTTTGCTGAACTCGGAGCTTTTACAGGAAGAATCCAGAAACTGTCTCCTAAAAAATCTCAAAATTCTACGAAAACAACTCAGCGAAATATCAGGTGCGTCTTGCATGGTTTACTTTTTTGCGTGCAAAAAAGCTATTGTCTACCGACCTAACTCAACAAGCCAGTGGCGTCAGACATAACGCCTTGAGTCATGCCCGTCTATCCTCTATCGCTGTGTGCCGCTCCATTTCATAATCTTCATCGCTTCATCATGTCGTTTTATGAACCTGCTAAGGCTTAGCCCTTGTCTGAAATTAGCAGACGCGGTGGATTAGCCTCCTCCACGTCAGTCCACGCGTGTCATGTCTGCAGGCGTTTCTGCAGAATGCCACGTGGAACTCATCCATCGAACTCGACTGCGGCGCGTCTTCTCTGGACAAAATGATGTTCAGCTAGATTATACTCATAGATACTTCTAAAGAATCGTTTTATAGGCCTATTAGGAATCAGAGTCATTGAGATTTGTTTTGACACTTAACACCGTGGCCGACCCATCGTTATCTTCTACAGCACGTCATAAGCATATTGTTTCCAGTTAGTAATTTCCAAAAAATATGAAACGCAAGACATCGGTTTAAGTGCACGGGAAGGGGTTTTATAGGATCACACCTGACCTATTAGTGAACATTTGGATCGAAGCCAGTAAACTGCTGTGCAATAACCACATAATGCCCATTTTCATTAACCGATAGTACTATACCGTACCGTAGATGTTTCTGCTGCTTCAACTACGACGATTTCGGGTGCTCAGTGGGTTTTCCAGCATCCTCTATGCGGTTTCTCATAGGTACACTCCATAATAATATCAAGCTAATAGTTATGGGGAGTATGAAAGAGAGGACACGGAGTTAGGTGCCTGAAACTTTACTTTTTAGGGTCAGACCTAAAACTGCAATTTCTGTGACTCGATGACAAGGAAGTACTGTGGAATAACCTCATACTGCACATTTTTCAAACAAGTTGTGCCACAAGTATCATAATTTTACATGAAAGATTGTTATTCCGTACTCCCGACGTAAACCAGAGACCCAGAAACATATTAATTTGAGGTGGAGTCTCAGTTGGATCGAGTTTATAACTCATTATACTCATATCCGACAGATGACCGTACGAAATTTCAGCATTTTCGCACTGAAAACCTCAAAAATATCTAACAGGAATGGAATCAGTCTACGTTCTTATAAGCAACTTGAAAATTGGTCAACCAATGATTTTAAAACTTGTTAGTTTCCTGCAAAATTCGGCTTCTGATAATCCCTCTGACCGGTGCACTAAGCTACAAGGTTCCTACCTCGTCAGTGCGTCTTCTTCATCCGCCTATGAAGAAGTCAGAAACCTGCACTAGATTTTCGGCATCAGATTATCAGAGACCGACTTTGTAACGAATAAGTCATCAGATCAACTCTTGATCACTGCTTTTAGTAACTAGGGCTCGAGATGAATGAGGGGCTTTCTCAATGAAGTGAATTTTATCTACATATCTTTATCTGATGGCTGTCTTTTTAAACGGGACCTCAAAAACTCTCCTTTTCGTTGACTCGAAGCGCGTTGTAGCATACCTATCATTCCATAAACAAGGACTCCACTGAGTCTCCTGAACTTATTTTGCATTTTCATGTGCTCTATCTGCCTCCACTAACTCAAAATGAGTATTTTAATTTTTTGCCGTAACGGTTACCCTTCTTTCTGACTCCCACTAGACATCGATGACATCAGCCCACTCACCTACCTGACTCCCTTCCTGGATGTGATTCGATCCGAGACAACCAGTGGACCCATAACCGGCCTGGCGTTGACCTCGGTGGAGAAGTTTCTAGCCTACGGTCTGCTTGAAGCCTCTGCTGGTGGTCGAAAAGTGCAGTACTACCAATACAATCAGCCCAGTCCAGCCGCCCAGGACATGGTCGGAGTCGCTATAGAAACGGTTGCTGAAGCGGTGATTCAGGCCAGGTTCATCCGTAGCGGTCTCAGTTCCGATGAGGTTCGTTAACCCTCAGTTTTTATTTTGTCCTTTTTTTGGGGTTCCCCCCTCTCGGGGATTGCCTCCTTCGGATAACAACTTTACTTTGTTATCATTCTGTGTGCATTTTTAAAATCGAAACCTAGACATGTTTCAGCCAATCTCCTTGAAACGAGAGAGTTACGCTTTATTTTGAAAATACCATTCCAAAATTTACCCCTACATAAATCAGAGCACGGAAATCGCAATAAAACCGGAGAATCACAAGCGAAGTGTCAGGGCCAAAGACTGCAATTGTAGATATCGTCGACAAATGCCCTTGAATATGTCGCAAAATGTAGGCTAAATTGAACTTCCTTCAAATCGGTGCTAGTGTAAACATCGGTGGTTACTGGGCGCGCTGGGCCAACCGGTGTATACATATAGGAAAATGTGCATGTGAATGGAGGGAGGAAACAAATGTCGACACAATTTTAAAAGCCCGCTCAAATGCCAGTGTTTTGACTGTCGAGCGCCACTATCACCCATTTTTTTATGATCTGTTTGAGGCTATTAACTTGCTCAGCCACTTGCTCAGCCACTCATGACAAATGCTATTCCCTAGACTTGCTGTTGGAATAGGACACGAACGGGACAAGAAACAGTTGCTGGCAGGAAAGATGCTTTAAAACTCTCCCCAACCGTATTCCAACTAATTACTACGCTTCCGTATTGGCTGTCGGCCCCGATTTACTTGACGAACGAAGCATATCTAGCCGTCTGTAAAAAGCCTGCAAAGACGACACACTTCCTCAGTCGAATGATTATATAAGTTGCAGTACAAGAGGTTTCTCTGTGCCTCCTGGCTCCTCTCTCCTTCGCTCTGCTTGAGGCAGTTAGGAGGCTAAGAATGGCGCAGTGAACTTCTGCTTAAACAACCGGTCTTCTGCCAAATCTAGCCACCTTCGGTTTTGGCCCGGCTGCTTGCATTTTCCAATTAAGTGAAATCAAACGGCAGGCGAGAATCCACCTCAGCATTATAGAGTTATTGTTTGCGGGAGGACCCGCATTCAAACTGATTTTTGTGTGTGCCAACTGCGCGTGGGATTTCCCAACAAAATTGTTAGGAAAACGAATACACTTAAACACCTTCGAGTTGCATAGTTTGCAGGCCAACAATATCGAGGACGCTGGCTGCTGTATGTTGTGGTAAACTTCCCCACCGTCCTTATGTTCATCGGTCTTCACCTTCAGTGTCACTGGAGGTTATTTCGTATTTCTTCTGCCCCTTCCAGGTGGTGCTTATGAAGATTGTTCACTTGCTGCGTACTCTAATGCTCGTGCCAGCCGGCTACCTCTTATCCAACGAGATGGTCTTTGAGATTCTCCAAAATTGCCTCCGAATCTGCTTGGAGACCAAGCTCTCCGAACTGCTGAGGCGTACGGCTGAACAATTTCTATGCTCCATCGTGCAGCTGTTTTTCAGTCGCCTACCCGCGCTCATCGCCGCCCAGGCCCTCCTTGAACAGCCTGAAGTGGTAAGTTCGTACATTTCAAACAGGGCAATGCATACTGTAGTTACACAACACACGCTACTATTTCCACGTCAGTAACGAGATAACATAAATATTAATCGAACGCAGAGTGCTCGCTTACATGGTTGGGTCAGTAGGGAAGGTACTCGTGTTGTTTTCCTCTGGACCACCAACGCAGAGGCCCTGTAGACAGTCGCATAGTTACAGGTAATGGTTGCAGAAAGAATACCGATAAAGGAAATGGACACCAAAATAGTCATTTTTACTTTGCCAGCCGTCCGACTTAAGGTTAGCATAACCCAGGGCTAGAACCCGAACGTTTTGGTCATGGGTTATTAGGTCACGAGCTCGTTATTCAATTGGATATATATATGCTAGCGTGAGGCGAGCCCTCACAGCCATCGGTAAAACTTTTCGTTTTAAGCTATGCAGAAAGACATGACCCGAATATTTTCTAGCGGTATAAATCCTACAAAATGACCTTCGACCTACTCGATTATAAGGGACCTTACCTTATTAGATTGGGCTCTGCTTTACTAATAATTTTTTTGTTTTTGCTCCGCAGCCCTCCGCCAGCAAGACCCCACGAATGTTCTCAAAGAATCACTTCGCTGTTGACGAGCGCAAGGACCCGGAGACTGCCACCTATCAGGGCGATGGACAACCAGGTTCGGTCAGCGCGCCATTTTTATGTATTTTCAACCAACTCCCTTCTCATCTGCCCCTCCTCCTCATCGTTACTAAAGTCATAGTTATAAAGAAAAAAGATTGTTTAAAAACCCGTATCTAATCGTGACTGAAATGTCTTGCGATTAGGCTGCACAATAATCAAACTTACAGTTCTACTTAGGCAGACTGTTCGACACGAAAACACATTTTAGAATTTCGGTTGACATTATAGTGCATGCCCACAGCTAGATATTGCCTGTTCTTTTGTTTTAACTTTGTAGCTCGCGGTCCGTGGGGCTCACAGCCTTCTCTCACATCTCTTCCTCTTGACTGCGAAAACCGCGTTAAGAGTAATTTTAATGCGACAACTGGCCGAATATTTGGCAGTTGTTATACTCTCGGCGCAATTCAGTAGGACACCGAATTTCAATAATAATTTAGACGTTAGTCTTTCAATACCTTCAGACTAATTACAATACAGTAGTCGCCGGCTATTAAGCCCACTTCGGGCCCAGACCAAATTGGGCTTAATAAGCGGCGGGCTTATTAACCTTGAGCTTAATAGCCGGCGACTACTGTAGTAGCACAACTGCTATTGGTGAACATAATCAAACCAGTGTTTAGGTGGGCTTGTTGTATCGAGGGCTGCCACCTTGTCACTGTTTACTTTCGCTCTTTGGAATCCCCAAGGAGTTACACAACAAGAGGGACCTGAAAGTGGAAACCACGCGGAGATTTTATTGTGCACAAAACCTGGAGTTGCTGCCTTTGGTGGCAGGTTAGCCGCTGGCTGATCTCCAGCGCGCTGAATGTCCCGCCCTAGGGGCGATGCCCAGGCCTGCGGCGAACGAGCTGTGTTCTTTGTAGTCCGTGTGTAACTCACGGCCTGAGATGTGACAGTTGCTTATAAGTGATTGTCAAGCGCGTTTGCTGATGGCATGATTGGGCACGTTGAAGTTAGGTTATCTGCAGTGTGAGGCACCTAAGTGTCGCTTGAGGAACTGCAACTAACTGGACACGCGCGTGGGCTCGCACGCGTGTGTGTCCAGTCCAGTAGTTTAAGGTCATCGCATGGGATTAGTCAACAGCGGAGGCATATGACCTTGAAGGCAGTCCGCATTGACAAAGGAATCATTGAAGCAGTGGCAAAGTTGCTGGCATTCGGTTAGGCTGAGTTCCTAACAGGGCGGCCATTCAACTTATCGAAAATGTAAAAGTAATTTTTAGTTCTTTTCACAGAAAACAGCGGTCTCGCAAAAAAGCTGGAAGCCTTAATGAAGATGGATGGGCTACACAACTACCGCAATCGTCCAACCTCCAATAATCCCCTGCCGGTGCACGTTCTGCCGACTTTTCTGAAGTTTTCGGTATTTTTTGTTTCGATTATTTCTCAGAACTGTTCGTTGTAACGATGACATCTAGCATGTGTCACCGTCTTATTACGCCCTTGGAATCCCCAAGGAAAAACAAAATAAGAAGGGCATAACTTTGGATTCCACCCAAAGGAGGGGCTATTGTGTACAAAACCCGGAATTGCTTTCTCGTTTGGCTGTTGCCACTGGTTGATTTCCAGTGCAACTTTTTGTCCCCGCCTCGGGGCTACTGCCAAGCAATAGGGACCGGACTGGTGGTGTCCTCGCAGTCCGTGTGTGCAACTCACCTGAGAGGTGACAGTGGCTCTTAAGGGTTTATCAAGTGCCTTCTCTTGTGGCCTGATTGGCCACATTGGGATAACTGCGACCAGTAGGCGCCCGTGGACAGTCATCGCGTGTAGGCGGTCAGAGCGAGGAAGCAAATACATTGTGGCAGGCACGACGCCTCAGGAAAACCTCCAAATGTTGCTAGAATTTGATCAGGCTTAACTCAGTTCAGTTCAGTTTTATTCGGGAAATATAGGTAAATACCTTTGAACTCCCACTTTGTACATAGCTATCACACAGAACATGTGGTGTTGACAGAAATGGAACTGCGGTAGGGGGCATACAGTAAAAAATCCTTAGACATCATTCATAAGTTTAGTTTTGAATGCCATTTGTAGGAGTTTAAGGAGAAAAACTGTCGCCTGTGGGGGGGGGGGTCAAGGAAATATGTAAATCGGATGTCCTGCTGCTGAAAGTGTTTGGATCATGTCAGGAGGAGGCCATCGTGGTTGTTCAATATCCTAATGGTCACACGGGGCGATGACTGCGGTGGTCACGGTGTCGGAGATGCGCCTATCGTATGCCCATGCGAACCAGAGGGCAAGACTTGCAATCAGTTATTCTAAACAAAATATTACCAAAAAGTAGCGAGCGGTATGTTTTTTAAAAAAAAGTTAGACTGTTATATAATGAGCTTGCTTCATTACAGATAATGTCTTTTTCTATGCTATCCAACTGCATCTTAAACGTGTCCACAGATGGGGACGTGAAAATGTATGCGGGTAGAGCATTCCATGCCTGGATTACCCTCTTAGAGAATAAGAATTTTCGTGTGTTCAATCTTGCCCCAGTCACACGTAGCTTGAGAGGGTGTCCGCGCAATCTATTAGTAGTGGCTAGCTCAAAGAAATCGTTGGATGCTAGGCAACAATTTTGATCCCGCAGCATGCGAAATGCCTGTATCAGGTCACCGCGCAGCTGTCTGTAATCCAGAGAAAATAAGTCAAGATTGGTCAGTCGTGTCTCGTAAGGAAGCTACGCTTGGCCTCGCACTAACTTAGTTGCCCGTCGTTGTACCCTTTCAAGAGTTTTTTGTCTTTGAATGTCCAAGGTCTCCAGGCTTAAATGGCAAATTCCAGTTGGGGTCGCACAAACGCGCCGAAGACCTTGCCAAAGACAACTTTATCAAACTTAACAAAGGCGCGCTTGATTAGATACAAGCTCGACATTGCGGATTTGGTCACCTTCAGGCTGTGGAGTGATGGCTTAAGTGAGGGAGTAAACCACACCCCCAGATCCTTCTGGGCCTCTACTTCTGGCATCGGTGTGTTATTTAGGTTTTTAACCCTCCAATACGAAGTGTTAGTACTACTGAAACGCATTATGTTGCATTTGGCGACATTAAATGGCAGGAGCCACTCGTTTGACCACTGCTCGAGTCGGTGCAAATCTGCCTGCAGATTTGCTTCGTCGTCTTCGCTACGAATGACTTTCCAGAGTTTTAAATCGCCGGCGAAAATCGCGGTTTCGCAGTCTAATCCACTTATGCAGTCGTCGATATATATAAGGAAAAGGATAGGACGCAGAACAGAACCCTGGGAGATCCCACTATCAACTGCCACCTCCGCCGATCGCTGATCACCAATACATACGGTTTGAGTTCGGCCAGTCAGAAAGTTTTCGATCCGTCGCAAAAGGTTGCCTTTTACCCCTATACGTCTAAGCTTGTATAGGAGACGTTGATGCGGCACAGTGTCAAATGCCTTCTTGAAATCTATGAAGACTGCGTGCACCGTGTTTCCTTGATCGAATGATCTGGTTCATTGCTCTAGACAGAAGAGGAGATTTGTCAAGCAGGACCGTCCTCTACGGAATCCGTGCTGTTTATCAGAATCAAGTCGATGACACTCTAAGAATTGCATCAACTCTATTTTGCTAATTCGCTCCATGATTTTGCAACATGTTGCAGTAAGGCTTATTGGCCTGTAGTTGTTTGCGGACGCCCGACTCCCACTTTTGTGTATGGGTGAGATCCAAGCTGTCTTCCAGTCGGATGGCAGTTGGTCTGTGTTTAGGGAGGCCCGAAAGAGTAACTGCAAGGGTTCTGCCAAGTCTGCAGCTAGCTCTTTGAACAGCTTTGCAAGTATGCCGTCCGGTCCTGGCGACTTCGTGTCTTGGAGCTTAAGAAATTCTTGCAGGACAGTAACTTCTGTAAGCACAACTGAGTCAATAGTCGGAACCTCCGCGGTACTAAAATTGGTAACGGTTAGCCCGACCATTCCCGTAAAAACCGACTGAAAGAACCCGGATAGATGCTCGGTCTTTGCTTTGTTCTCGCACATTTCGGCGCCGTCATCCGTTTTTAACAACGGGATGGGGTCTCTATTTCGGGTAGATCGCGTAATGTAGTTGAAGAAGACCTTCGGATTTCCTACTGCATGGCTTATTAGGTCACTCTCGAAACTTTGGTGGGTTTTTAGTACAAGGCCCTTAACCCTATTTCTCTGCGCTGTGTACTTGTTGTACGACTCGGTGGTCTTCTCTCTCCGATACGTTCGAAACAGCTTTTCTTTACGGCTAACCTCCCTCTTCAGCGTGTTTATTAGCCACTGGGGCCTATTTGTGGCTTTCATTTTCGAGATGGGACAGAAACTGGTGATTAGCCCTGTGCCCTCCCCCTTTTTATTCTGTTCTTAAACAGCGGCGCCAACGGACGGTAGCGAATTACCTCCACAGCAGGACCCCGAAGCAGACATAAGCGGAAGTGTCTGCAGTCTGAAGGACCACCTGGTCCAACAGCCCTCGTCCGAGGCATCTCAACCCGCGGACACTGCACCTGAAGAGGGTGCTCCAGTAACCTTTGTTCGATCCCCCTCGGAGATTGGTATGGAGGCTTCAGAGTGTCAGTCACCCGCTACAGAGGAGGAGGCGCCGCCGCAGCCGACTTCCCAGGTTTTTGTCGCAAGCTTTGCTCCCCCCTTCCCCTCTGTTTGCGTCTTTATCTTTAGATTAAACAGCATGTGTTTGTGTTGAGAATATTCTATAGAAAAGCACGCACGCACACCCCCGCACGCTGCAGGCTATGAACGCGCGGTCGACAGTGTTCCACATTGTTTGTGCGATCACCGTGCTTCCATAGAGTCTGATTGGTCCATTGGTCGGCGAGAAATCGCTTGACTCTTCTGGAACTTTCTTTTTGGAGCGGATCGAACAGAATATTAGTCACCTGCAGGAGATGCTGTAGGGGCACGCAGTTTTTGCGATGAACCTGACTTAGCTGATCGTATTCCGGTCAGTCAAGTTCGCGTACGATTCCGAGTATAAGGCCGCGTCCTAGCATTTTGCTACCACCACCAGCACCACCATCGGAAGCAGGAAATGAGATGCTTTTTTATTGGGCAAGGGTTTTGCGCTCAACTTTTCTACCAGCTGAACTTGCTCTCAAGGCTTTTTCTGTGCAATAAACTTAGACAGTACTATATTTTACCTTTTCCTGCTGTTCCCTGATTGGTGCGCTAGGCATAGTGATGCCACGTCAGTCTTCACGTCAGCTGAGTAGGTTTTTTTTTACCAATGAGTGCAACATTAATTCTTGGCACGCCGCGCTAGATCTGATCATGTTCACAACTTTCGGCTTGCACGCGTTCGAGAGAAATGCACGTCATGCTTGTCAACGCCTTCCCTTCCTTGTCGTTACTTTGTCCTGCCATTCAGACACGGTGTAGCCGATCCCAATCGGGAGTTTACCTAGCGAAGCGTGCTGTTAATACGTATGTTGAGTGTTCGTCGCGCCAGCCGCCTGCACCCTACCCCATCTCCGGCCTTCTTGACTCCAGCCTTGACACCGGGTCCTGGTGGGGTAGTGGTCAGAGAGTGGAGTAGATTCTCCGAAAGTCTACTTTCACTATTATCCCGCGGAAGTCACCGCCTTGCTTCAGCCTGCTGAGGCTCGTGGTGGACGTAGTCGAAATCGACGATCCAATTGTCGGGGGTGGGAATATGGCTCTCGTGTTGGTCTTTTACACCCACCCACCTCACATCACGAAAACCGTAATGGCTGTTCTGAGGCCGCAATCGGAAGTGGATAGCTGTCCAAAAGGACTGTGGGGTGGTAACCTCGTTTTTCCTTGACAACGACACGCTAGGGAAAAGGCTAGAAGCCTGTCTTACAGGTGGCAGAGCCATTAACAGGTAAATCCGAGAGAGACCAGGCAACAGCTTCCTCGTGGAGAGCTCGAATAGACGGCCGAACGCTTCGGCTAGGCTCAGGAGCGCAGCAGCGATAGTGATTAGGATGGCCTGGTTGCGAACAGGTCCACCAGAACTCCTGGCCTCGACCGGCAGGATCGAAATCTCTGCATGAAGGTAATCCATAGACGACATTTAATAGCAGCCCATGGTCGTGCAGAGCGCAGCTTTCTGTGCTGACTGAAGGCGGCGGAGGCTGGAAGAACTGGTTGTGGGAGACCAGGTTGATGCCGCATGGGTGGGATGCGGCTTGGCCAGCGCTTTGAATGTGGTCGCCAGCGTTTCTTTCGTGCAGCCCCAGGATATGCCCGCAAGAGCCTTGAGAAGCTTGGTGCTGCGGCTCACTTTCCTTGCGACCTCCCTCGCATGGCCCGCAAACATGAAGAAAGGATCAAAACGGACCCCAGGGAACTTCGCCTTACAGACCAGGGGTAAAGGCACACTATCGATAGTGATGGCCGGCTGGCCATTGAACTTCTTCGGGTCCAGTGTGAAAACAGTGACGGATGACAGAGCTGTCGAGATCGTCAACCCGCACTGAGTGAATAACTTCCCTCTTATTCCTTCTCACAAGATTCCCCGAGACTCGTCTACCTGCCTTTTCTTTACAGAGTCCCGAGATGGACGCTTCGCCGCCCTCTGGAGCACTGGATGACGTCAGCAAGAGTCCGGGTAATTTTCTCTAACACCACTAGCTTTATTTCCCTCTGAAAGTAGAAGGTCTTAACCCTGTAACCGTCTCTGATGATAGTGGTTTCAGTGGAAATCCGAAACATCAGGCTCCATAAATGTCTTGTTCCAGTTCTCACATCTCTATCTGAATTGCTTCGTGGAAGTGAAATTTTTGCTTCCACCGGTCACTTGTTTCCTTGTCTTTCTTCAAAGTATTCAGCAGCTGTTTGTGTTAGATGTCAGGACTTGCAAAACTGCCATCCTTAGCTTGAGCCTCAGTGTTGCCCTTGTGGTAGCCTGCATTCGCTAGCGTTGCGCTGATTCATGTCGTTCTCACACTCCAAGCCTTTGCCTGCCGCGAGTTACTCCGCGCGCCAAGCGTTGACTCATTCTCTCCTCTGTACTTTCGCGCCCCCGCTGTCGACGCGCGTGCGCTCGAAGCTAATCGATATTTCCGCTTCATTTGATTGGCGGCAGCCGACATAGCGCTATCCCGCAACCAACGCTTCACACACCTTCGCTTTTTAATCGACACGGCGCTTTCAGAAGCTATGCAAAGTTGTTCGTTTCAACTGTCTTGCCTAACTCTTGATTTAGGGATCCTTCTGTTGTCGATAGAGCAACTCTCTCTCGATACCCTCGCCCAGCTCTCCTGCCTTTCCGCCGTCTCAGATCGAGAGCAGGCTGGTCAACTAGTGAAGAGGAAGAAGGCTAGTCACATAAGTATTTCCTCAATAATGAAACCACCAACGATAGGCGAAGTGTTAATGTTGACACATAACCACACACCAACTGCACTGGGCTGTGTATGCGGGTGGGAAGTCGATTTACCGGCTGCTTAAGTTCTCATAAGAGTTTAAATGTTGTGCCAGTCCACAGCTTGTCTGTTACTAACTTCGAGCAATCATTGTCGTGGTCCCACAGGTAGAGACCTGAGAGAATTGGTCGATTCGGGTCCCAGCTATTTGCAAACATGGTACTAAATACAGTAGATTTGTCACCTCGTAAAATTTTATCCGAAATACAGAAATGTGTTGCAAAAGTTTACTTACTTTAGTAGTGTTTATCGCTGTGCAGCCTTATTCCAAAATATTTCAGTGAAGTTAGGATGCCGGCTTTTGAACGAGTCTGTAAAAATAACATCCTGTAAAAACGACTGCATAAGCAATATATCTCCTTTCGCGTTGACTTTCGATGTCCATATAAATTCAAATATATTTTATCGAAAATATAGACACAATTATTCTTTCTTGGTTCCTCATTTCATAACAAATAACGTCTTCTGTAAATTTTATACTTAAAGAAGGGGTATTCCTGCAGTTTCAAAATCTTTTGTAATCTCTGACCTGCCGTTTCACACAAGCCGTACACAATCCATCTAAGGAGAATGGCATATTTCTAAAGGCAACGGGTAAGACGTCACACAAAAATGTTGTAAACTTTCTAAGCAGCATTAAGTAATGCACAGATGGGCTGCTTCGTCATAGGTCATTTCACGTTGTTAGAAAGTTAACCAATTAAAAACTGTTTAAAACCACAAGATAACATTTTTTGAAATTTACAGAAGACCTAATTTGCTACCAAATGAACACTAAAACGCGTATTTTAGTGCATGCATTCGAAAAGAGAATCTAATATCAAGATGAACAATTTATGTCATTGAGGTAGTCATTTTTACGAGGTGCAGTTTTTAAAGGTGGCTGGAAAAAAGCGAGTTCAAATGCCTGTAATCTGTCGTGTCTGCCATATCCTTGGCTGTACGATAACTGATATGACAACCCTAATTAACGATTTTTTATCCAAATTGAAAACATATTTCAGCTTTTTTATTACCGATTCATCAAGTAGCGCTGGAAAAACTAGAATGTTAGCCGACTCTTCTTCGTTTCACGTGCAAATTTTGAATTTATTATTCTAGCCAGGTTTTATTTTTTTGATAGGTGGTATTTGATTGGCTGTCGCGGAAATCTAAGTAAAATGCTTGCTTTTTGGATTGCTTTGATTGGCTGATGCTGCTGCTGTCGCTTTGGATAACTGACTCGAATTTACGGGAATATTAGGCATGACTGTCTTTCAAGGACAATTAATTCCTGTGGCCTTTATCCCTACTCATTGTAGAGTCCTGTGAACTGAAGCAGCTCACTTTTCTTTTTTAACAGTTCCTGTTTACTGCTCCCTCACAGTTGTCTTAAACAACGAGGCCGATTCCCCTGAGACTGAGATAAAGGCAGCTGTCGCCTCAGAAGCTCAGGACCGCAACGCGGCCACCGCATCCACGCCCCGTTGTTGTCGCCCCTATACCCTGCGTGCGGTGCATGACCTCTTTGCCGTCCTGACAGACCTGCTCAATCCGGAACAGCATCCGGAACCGATTGTTCAGGTCTCCCTGGGTCTGCTGACAGTGGCCCTGGAGACGGGCGCTGATTTTATCCCCCGATGCCCTTCACTGATGCAGCTAGTGGCCACTGACATGACCAAGTACCTGATGATGGTAGGTTGCTCGGTTGCTCTCTCATCACAGTCTCCTCCCTCCTAGCTTCTCTATCGTGAACGGATTCAGCTGTTTGCACACGCCGTCCGTGTCTGCTTCCTCCTCTTTGAAGCCCTGAGAGGTCACCTGAAGCTGCAGTTAGAGGTAAGCATCTCTATACACATTTATGCCTAGATATGGTATATTATATATTTATGTATATTGGAATAAACGGATTGTGTTCGCGAACAAAACAACTTAATCGTGTACATTTCCGGCTCTGGTATGCCAGTTCGTCTTCAGAAAAATGGAGGTTTGCAAAAAAGACAGTTAATTTAAAAAATTTTTATAATACAAAGTCTGAGCCAATAGGCATTCAAGACTAGTGATCCTTACTAACTGACGGTCGAGGGAGTCTGTATCCTTGGGCAGACATGTTTATGTAAAATTCAGTAGATGCGTTATCTCAGAAAATGTCGACCGAAATGCAGAAGGACGTTTTCGTTTTGAAAATATTATTTAAATAGGGTTGTTATGTTAATTATGTTCGGCTATGCCGATGCATTTCTGATATCCTATGTACCAAGAGGGAGTTCAAAGGCGTTTGCCTATATTTCCTTGAATAAATTTGACTTGACTTGTCTTGATAGTGCAAAAAAACTCCCAAAAATTGCAGGTAAAATGAGGTAACAGCTTTTGAAATAACCTCTTTCTAGGGGTTTGCAAAGGCTGTACTCTACAAACTTGGCTACTTAAGTAGTTCAGTATAGCTCAGTATATTTAGGGTAATAGGCAATGCCTTTGAAGACCCTATTGAAAACAGTATACATGAAATATCCAAGATAAAATATGTGAGTAACATATGTACATGTACAAATTTTAGCTGCAGGTATGGTCGACGCGTCCGTGAGACCACTCAGTGGTTTCTTGTGGGCATAATATATCCAACATAAAATGTGTTACTATAAAATAATGAGTAACATATACATATGCACACGTTTTATCTATAGGTTTGGCCAATGCGTAGATTAGTATTGCTTTTTCCGTAAGGGTTGCTTATTAAACATCACGGCAGTTAAAACTCAACTAAAAACCAAACTAAAATAAACTAAACTAGAACTTTCGGTCAGAATGTCAATGCCTAGACGGACCAGCGTCCAATACAAGTGACAAGTTGTGCGTGGTTAGATTTGGGACTTGTTCGTCCCTTCCCCCCCCCACCGACCCTGAAAAAAATAAAACTACATCTGTCCACCAACCAGAATAGTTTATTTATTTCATTACCATATAAATGTAAAGGTCTGACGAGAATTTATCGAAAACAAACGTATGTTCGCCTATTTATCTTCTGAAAATTTCAATGGTAATTTTCGCAAATTTAAGCTAGAACTAATAAAACTGAATAGTAAACTTAAAAAAACTAATAATTAGAGTAAACTAAGTAACAAACTACGAAGAAATAAGTGGTTAGTTATGTATAGTAAAATACGGTCTGCTGTCTCATGTGCTTTTAGAATTTTAATTCTAGAAGCTATATGGCCACGTCATGTATGCCATTCATTATGTCAGAATAATACAACTAATTGTTATAATTCCACTTCAGTAATCATTTGTCAGCTGGAACCCCTTTTAAATGTTTGGTCAGCATTGCATAAGCTCATCCACTGGCTGTAGCTTTTGTCAAAGCACCCTAAAATGCCTTGTGTGCGATGCCTGTACTGATGTGTGAGTATATTTCGCCGCTCAAAAAGCCTTTTGTTTTGCTCCGACTCCTTCTTCTTCTCGTCCTCCTCGCCGCCGGGATTGAGGCCCACCCGGTGGGGTTCCGAATCCAACAAGGGCTACTTGCCTGCTTGCCTGCGACAGATGTATGCCGTCTAATCATTGTAGTCATGTTGCGAAAGACTAGGTTCTTTTGTATGGGGCGCTACGAAAGTTTTACCATTGATTCCGATCATGTCCAGCATGTGCCCACAGCATGGTGCTGCATAGACGGCGAATTGCGCATAGATTAGTTGTTAGTTATGTTTGAACAGCTTCTCGAACAACTGTTCGAATTGTTTGTTTATTCGTTTTGCAGCTCGAATATCTGTAAGAACAGTGTGTTTATTCGCTTTGCAGCTCCAATAAATGTTGATAATGCAATATTTCTTAATGCTGTGCTACGTTTCGTCACCTGAATATACGCACCCGGGGTCAGTAGCTATGTCGAAGTACAGTCAGGTTACTCGGTTATTATTCTTTATGTGGTTATTTGAGGTGCTTAGACGAGCAATCGTTTGAATGACACAGAAGCGTTGCTGCTAGTTTATAAGGGGCAGGAAATTAAAGAACGAGGGAGCCAATAAGGACACGGTGCGGGGAACAAATAGGATGGGGCGGGTGAATACAGGCAATTCTGTGCCAGAAAGGGGGAGTAATTTGCAAGCGTCTGAGGTCAGTGGTGGTGACAGATGTCAT
Organism: Ligula intestinalis; assembly: GCA_036362985.1. Taxonomy (NCBI): domain Eukaryota; kingdom Metazoa; phylum Platyhelminthes; class Cestoda; order Diphyllobothriidea; family Diphyllobothriidae; genus Ligula; species Ligula intestinalis. The sequence continues at coordinate 20,321,437 of JAYGXS010000006.1, read as the reverse complement.
CGGACCAGAGGGGAAGGGGGCAATATAAACTGTCAGCTGCCGGGGTTATAAAAATGGCCTTAGCATGTGTCAGTAGGGGCAACAGGGTTTTCAAGTGGTCCTCACCGCGAATGCGTTCAGGATAGCTCGGCACGACAGCTGCTGTGTTTCGTCCACTTTCCTGTAGAAGGCCGAGAGAGGGGGAACCAGCATATTGAAGTGGTTCTTGAAACAGTTGTTTAAAAGGCAAGAGAGTCGAACGGGGGTAGGGGACAGTATTCAAGCAAGCACTTGGCCGGGGGACTAGATTGCACGCCAGTGTTTAGTCGACTGGAGCAAAGGGGGTCAACACTAGCATAATTCTTGGAGAAAGGGGACTCGGGCACACAGTTCAGAGCAAATTAAATCCGAAGATTACATTGACGTGGTGGATGTCACATTAGTTTCTAATTGATAGTAAACATGCGTTGCATTTCGTGCATTCTCCCTTTCTTCTCTCACCTGCCCGAACCTGGCTTCAAGAAAGAGACAAGAATACTAGATTTGGGGCCGGGCGTAGGTGGCCGGATGGTATACTCAGGTCCCACGAAGTGGTAGTGTCATAAAGGCCACAGGTAGCTGGTGGCAGATATTTGGAGTGTGCCACTCGAGTGTTGTTCCCAAAGCCATCACGTAAGAGAATGCAGTCGACTACAAGAAGACTTGTATTCACAAATAGCGCAGTTCTTCTTGCAAAAATGCTGTGTGTATTAATACCATGCACTACGGTTCCTTTTCTCGCTCCCCATCTCTCTCTCTCTCTCTCTCTCTCTCTCTCTCTCTCTCTCTCCCTGTGCAGGTCTACTTTCAACGCCTAATCGCCATCATCTCCTCGGAGAGTGATCGCATCTCCTATGAGCATCGGGAAATTGCTCTAGAGGCGGTGACTCAACTCTTCCTGCTGCCGGGCCTGGCTGCTGAGATCTACGTTAACTACGACTGTGATCCCTACTGCTCCAACCTCTTCGAGGACATCACGGACATGCTGACGAAGAATGCCTACCCGATGGCACGCCTGATGAGCACCCACATCCTCTCTCTGGATGCTTTGCTTGCGGTGATCAATGCGATTGATGCTCAGTGTGTGCTGAGTGACGGCGGTGGTGGCGACATACGGGCAAAGACGGCGCACACTGCAGATGCGCAGGCTTCACAGGTAATGAGTTAGGAGCACATACGTGGCATTTGCCGGTGGGTTACAATTCATTAATTACGATCTTTGCCATCTCAGGGATTTTAATTGCTGGATAAAACCCTTGCCGCTACGATCTTTAGGCGTACTTCTGTGTGGGAAGAGAAGAAGTGGGACGCTAGATGGGAGATGGAATAGTATATTCTGTACAGAGGTAGTGGTTGGAGGAACTTAGCAGTCAGACGAGCGTGCGTCCGCACCCGAGAGGGGCGGCATCCGAAGCGTGATGGTGCGGTTATGTATGAGTCAGCCAAGGGGAGATGATTGGTCAGACCGGATTGGGGTAGGCAGACATTGGTGTGTGTGCGCAGGTGACAGCAGACGCGAGAGGCTGCTTCGCGCGCGCGAAGTCGAGTCACTGCAAGTCTTCTGACCTGTGGTGCTACCGCACGGTTTCGCATGAACGCAGTAAACTGTGTACTCACTCATGCGGTCGGTGTGCTGGATCAACGTCGATGCCGGATCATGGCCTGACAGCCGTTGAGGGATATTCGTACGCCTGACAAGTATTGCTCATGGAGCGTGGGTGTTCAGTGACAGAGGCAGGCAGGCAAGTAGCCCTTGTTGGATCCGGAACCCCGCCGAGCTGGGCCTCAATCCCGGCGGCGAGGAGAGGAGGAGTCGACGCAGCATAGTCAAGAGGGGCTGCTCTGTCATAGCATACAGATGGACAGGAGAAGAGATGGATCCATCATAGGGAAGTTTGGTGCAGCAGACCTTGGCCGCCCCGAGGGCGGATGGGAACGCGGTCGAAGACGCGTCTGCTGTGGTTTAGTGACAGAGCATGGCAGGTGGCGAGGCACAGATAAACTTTGGTTTCATGAAGTGCTTATGACTGATCTGCTAGACCCATTTTATGCACTATCTGCGCTGTACTCGAGCGCTTGATTGTGTTTCCAGTCCTAGCTGCTACTCAGGCTTATGGTTGATTGAACGAAGGCAGAATAGGCCGGAAACGAGGACTGTATAACTCTACGCGCATTTTCTGTCGTCCTTCCTCTCTGCAATCATAAATTGACCGACTTCGGCCTAGTAGTTATTTGTTTGCTTCTGACCCTTGCGACCCATGCGGAGTATGTTTGCTTTGGAAAGCCAATGCATCGGTGTGCGCCTATTCCAGTTTCAATAAATACCTGATCTGAAGCGATAGCTAATGCCAGGAGGTGAGCAACGGATGAAGTGTTTACGACCCATGTGCTAGACCCAGTGTGTGGATTATCTGCGCCGGACTGGGGTTATGATTGGCTGAACGAAGGCAGGATAGATCTGAAACAGACTATATAAATATACCGGATCATGACTGATTCATCAGGCCTCGATGGCGGCCCAAATAGCGCTTCTCCGTGCGTTGTGATCCGTGGCAGCAGAAATGGACAGTTCGACCCATTATCGCCTGAGACCGAAGAACCAGGAATCACTTTTATGTTCTGACAGACTGAGCCGAGCTAGGTTTTGAGCTGACCCCTCATCAACGTTTCCACTTAGATAATGCTTTCGGGTCGAGTACAGTAACACTGAGCTCGTTAGATTGACGACGAAAAGCATGGATTCACCACCTCAGTTCTCTTTATGTTAGATGGCCTGGGGTATCCTGGCGATGTTGCGCGGCGAGTGCGGAATGTCTCATTGGAGACAAAGTCTGCTTTTTCCAGCTGAAGAAGTTTCAAATTCTCCACGTCCCTACCCCAGCGAAACTCCTGTCTGACCTGCAAAATGATTGTTTTCCTCTTTCGAAGGCTGCGCCCTTCCTGGAATGCTGACCGCCCATGACTGACTGACTGACTGCACATGACGGAATACTCCCCCCCCCACCTGTTTCGGTTTCTCCTTTTTCCCATTTTCACATGGAGATCAAATTGCCTGAAGTGACTGTGATGGCGAGCCAGCTATCCTTTCCCTTCTCCACCTTCTTGACCCGGCTGCAGCGGCTACCCCGGCCACCCTCCGCCTCTCCCCCGTTCGCGCTGCTGTTTCACACCATTTCTGATGCTACGTGAATTGTCCCGTGAAAAGCGGAGTCCCCCTCTCCCACTAACACACACAAGATTTCTCAAAACTAGTTTTGTCCTGCATGGCGTTATTTTTGAACTTCTATCGTTCCCTTTTATAGACTCCCTTCGATCTTGACTTTTTGTGTCCATTGTTGAGGTTTCTACACTATTTACCCTTTACTATTTTTACTTAATAGTACCGTATCACCTTGATAGTTGTTAGGACTGGGTTAGACGTACGCGTGGCTTCTGGATACAGTCGGAGAAGTCAAGAAGGCTAAACAAAGTTGGTTTACTTCTGTCGTTCCTCCTATCTGCAATTATAACTTTGCCTGGCATTCGGTTGTCTGTTTGTGACCATTTTCACCCACACGGGGCTTGTTGGCAGCTAATCCGTGATTACTAAACCCATTTGACGCTCCGCTGACTTGTACGTTTTTTGGCTGATCGAGAGGGGGGCCTTTGCACTGTCAAGAGTCAAGGCAACTAGAAATGAGTCTGGAACTTCTTCAAAATATGTTCTCATCGGCTTATTAACCGTCTTTTCTTAAAAGAAGCTCTGCATTTTAGGTAAGCGAGTTACATCCTATAGTTAGCATCCATGGAAAGTCAATCCTTGCATTCTGATGTCATACTTGTTTCCTATCCTTCCATATGTATCTACTTATGCAGTCACTCGCCTTTCACGGCTCAAAGTTCCAGAAGAAATTGCGACCTAACCGACACTGGACTGATCCCACACTTATCCCAACTCAGGAACAGCTCAACGCCATAAAAATTAAAAAGAAGGTGAGTTCTTTCACCCTTACTCTCTCTCTCTCTCTCCGTTTTCTAGTCGCTTCTTTTTGCTTGCTTGCGTGTGCACAACTGTCCATTTTGCAGTGCTTTATTTTCCCCTACCTAGGTGTTAATGATCGGCTCAGACCGGTTCAACATCAAACCCAAAGATGGTATCGCCTACCTCCAACGGCATGGTCTTCTCTCTGATCCACTTGATCCACTGCAGATGGCTGCCTTCCTCTCGGAGAATCCGCGGCTAGATAAGCGCACCATAGGCGAATTTCTGAGTGCGCGAAAGAACTCGGAGATCCTCTACGCCTTCGTCAGGTGCGTGGATTAAACTGCTGCGTCCGAACTACAGCTGTTGTAGATGGCCGTTTATGTGACGTACAAAACTGCTCTGTGTGTATGCGCTATCATCCATTTGTTGTCACAATCCGCGCAGTAAGGTTATGGTGGGGTTATGGCCCGGACAGATACTCAGATATCACACGAACCTCTTTTCTCTGGATTTATTGCACTCATAAGATCAAAATAAAGTGACCAAATGTGTGTTGAATTACCAAGTCCGATTTCATGACTTTTGGATGACTTACTCATATGGCCGGAGCTCAGCTAGCGGGGTACTTGTACTTGTTACGGCTGTGATCATGCCTGATCTAGCCGGCCTCAATGATGTCACGAACGGTACCTCTCCATGCGTGGTGATTGGTGGCAGCGGATCTCGAAAGCTCCACCCAGCCCCTTCTCCAGCGACGGAGGCCGAAGATAGAATGTCCAAGAACTGCTTCCATGTCTTGACGGATGGTGTCTAGTCAAGTCCTCAGTTTCCTTCTTCTTCGACGTTTCCAGGTGGGCTGCGGTGCCGGGTCGAGGGCAGCATAGGTAAGCTCGTGGGGTGGACGACGGAGAACGTGTCCAAACCACCCCAATTGCCTTTTTTGAATGGCCTGAGATATCCTCGTGATACGATCGCAGCGGATGCGGGCCGTCTCATTTGAGATGAAGTCGCTATACTTAACTCGCAGGATCGTCCTCAGGCACTGGTGGTCAAAGACCTCCAGTCTTCGCTCATCTTCAGCGCGCACAGCCCAGCATTCACCTCCATAGAGGAGGACTGACCGGATGGATGCACGGTATACACGAATCTTCGTGGCGATGGAGATGTCACGTCGGATCCATAGGCGCTTTCGAAGGATTGAGAAAACCCAGCGAGCAGCATCGATACGGGAGACAATGTCATCCTTGCTCTGCCCATTCGGCAGCAGCCTCGCCCCGAGGTATTTAAAGCTGTCTACTTCTTCAAGTTGATGGCCATTAATCCCCGGGAGTGCCTTTTCCTGGCCAGGGATGCAGCTCAAGAACAACTTCGTCTTTCCGGAATTTATGGACATGCCTACCGACATAGCGATCTCATTTAACCGCGACACTACTGACTGTAGACCATCAAAGTTTGAGGCTAACAGCGCAATATCATCAGCGTAGTCAAGATCAGTTAGTCGGCGTCCGGGTGCAAGTTCAACACCGTCCTCTTCATGTAGGGCTTTGCCGAGAATCCAGTCAATGACGTAGTTAAACAGAATGGGCGAAAGGACGCAGCCCTGTCGGACACCAGACTGGATATCGAACGACTGAGAGAGATTGTTGTGGACCAGGACTCGTGCGGTGGTAGACCGATAGTAGGCCTTAAGCATCGCAATGAGTTTGGTCGGCACTCCATCCAGTTCCATTATTCGCCACAGGGACTCACCATGGATGGAATCGAATGCGGCGGCAAAGTCGACGAAGCAAACGGCCGTCGGTTGCTGGTAGCTATGGCGGAATTCTAGAGTGCGCCTCAGTGTGAATATTTGATCCGCACATCCACGCCCAGCTCGGAATCCGGCTTGGTTGGGTCGTGTCCTGGAGTCACGTAGAGACTGGAAGCGCCTGAGAAGAGCAACAGCGAAGATGTTTGCAGCAACATCGATCAGACTTATGCCACGGTAGTTCTCGCATCTTGTCTTATCTCTCTTCTTGTGGACAGGTACAAGGTACCGGAGCCCCAGTCATCGGAAACGGTCTCTTCTCGCCCTGCCTGTACAATCACCTCATGGAGCCGAGGAGCCAGGGTGTCGACACAGGACTTGCAGATTTCTGCAGGAATACCGTCCTCTCCGCACGCCTTGTTGTTGCGTAACCTCTGCATTGCATCGGTAACTTCGTCTTCGGAAGGGATGTCACACGACACTGCGTGGGCAAGAGAGGATTGAAAATCCGCTGTGGAGGAGAGGGAGGGTGTGATGGGTTGTTCGTCAAAGTTGAGTAAGTGCTCGAACTGTTCACGCCAGCGATCGACCTTGGCCGTGTTGTCGGCAATAAATCCTCCATTTACATCGCGAACAGAATCACAGAGTGTCGGGGGCTTACCACTAACCTGGCGTATGATTTGGTACAATTTTCGGCTGTCACCAACATTAGAAGCCTGCTCCATAGAAGTCGCCGTGTCGGACCAATACTTCTGCCGGTCATCTCTAGCCGACTTTGCTGTCAGCTTTCAAAGTTGGCGGAAGGAGGCATCGTTCCGGGACCTGGATCGAGTCGTCTCGGCCGATAGCTGCAGAGTTCTTCCGCTGATCCAGTCGCTGCGGCGCCGCTGAGTGAATCCGAGAATCTTCTCAGCTGCCCCATAGAGGGATTTCTTCAGTGATGGCCACTTGCTACTGCCCTCGTTGTTAGCCTGGGTCATAAGACGGGACTGGATTTCTGTGCATAGAGCCTCGGTAGTGTTGGTTTGTCGGAGCTTTGCGACATCAAGGCGTCTCGCACGTGGCAGTTTGGGCACAGATGAGAGGTGAAGCTTCAGGCGCGTGCGAACGAGAACATGGTCAGACCCGTGGACGTTACCAGTTTCGGCACCTCGCATCGACCTGCTATCGTGGACCCAGCTGCGAAACCGTGAACCAACTAGAATGTAATTGATCTGGCTGGCGGTACGGCCATCGTTCGAATACCAAGTCAGTAGATGTTTGTGACGATGCTGAAAGCATGTGTTGGTAACAAACAGTCGGTTCTGTTCGGCAAGCGGCAGCATCCTCTCACCATTGTCCGTTCGAGAGCCAAGTCCAAAACGACCAAGAAGGTAGCTGTTTGTCGGGTCACCGGGCCCAGTCCGGCCATTCCAGTCTCCGGCAACAATTAGCAGATCTCGACGAGGGAGTCGTTCGGCTAGCTCCTGCAGCTGCGAGTAGAAATCATTTTTCTCTTGCTGTTCAGCCGCCGACGTAAGTGTATACACAAATACGACCGAGATGTTCGTAAAATGGCCTTTTAGTCGAACATTGGCCATTCGGTCGTTGACTGGTTCCCATGCTATTAGTGCACGGTTAGCTTTTTCCGAGAGGGCAATAGCCGCACCGTGTCTACCAGATGAGTCACTCGGACCGCTGTGATACAAGGGAAAATGAGAATCAACCCCCGGGATTTTGATTTCTCGGGCGCCTGAGTTGGGGAGTCGGACCTCTGACAAGCAACAAACATCCACGTGATATTCATGGACTGTGCGCTGTCAGACTTTGAGTACCAGGTTCCAGAAATGTTCGCTTATTCCAGCATCCAATAACAAGAGTCCGTTTTTTGTTTAGCAGTCCAGCTTGCACATCGTTCGCCCACACCACCGGACAAGGGTTGCGGAGCGCATCGGTTCCCGCGGACGCCGTAGCAGTGGTCGTAGTAAAGTAAGGAGACATCATAAGGTTTCTTGGGAATTTTGAATACAGGCGGGTCTCCAACGGCCGCTCGGATTCTTTGTTCGAGTTTGTCTCCTCTAGCACTTTGGCTCAAGAACCTAACCACAAGGCAGTGGTGTTGGTGGCAAGCAACCCTATTTAATGGCGGTTCACGCTCGCCATGTCACAGTGTCGTCATTGGGCCTTGCGGTATTTTATAAGGCAGTCGGTGCGCCAGCCCTCAGCCCACCGCGCCCTGGGGTGTGCTGTTGGTATGCGTGTTGAGTGTTGGTCGCGCCAGCTGCCCGCGCCCTGCTCCATCTCCGGTTTTCTTGACTTTTGTCTTGACAACGAACCCCAGTATGGGAGTGGTGAGATAGTGAGGTGGATTCTTCATGAGTCTACTTTCCCTATAATCCATCGGGAGTCACCGTGTTGCTACAGCTTGCTGAGACTTTTGATGGACATCGTCGAGAGCGACGGTCGAACTTTCGTCTGTAACCTGGCAGGCACTAAAATGGCGACTCGTGTGGGTGTCGGATACGCAGATATCACACGAACCCCTTTTCGCTGGATTAAATGCATTCATCAGATCAAAATAGCTTGACCAAATGTGTGTTAAATTACCAAGTCCAATTTCATCATGACTTTTGGATGACTTACTCATATGGCCGGAGCTTAGCTTGCGGGGTGTGCTGTTGGTACACGTGTTGAGTGTTGGTCGCGCCAGCTGCCTGTGCCCTGCTCCATCTCCGGTCTTCTTGACTTTTGTCTTGACAACGAACCCCATTATAGGAGTGGTGAGAGAGTGAGGTGGATTCTTCATAAGTCTACTTTCCCTATAACCCCGCGGTAACCGTGTTGCTACAACTTGCTGAGACTTGTGGTGGTCATCATCGAGAGCGACGGTCGAACTTTCGTCTGTAACCTGGCAAGCACTAAAATCGTGACTTATGTGGATTTGCATGTTTTAAGTTTAAAAAAAGCCGGAATAATTTACCGAACGTTGTCAAAACACGATTGAAAATTGATCATCTGCCGCCAACGTTGTGATCTGACTCCTAATAGGACCGTCCATTGCAGCCACTGCTGCTGATACTGTTGTGAGGTGTTAAACTTCCAGACATAAACTTATCTACCTGGTGACACTGGCGCAGTGGGTAAAGTGGTTGGCGCTGTGATCTTCAGGCCCGGTTCCGTGTAAAGAGCGAAGCAGTGAGATGCCAGATGGCAGGGCGAATAGCGTATTTTGTGCAGATGTAGTGGAGCATAGGAAGAAGGAAGTTGCCTGGAGATGAGCTCGCAGCTGCACCCGAGAAGTGTGTGTGCGCTCGGGAGTCATCACAGCGTCTACAGGACGGTATTTTTGTGAGTCAGCGTCACAGGGAGATGATTGGTAAGACTGGGTTAGAGAAGATTGGCGTTGGAGAGTCTGTGCATTTGCTCGCCACCGTGAGAGGTTGAGCGTTGGTGCAGTTTTCGGCACATGTGATTGGCTTTCCTCGAGGCGGACCGATAGCTGCAATCACGTGACCTCATGCCAGGAGGTGGAAGGCCCTACATGATCACTACAGCACTATCTCGAGAAACCTCACAATGGACGACACGCTCTCAGGCTGAGTAACTAAGTCGCTCTGGTTTTTAGTGGCCACAATCGCCCACTCGTATCATCCTAACATAAAACTTGCATGAATCTGTTGCCGGCTGTCCACGATGGCACGTAGACTGTAACGAAGAGACTAAACTATTGTTACGTTGGCCGTCTTCAGTGGATCCCGAACACACTGCGCCCACTCAGTGTGGTACCTGAACCATCATTCACACAGACTCAACACTACCCTACGAAACATGTTACTAGCTAGTGTGATCCGCGTTTAGGTATAATGCTGCAGTGGGCTTGGGGGCACGGACTACGACTGCACATGTAACCGAAGGTCTACAGGAATATTAATTTTGCTTGGCTGGCTTTTAGTTAATCTACCCTAAAAAGGGGAATTATTGCATACTTGCCTTCGGACGCAGGCTGGTTGCTGTTAGTTTTCAGCCACCCACGTAATATTGCGCTTAACCAACAAACTTCTCTTTCTCTCTGCGCTCCCCACAGGCACTTCAACTTTGGTGGCACACGTATTGACGAGGCTCTACGCGCTTACCTTGAGGCCTTCCGGATTCCGGGGGAAGCGCCGCTCATACAGCACCTAATGGAGCACTTTGCTGAGCAGTGGTTCCAGGACAATGACGCGCCCTTCGCCAACGCTGACGCTGCCTTTACTCTTTCCTACGCCATCCTGATGCTCAACACGGACCAGCATAATCCTAACTCCAAGCGGCAGAACGTGCCCATGACTGTGCATGACTTCAGGAAGAATTTGAAAGGTGCGTGTATTTATGTGTGTGTATCTTCGTAGGTTTGGCATTGTAATTACGTAAGGTCTCTCCTCGGCTCTTTCCACAGGTAGCTCCTGCTGCATATGTGACACGTTTCTGAGACTGTCACGGTTTACAGTGACTGAGAAGGCAGCCAGCTGACTTGCGTATCACCATCAGCCCAGTGTGCTTTCTGCATGTGCAGTTGTAGACTCGGAGTCAGACGGCGACGGCTCCTTCTAATCTCCTGGTTTTTGGTTAGTTGATAGCCCTTGTTGGATCAGGAGTCCCCGCCGGAATCCAAACTGGGTGCAGTTGGGAGATGGAGAAAAGCCGCCACCTCAGCCGGCTTGAGCCAAAAGTCCACGGGGGGCAGTTGGTTGCCTGGTCGGGAACTGCAGGCGAAGAGATGCCGGCATTCATGCGACGAAACACCGCAGTCGGGTACTGGCGAAGGAGCATGCAGTAGCCACTGCGTAGCTGCGCCAGGGTACAGCGAGTCCCCCTTGGGAGATGACGTTCCAAGGCCGCAATCGGAGGTGGATAGCCACCCAGAAATACCGGGGGTTGTATCTGGATTTTGCGTCCACAACGGCTCACTGGTGAAGGCGCTGGTAGCCTGTCTTGATGACGGAGCCATCAGTGGGTAGATCCGAGAGAGACGAGGCAACAGCTGCCTTGTGGAGAGCTCAAATAGACGGCCAAACGTTACGGTTAGGCTCAGGAGCGTTGCAACGATGGTGATTCGCATGGCCAGGTTGTGAACAGGTGCACCAGAACTGCTGGCCTAAGAGTTTGTTGTGGGGGTGGGCGACCGGCAAGACAGAAGCCTCTGCATGAAGGTGATCGATAGGCGACCTTTTATAGCAACCCGTGATCGTGCGGAGGGTACCGTTCTGTGCTGACTGAAGGCGGCGAAGGCTGTCGCATAGTCCCCTGATTGTATAAATGCCTGGTGTGTGTCTGTCAAGGGGGCCAGGTCGCGCTGTGGCGTGTGCAGACAGGCTCACCGGCCTGTCAGCCACTGCACCCATCCCACATCAGACGACCGATCAGCTAGGCGGTGGGTTAATACCGGAGTCGGGGGCTAAAATGAGGTCGATACTTAGCGCATTTCTTTCCTCACTGTGAACACTCTGACGCGATTGAATCTGCCACAGTACGTTAAAAGCCACGACTTGGAAGGTTGCCAACTGACGGGGTACCTCAAACCACGTGGCCAGTGTGTATTTTGGAGTGGCTGGCCGGTGGACTGAGAGGCAGGCTGCAATGGCTCCTCCCTAATGTGGATTTTGTGGCATTCCCAAGCAAGCGAGAACCTAGCCAGGCGTTGTTGTAGCACGCATAGGGGTAGCCTCGTACGCACAAGCCACCTGCGCTCTTATCCATCTCCGGTCTTCTTGACTTTTGTGTAGAAACCGAGTACAAATAGGGGAATTGGAGAGAAAAAGAAAGGAAGCGGAGTATTTTTAATAACCACCCGAATCGTACTTGTATTTACTAGTACTCTATATTGAGACCCAAACTTTTTGTTAGTCGAATTCATTTAATCATGTTCTCTTGTTCTTCCTCTTACAGGTATGAATGGTGGAGGGGATTTTGAACCGGAGTTGATTGAGGCCATCTACCAGAGCATTCGGAACAATGAGATTGTCATGCCTAGCGAGCAGACGGGAACAGTTCGGGAAAATTATCTGTGGAAGGTTAGTCCAACCTCCGTCGCCTTCCAGTGGGCGAATTCCTTCAATCAGTTCTTATTTTTCACTCCTCGCCCCCACCCTGTACCCCTCTTCTTTTCTTTCAGTTTGTCTCCCTCTTTGTTTCCATGCTCTTCTTCTCTAGCAATTTTTCGTCCCGTGCGACCACTGCTTTAATTAAAATGGTACTGAAGCAATCGAAATGACTGATATCAAACAGACAAAGGAATTCCTCAAAGTTTAGTAGTAGTACGACCAGCCTCAACCGCCATTTCGATCTGGACGCTTATTCCGAAGCACGGCGCACTCACTTGCGTCCACCCTCTAGCGACATTTGCTAATCCGCACTCAGCCATTGGAAAATCATAGATACGCTATCACCTCCCACAGACCTGGCGGACGAAAACTAACTCTCCTAACGCCTCTAACACTCGTTGATGAACATTCTTTGACCGCTAACAGAAATAATTTGTCCCGGTCTGCCTCGGACCCCACTTCTCGGGCCCTGATATCAGCCACGCAACGGTTAGTAGTCTTAGACAGGTAGTATTGTCGGCAAAGACAAGGGTAACTGGAATAACCACTGCTGGCTTATTAGCCGCCGTCAGCCAGTCATATCCAATCCCAAGTGGTGCACCAACCGAGGCTTGAACTCGTGCCCTTTTTGAGCAGAAGCCAACGCTCTAACTATTGAGCCACGGGCTCGTTGTTTTGTCTGTTTAGGTCGGAACATATTGACGCTCGTTGGTGAACGTTCACCGACCACTAACGGACCTCGCTTGTCCCGCTCTGCCTTGGGCTTCATTTCTCCCCACCTAAACCAGCAAGCCGACAAGCTATTGGTTCAATAGTTAGAGCGTTAGGCTCTAATCGGAAAGGTTGCAAGTTCGAAAATCGGGTGGTGCAACACTTGAGTTTGGGTATGACTGGCTGATAACGGCTAATAAGCCAGAAATTGAAATTCATGTCATCCTTGTGTTTGTCAGCAAAACTAGAAAACTATTTCTTCATCGGAAACTGTATAAACATTCTTAGAGCACTGTCTACTCTGAAACCTATGAGGATGTGAGAGTTCTTCTTGATACTCCAGAAGTACTGTTCGGACAAAGGTATACACCCATCCCAACCAGTAACCCTGACTTTTTGTATATCCTAAGTTTCCCGTTTTTTGCTGGCTTTTTTCTGGCGCAGAATTTAACTGGTGTAAGAATGAGCAGTAGTGGGAGTGGGCGTTCATTTTATCGCGTCCGGCAATTTTTTCCCATCCAACTGATGACGCGCAAACGGATATTTTTATCCTGAATCTAGCCACATATTCGAACCCCAAGTTCAGATAGAAAAGGAGAGGGTGTGTTGATCACCGGAATCATAATGTTATTCATCTCAGCTTTCAGGCGTCCATCGTCAGAGGTAAAAATACGCAACAATTATAGAGGGTAGGGGCCCAATCAACGACCAGTGCCGCCCTACGTAGGTATCTCCGCACTGATGGTTGATTGGCCCCCTGTCCCCTATAATTGTTACTTGTTTGCCGTTGATGGTTTTTACCTCTGCCGATGGACTCCAGTAAGAGTCGTCTTTTTCTTCTTCTTCTTCTTCTTTTTCTTCTTCTTCTTCTTCTTCTTCTTCTTCTTCTTCCTTCTCTCAATGCTCTCGAGGAATTTCATGTGGTATAACAAATTCAAGAGTGTCTATCTGCTTGCGTTAAGCAAACAACTACAATACTAGCTGTCAGACGGTGTGACGTATTGTCGCAGGCGGCGGCCCATTCCTATGAGACGGGCCACGAATTTAACTTCGCAGCCGCAAGGATAATTGCTCGCGCCGACGGCAAGACCGGACAAGGGCAAATTGAAGCCTGCGCCTCAGATGACAACTCAGTCAACCGGTGCACTGAGCTGGTGCTCGCCTACATCGCTCTTTGCAGGCATATACGCACGGATAAAAATTGGTGATTAATGAGTCCTCCTCCCCCATCCTCTTCACCCCCTTTCCATATAACAGTTGATTGGTTCCTGTGTCTTATAAATTCAGCTCGCTTTTCGTTGATGGCTGATCTCTGACGATGGACTCCCGCAATAGCCTGAAAGCTCCGAATAAAATTACGATTCTTCTTCTAATACTTCTTCTTCGTATTCTTCTTCTTCCTCATTTTCTTCTCCTTCTTCTTCTTCTTCTTATTCTTCTTCCTTTTCTTCTTCTTCTTCTTCTTCTTCTTCTTCTTGCTCTTCTTCGAACTTATCTTCTTCTTCTTCTTCTGTGTTTTCATCTTATCCCACACACCCGCCAGGCAGCCTATTCGATGTTTTTTCACACACACTCCTTACCCGCCCCATACTTGTCTCCTTTTGCCAGTGTCTTGTGCGACGCAGCGAGCACTCCTCCTTCACCCAATTCCTGCATATCCCCCCGGGCTCCTTCGATGCTGACCTCTTCACCATGATCTGGGGCCCCAGCGTCTCCGCGCTCTCCTTCATCTTCGATAAGACCACCGAGGTGGAGGTGCAGGCAAAGGCCATCTGTGGTTTCGTTCGCTGTGCCAGTATTGCTGCGCATTATCGCCTGGTAGACGTATTCGACAACCTGACAATCTCCCTGTGCAAGTTCACCACCCTCATGAGTCCCTTCGAGGTATGTGCGCGCGTATTGTCTATCCTGTCATCATTTGTGAGCGACGTTGTAAGAGCAATCTTCCCCGGAACACTATCTGTAGTGCTGAATTGAGGTAGCGTCGCATATGACAGGTAGTGGGTTGACGATAGCAGGGTGTGGGAGTAAACCCAGACCAGAACGACTATGTCCGGCAGATTAGGTACAAGCTTTAGCGCTGTCTTGTTTCAGTGCTTCATTCGTACGTGGAAGAGCCTGTAGACATACAAACATTAGAGATTCCTTACGCTAGATTCAGAACAAGCTGTAGGGCTGCCCTAATCCAGCGCTAATTTCCAGCGTGAGATCGGCTGGCGGTCATAGAGGAGGCTTCAATACTCCCCGGAGGATCAGGTTTCAGCATTAGCGCTGACTTCCTACAGCGTTGTAGGTGCATATGATTAAATAGGTCACTCTAAGTGTCATATTTGACTTTAGGTAGGTAACTGAGACCGTTCCTCAGCTCCTTCCGCGCGCCTGAGACTATCAGAACTCCCCGGGCCTTAAAAGACTGCCAGCTGACGTACTTATCAGACACACAATCAGCTCAGTGTATTTAGTGGCTGATGAGTAGACTGGGAATCAGACGGCAACGGCTCATTTTAATCCCCTGGTTGCGTAAACTCTGGTGTGTATCTTAAGGGGGTCCAGTCGTGCTGTGTTGCCCGCAAACTGGTTCGCCGGCATTGTCAGCCACTGCAAACAATCCCGCTTCTTACTATGTTTTGATACCAAGCACAGGTGAGTGAGGGAAGAGAGAGTGCGGTAGACGCGGTGCAAGTGTACTGTTACTTAAAACTAATTCACGCGCAAGTCATCATCCCTGCGCCACCCTGTTATGCAGCATATGGTGCGCGTCGTCGAAATCGTCGGTTGAACCGTCGTCTTCATTTGTGAATGATCGCTGGGAAGAGGAGGAGAAGGAATTAAGTAGACCTTGTCGTTGAGTTTTGATGATTTCCCAGTAAAAAAGGTGCTTTACTGGATAAGTTGCAGCGCCGATTGTGTCTTCTGCGTCAACTTCTAAAGGAGGCTTCAAAAGGTGCTTTTCTGTAGCTTTTAGTATTTCAAAAGGTAATTTGCCGAGCATACCTTTGCATTGTAGAAAGCGTTTTTCGACAAAATAGGTATGCGGATGGATTTCTTGCTAAAAACATAGCTGAAAACCACCGGAGCACCTGGTGGTGCTAACAGCAGAGAAGAAAGGGGCTTTCATCAGGGTCTCCTTTCAAGGAGACGCACCAAGCAAACTTTTAAGAAAGCGCCTAAGTCAAGATGCACTAAACAGCTTTCCAGTAGTTGACGCTCTTGTACTGTTTTAGACTGATCCTATTATATATGTGGAGAGAAAATGATAAATGGCCAGTCCGGACCACCTCTATGTGTATTTATTCATTGAACTCTTCCTGTGGGCCAGAATATATTGGTCGCACGAGCCGGTATTTATCGAAAACATACGAGAACACCTTTCAGCGTGGTTAAGAAAGCGCTCAATCAAAAAAGATAAACAGCTCGATTCTCGATGGTAGACTCACGTCATCGCGTCAATGCCAGATGTTTTCCGAGTGATTTACAAGGAACCCTCTAGTTACTCAAAATTCATTGGACAGCCTCTGTAGACTGGGGCAGAGCGGCTGCAATCAAATTATGCCATTGTTCCTGTGCGCCCAAAAGAACTTTATAAGGGCACCTCGTTTACCCTGGCCGAAACTCGTCAATGCAATCGCCCAAAACGAATTACCTTTTTTCCGGCGTCCAATAACGCCCTGACGCTGATCAGATTACTGACCTCAATCCTCCATCCTAACAGTCGCACGATTTTTCTTCTGCTTACTCGCATATTTTACTGAGGTACATAACGGTATAAATATAAAGGCCTGAAGGTAATTTATCAAAAGTAGAGGTATGCTCACTACATTATCTTTTAAGTTTTCAAGGGGTATCTTTGCAACTTTTAGTATTTGTTAGATAGATTACCTTGTCAGTTTTTATCAAATGTGAGAATTCGTACTATTTGGGTAGTCATTTATTGTTCGATTTCTATTCCTACCACCACTATTATATTAGCTACTACTACGCCTTTCACTGATACTTGTTAACCTACCATTACCGTTTCTACTACTACTACTACTACTACTACTACTACCACTGTGATTATTTATTTTGTATCGACCACTCCTTCCGTCAACACTAATATTACTGCTACAACTACCACCACTGCAGCTCAAAATCTGGCTCACTGTTTGAAACTGCGTGCCATTTATAGACTGTGGCCATAAATATACGGCACTCTACTAACACCTGCTATGTCCTCCAAAACAGACAGACAACGGTAGTAGGGGACCCTCGTTTTTCGACTCATATTTGCTCTCTTCTGGTGCCGTCTGTGTGAACTGTTGGCTCTCTCCCCGCCTGCCCAATCATAAGTGACTGGTCGTTCCTTTTTTGGCTTTGTTTCCTCAACAGTACCCCGAGCAACTGCCCGTGGTGTTCGGTCGCAATCGCAAGGCCCAGCTGGCCACCCGCCTAGTCTTCGCCCTGGTCTCAGCGCATGCCGACATCCTGCGCGACGGTTGGCGCTCTCTGGTGGACTGTCTGCTCCAGCTCTTTCGCGCTGACCTCCTGCCGGCGGAGCTGGTGGAGTCGGTGGACTACGTGGCGTCCGGCGGTCAAATCAACCTCTACTTTGGTCGGCCGCGCTCCCTGGTGGACAGTTGCGGTCTGGCACACAGTCGGTAAGCGTCCCTTGCTGAAGTTTTTGAAAGAAGCTGCGTGTTGAAAGGTGTCGTTTTTGCTGACCTAGACACTGTGTTTCAACCACGCATAGAGAGCAAGGCCGCAGGAAAAAGAAGTCTTTATTTTGCCCCCAGTGCGGTCGTTTAAGCAAGCAAGATTATAAGATTGGACCAATCAGACTGTTTCCTCAAGCCTTGATCGGCAATCTGATTGATTCATGCCTGGTGGTTGTGTAGCGGGCCAAGAATGTCGAAGTCGGCAGTCACCTAAAAGAATATATCACCTGTTCAGAACTCTCAATATAACTTCAGGCGGGCTTGTTAATCAAAGCAAGCACTCATACGCATAGGAAGGTAGAAAAATAACGAGATAGTAACAAATAAGATCTGTTGAGATAAAGGAATTGATAAACAGTTAAAGAGAGGAAATATGCCATACGAAAGGTTACCGAGGCAGTGTACAACCAATCCATTTAGAGTGATGGGTGGTCACGGAATCTCAGTTAGATACCGACGGGGACTGCAGCGATGTGGGCAACTGCGGGCGGGCGGGGGGGGGGCATGGGGATACTGACGATAAGGCGACGACGATACGGTACGATTAGTTAGCGAGGGGGAGCAGTGCCAAAAGAGGGAATAGGACGAAACATCGGCATCTTCACCAACAGACGTTCACACCATCCTCATCCGGATCCGTGCTATAAGTGACCTTGGTGCGTTCAAACACCCCATGGTCCAGACTGGTCCCTTACAGTTGATCCCGATCACGCGTGACCTCGGCTCCTTGAATGCCGTATGTGTTTCTATTCGGACCGATAGCGTGGCCTGCAAAGTTATTGCCAGGGCTGCACGCGTCGGTTAGGACGACTCCTAACACTGTAGGCCATAGATCATCTAGGAGGTGTCACATAGAACTCCTAGCAGTGTGAGACATTAAACCGCCCAACATAAGAATCATGAAGTCAACTGTGTGTGCTAGTTCTGCTTTTCTTATTCGCTCTTGTTTTTTGTTTTCTTACCAAAGGTTTTCATTTTTATTTTGATTCTTATGATAATAATGCCATACCTAATATGGCACTTTCTACTACTACTGCTACTAATATCATAAACACTACTTCTGTCACTTACAGTTCTGCGAGTCCTGCAAGCAACTTGCCTAAGTTTGTAAATGTTTGAGTATTTCTCCCATGCCACCAGGAACGCATTTACGAAAACTAATAAATAATAATAAGCAACATTACGCATATAAATTACTTAACAGAATTATAAGAAATGCTAAGTGTTTGTTAAGAAAAATAAAATTTTCTCCATAATCCCCAGCTTGTGGAGACGTCAAAAATGGCTATAAAGTAGAACAATAAAGTTGAATAGTTGTTAAGTATAACACTTAAAGCAACCACTTTCTTTATGCAAAAAGAACTTGTCTTAAGTACAAATATTTTGTGCATATGGTAATTATTGCTTACCTATATATTGAATATGGTTCAATAAATCGTCTCTTCATTTCGCTCCTTTATAGTGGCAACACTGATAAGTTGTTCATTTTCTATTATGTTCGAGATTTATATCAAAACCTTTGAAATAAGATATAACTAAAGAGCATTTACCGAAACAACGAGCTTTTGGATATTATTTCTTATTCAGATAGCGATGTTGGTCAAATGTAGAAATGCTTCAAAACAGCAAACCACATTTTCGAGCATACAACATGTCTCCTAGGTGCCACGCGTATTGTTATTCCTAAGATTAATAAAAAAAGTTTCCATAATAGGTTACCTCTTTAAAAAGTGCTTTTATCGGATATTTAGCTGACGAACTTCTGTGTATATGAACTTTTTTCAAGGTGATGTCACAGTGAAATTAGAGACTTTTGACAATTTCCTTAATTTACCTGAATAAAAACTATAAAATTTGACTGGAGATGAAAGAACATACCTTTCTCTTTATAGCGGATTATTTTTTGCTTAACGAGATTTATTACAAGATCAGTGATAAACGTCCGAATGCAAAAAAAACAGGCCACGTATAAGATCATTTTTTGAAATACTTTTTATTCTTCTGTCTGTTCCAATTCTAAATAACGCTTGAGCGGAACTTATTGTTAACAAAAAACTATATTTCTACATGACTTACATTAAGTAAGATTTTCTATTGGCTGTCTGCGCAGTTACATGTAGAAACTTTGTTTGCGCGTACGACTAGCTGTGCAGTAAAAGAAAATGTTCTACCAAGACCTTTTTTATTGCATTTTTTGCAAAAAAACTTCACAGAATAGCTAAATATAATTTTTAATCCTTCAATCGCTGCTTGTTTCTGAAAATAAATGCGATTCCTTAAACTTCGCTTTAGTTCCATTTGATCAACTTCGCACAAAATGTTCCAGTACTGGAATGGATTATTATTCCACCCTTTTTTACTAATTATGGAATTCTTCCACAGCACATTGTTTATTAGAAGAAAATTTCGTCCTGCCTTTCTTTATAGCATGCGGAATTCCTTTTATATAAACATACTCATGATTTAGCAAAAGTGACAGCCAATTTTCCCCAATAACTTTAAATAAGAGGGCAGTTTTCCAAACCAAAGCCCTTCTACTTATCAAATCCACTCAGTTGATCAAAATAACCTGTCCAACTATATGCCAGACTATCAAGTTACATTTCGTCTTGAATTTTGCTTGCAGCACTCGCAGAACTGTATATTAATTTTAAAATTGAGCCGCCATTTTTCCTTCCACCTGCGTGTAAACTTTCTTATTATTAGGGGTTTAGCAAATTACGATTGTTTCAGTTGACCTAATTGTGAAAAACTCGCGGCTTCGATGGAAGTCGAATCCACACAGCAGGGAAAGGTTTTGCACAGCCAACCCTCTATCACTGATCTACGAGGCTCACCGTGAGCCGTGAAATTAATCACACTTGGGTCGATTTACTAGCCTAGTAGTAGTAGTAGTAGTTGTAGGAGTAGTAGTAATAGCCTAGTAGTCCATCCAGTGGATCCTGGAGGATGACTTAGGAAATCCTGCCCGACAGTGGGTTGCGCGGGTAATTAAATTCATGGTTCACTGTGAGCCTCTTAGCTCAGTGATAGAGGGTTGGCTGTGCAAAACCTTTCCCTGCTGTGTGGATTCGACTTCCATCGAAGCCGGGAGTTTTTCACAAACATCGGTTGGCCCAGTACGCTCATGAGGAACCAATTTTTCCCCTCATTTTTAATTATTTAGAACTAAAAGAATGAGGTCATAAGCGCGCGACCCTAGCACCGAGTTGAAGGAAGTTCAATTTAGGCTTACATTTTGAGACATATTCAAGGGCATTCCTCCGCAATGTCGAAAATTGCAGTCTTTGGCCATGAGGCATTGCTTGTGATTGCCCTATGTTGTGTGGTTCCTGTGTCTTATTTTATTCATGGTGAATGGAGGAAGCTTTTGCTGAAAATAAAAATAAAGCGTATCTCTGTCTCTATTAACAATACTATTCCTAGTGATGCTACTACTACCACAACTACTGCAACTATTTCCAGTACTTTTCTGGCACAACAACTACTATGGCCATTGCTTCAGCTACGCTAACGCTTCCCCTACTGTTACGTGTACAGCTACCTCTTCTGCTGCTATTACTTCTTGTACTACGGATAAAAGCGAATGCATGGATGGATGCGAATGGAAGCGAATATGAGAGCTCCGAGTTCTTGTTACAAGGAAGACAAAGGCGCAATCACTGGGCCATAAATTTTACTTGTCGGAGCTTTCGGCTTCGTACAAGAGGCCATCTTTAGCGAGACAACGAGAGTACAGCAAGAATTGACGTACTGTGTAGTGCAGCTACGAGAGGATAGAATGGGAAAAGAGGGTAGCCTTTGGCATAGGTCTATTCCACGCTCACTTCTTTCCATTTTACTGCTACTTTGGTTATACTTGATAAGGCTGCGATCATGCCTGATCTAGCTGACCTCGATGATGTCGTGTATTGTATCTGTTCGCGCGTGACGATTTGTGGCAGTAGATTGGGAAAGCTCGATTCATCCTCTTTTCTGGCGACGAACATCCAAGAATTCCTTGTCTGTCTTGACGAATTGTGTGGAGCCAGGTCTTCTTCTACTACTGCTCTTATTTCAACTGCGACCAATGTTTATTCGAATACTGTTACTGTTTCTTCCCATTCTGCTATCGCTTCTGCGACTGCATCTACTACCACCCATACTGTTATACTATCGACGATATTATTTTCATTATTACCATTATTATTACTGTTACTGCCATTAATTTTCTTCGTGCTGCCATCTAGCTATCAGCAAACCGCAACATCACTTCTGCTGATACCACAGGGACACTCTTGTATTCCTTTTTTTCCCATTCTCGTCATTTCTTTGTTCTGCTATTCACCGGGGGCCGCAGTTCGGAATCTGGCATGCTGAGTTCCTTCTACCAGTACTTCTCGCTCGGCTCCAGCGAAAGGGAGGTGCAGCCGGTCCCAGCACCTGCCGTCTCCAAGGCAGTCTCTGTCCGCCTCAAGACCTCCGAGCCGGCTCCTGCTCCCAGCTCCCTTGCGGGGCCCAATCGCGAGTCATCGGTGGCTGTGCGTTCCTCTCAGCTCTCCACCTCCGCCTCCTCTTCTGCCGCCAATCTCCTGCGGCTGATCGACCAGGCCTGTTCCAGCGATCAGCTCTCTGAGCACCAGTTCCCTGTCCTAGACGAGGTGTCTGCGGCGGCCTCTGCGAAGTCAACTGCAGAGAACTGTCAGGTGGCTGTACTCATCGAGGAAACCAAGTTCATGATGGATGCGTCACTGCAGGAGTTCATCAAGGTGAACTACGTTGTCTCTCCTCGTGCTCCCAGAGCAACTTCTATCGTTCCTTTCTCTCTCTCTCTCTCTCTCTCTCTCTCTCTCTCCGTTTGGCAGTGGTTAAGCTTTACTTGCAGTTAAACTATCTTGATTAGTATTACCTGTGTCGAATAGTCACGTCATTTTTTGGCCTCGTAGCCTCCATAGTCAGGGCAGGTGATATATTACAAGAAGCCGTTTAAGTCGACCGATGTTGCACTGAGTTCTGTATGATGAATATTGACAGCACAGACGTGGGAGTCCAGAGTGGCTATTTCTGGCCCAGTAGTCACCATCATCTAGTCATACCCAACTCCAGGGATAGGGACTCTCTGTTGCTTTAACGTTTTAAACATTAAGACCAGGGCTCGTCCTGCCGGTTTAGGTCGGGAGGTATTGACACTGGTTGCTGAACCTTCACCGATCGCTAGCGGAACTCACTCGTTCCGCCCTGCCTTGTGGATCCCCCCATTCCCCCGCACTTGGAGTTCGCTGCCGATTGGTTCCTGACTTCCTATCCCTTGGAGTATCTTATGTCCTCTAAGAGATTATTGTTGCAGTTGGAGAACATAAGTTTTCAATGAAACTCCATGGTAGTGTTTTCTGGATTCGTATTTTCACATTGATGTTCGAAGATAGCCTTTTTTAATGTTGAGCGTTTTAAGTTGATATTCACTGATTCGTGTAGTTTTCCTATGGATTAATATTTTGAATAGGGGGGGGGGTTGCTTTCAAAAAAATCTGTGATGGCATACTAAGAATTAAATTTTGCCAGCTGTTGTTTTTCATTAGTGCCCTGAGGTTTCTGCGCCAGAGTTTTTTGGCTAACAATATTTAACGTGGCCTTGAGTAAGGACTGAGTTTTGAGAAAATGCTTCAGTGGCCTCTCTCGACTCATTTTTCTAGACCCAAATAACTTCACATAAAGGTGTCCAGGTTGAACCTTCGCTCTGAATTTCTCATGCAAGGGGTAGTAGAACGCTAAATTTGATTTGCTTAAGTCAGACGCGTAGACGAAGTCGCTACAGCTTCCCAAAAAAGGCCTAGATACCTACAGGTGTCCTTCATTTTTTCCCTGCTACAGTGGAGTCCGGTTAATGTGGACACCTCCGTTCCAGGCCAACTGTCCATATTAACCGGCTGTCCACATTAAGCGAACTGACCCCAAACCAGTCGTTTCTACGTATAAAAAACAGAATTTTGCATCTGAATGAAGTTTTATTGAAAGAACATAATCAGTTTTGATTGCTTTGGTGGGAACCTTTCTCTTAAAGCTCCCCTAAAGTTCTTTATCACAGTGTCAAAATTCCCAACATCGACTTGGAAACTCCAAACTGGTCGGCTGCCTCTCAAAGACCCATTCGGGGTGACTGCTTCTTAAGGTCATGGAACTTGTCCAACACATCCAGTTTCTCTGTCGGTGTTCGATCCTTTCGCTTCCCCATCTGGGAAAGAAGTGAAAGAAAGATTGCAGAAGTCGAAGAACGACAGTCAAAAGCACTTCACTTTCTCGTGATCAGCCTCCACACGTACACAACCACAGGCAAACCAACAGAAAAGCCGCGGGCGATTTGGACTGGATTTTTGACAAAATATGTGGGTCGACTGACCGGTTGACAGCTTGGTGCTGTCCACATTAAGCGGTGGCTGTCCAGATTAACCGGAGGATTTTACTATGGAGAAATTCCGTTCGTGGCCAACTGTCCACATTAAGCGGTTGTCCACATTATCCGTGTCCAGATTAACCGGACTCCACTGTATTTTGGAACTAAAGTAAAAACGTCAACTCCAAGCAGTATTTATTTATAAAACAATGCTACTTACAATGGTTGAGTACAATATTTAATATTGACAGTTTTAAGCACGCGCACCGGCATCTGTTGTCGATACGTATCATAGTATAAACTGAAAATATACCCTATTAATTCGGGTCATTGCAGGCTCTTCTGTCCGGCCTGTACGGCGAAAAGTACGATCTTACGCCCATCGATGACTCCTCCAGTGGAGGCCACCCCGAGTCGGATTTGGACCCCTCCAAAGTGGCGGCGGCGTCAGCGACGACGATGGACCGATTGGCGACCACACCGCCACCACCAGCCGCCGCCGCCGCCGAGCCCGTGCCCATCGACAGCGTACACCGGTCCCTGCACGCCCTAGTGACCAGCTTCATCCCGCCGCAGTTCTTGGAGCCTCCCTCCGCAGGCAGTCGTAAACCCTCCGCTGCCGCCTACTACTCCAACAAGCCGGGTTCCGTGAACGAACGCAGTCAGGCCTTCTGTCTGGAGCTCATAGTCCGCATCTTGCTCTTCAACCGCGATCGTGTGGGCCTGCTGTGGCCGCTGGTGCGCGGAAACCTGGTGGAGATGCTGATGGTCGCCCGCGAACCCTGTTTCCTGGTAGAGCGCGTGATCACTGGCCTGCTGCAATTGGCGCTGCGCCTTATTCGACGACAAAACCTCACTGTTCAGGTAGGCACGCCTTTGCGACCACTACAATCTCGCTGAAACCTCAAAATAATTGTTCTTTTGTGATTTTTGTTTGCTGTTTGTATTCTGCTTGATGCAAGGAGCTTCCTGTCAACGGATTTCCCTTTCACAAAATTGAGCGAATGTTTGCAATTAGCTGGGAATGCCGTTTGATTGTCGGAATTGTTTTTTATTCATCTGAGCTTTGTAACTCATACAGAAGTTCATCCCGAGAGATAATAGTGCAACAAAACAAGACACCGTTATACAGCTATAACACAATCAAGAGTCAGTAACGTTACTCTGTGGAGGACGGCCACAATATCTGTGTCCCCCCCCCCCCCCCCCCCCCCCCCCTTCGTTCTGCAACGCCCGCGGCCCCCAACGTCATTTTTCTTTGCATGCGGCTGTGCTCACTTGCTGACCTGAAGACCACTTGACCGATATTCACTCACACACACACGTGCTCCACACCCGCGAACACGCGCACGTATACGCTAGTCGCACTTTCTCAAGTGCCACTCGAGCACGCCAAGTCGCGGCCACGCAGCAGGGGGCCTTTTCAGACGACATCCCCTCAGGCAATTGCAACATGCCAATAACAAAACACTGCAACCCGTTCCGCAATCCTACTTAACACTTTGACTGCGACGTGTGCCATATGTGGTACACGCAATGATGTCACATACTACAGGATATTTATGGAGTCGCAGTCAAAGTGTTAAGTAGCTGCTACCACTGTCTCATGCTCGTTCAGGCTTGGTTGGACACAGTCAACATCAGCTCTGGTTTCGCCAATAGCCACTACCACTTGGGACGGGAACCACAGCAGATGCGTCTTCGACTGCGTTCCCACTCGCCCTTAGGGCGGCCGAAGTCTGCTACACCAAACCTCCCTATGGTGGATCCATCTCTTCTCTCAATCTGCTTTTTTATGACAGAGCAGCTCCTCCTGACTATGCTGCTCCGACTCCTCCTTCTCGCCGCCGGGATTGAGGCCCACCCGGCGGGGTTCCGGATTCAACAAGGGCTACTTGCCAGCCTGCCACTTAGGACAACAATTCGGAGTTCTGTACACAATAAATCACTCCCTCTGGTGACTTCTGCATGTTAGCTTCCAACCTGAGATTTGGCCTGATGATTGTAGTGATCTGTGTACAAACACTACTTAAACACCTACAAATGTGGTTGTGTACGCCGTGTGCATAACCTTGCACGCCGCGGCCAGATCGATGTGTCGATTGGCTGTGTTGTCATCGGAGGTCCAGGCTTCTATCGATATGCGGCTTGTTTTGCTTCTGGCATGAATGATTATCTTTGTGTGGCTGCTCATTTTAATGCGTGACTTGAAGGTGTAGGCAGCTATTTGCGATAATCTGTCAGCCCGCGCATAGTCGTCTTGTGTTCCTGTATGCGCAATGCGAGTCTGCGTTCATTCGGACTTGTGCAGTTGCGGGGACGGTTTCGGAACGGGATCTGCTAAACTACAACCGACTAGGACTTAATGGGGACTTTATTTTCATGAATCGGCTGCACATGCTAGCTTCCGACTTGTGTGCAATTTTACCATCTAGTCCCGCAGCAATTTGCGTGGTCGTCTCTGATACGTCCTTGGTGTATATCAGGGCATGCTATACCATAAGTGTTTTTTCTGCTTGGGTCTTCCAAGAACGAACGCGCAGGCGTCTGTATGTGGAAATCTTTGGATTGCTGTTGCACGTCAGGAGGAGATCGGGCCTCACGTGCTTTTTCTTCGCGATTGTTGAAGAGTGTTCTAACACACAACTTTGTTTGTGAGAAGTCGGATGGTTGCTGTGAAAACTGAGAATTTGTTTAGTGTTCGTTGCCTTCCTTTAAACCGTCGTCTTAATTTCATCTTTGGAGGTTCATGAGTCGTATATCGGAAAGGTGTCATTGAGCAAGTTATGATAGTTTTGCTGTGTAGTTTACTTGAATATAGCAAACGTTTCGTCAATCTAACCGCGGTAACAAACAGGTTCATGTTGGGCGAGTATAGTATCTTCCAGCTTCTCTAGGATCAGTTCTGACTCTCAAACGAAGATCAGGCAGTCCGTTAGGGTTCCTATGATCTGTTCATAAGTTTCTCCAGCAAACGTTAGGCAGGTTTTTGTCAAAATTCAAACAGCCCTGTGAGGCTTTCAGTTCTGAGATAACAATCTGATGCGCTTGAAGCTATCAGGATGTGCCGAAAACCTCGACTGGGAGGGTTGCCAACTGACGGGATAACTTGGACACCGTAGTCAGCCCAGTTTATCTTGTTGCGTAGGGTCGCCTGCTGTGGGTTCAGAGTCAGACTTAATGGCTCCTTTTTAATGAGGCCTTTATGGCGTTCACATGGGGGAGCCTACCTAGCAAGGTGGTGTCTTTGGTACGCGTATTAAATGTGTTCCGCGCACGCCGCCTGGGTCCTCCGGTCTTCGCGACTTTTGTGTTGACATCGGGTTCAGGCGTGGGAATGGTCAGAGAGTAGGCTAGATCCCGCGAGTCTTCTTTCACTATAATT